>VZSG01000130.1:1317240-1356842 GCA_013398315.1 Nothoprocta pentlandii
GGGCGGCGGCGGCGGGCGGCACCATCGCGGCCGCGCGGGGGGCACCGGCCGCCCCCTCATGCGCTGCGCTGGCCGGGGGGCCCGGTCCGCGCTCCGTTTGCCGCATTTGGGGGCTATTTAGCTCCTTTCCTGTCAGTAACCGGAGGATGAAACGTTCCTATCGCCCGCCTGCAATAGGCAGGGCCGTGGTGGAGCTGTAAGAGCCTTTGCGGTCACTGAAATACCTGTAAGTGCCGTAACGGGCGTTTGGGGCGACGGCCGTTTCAAATGCGCCCTTGTTTTTGTGGCCTCGGGCAAAGGGGAGCCCGAGGTGTGAGCCCTGGCTCCCCCGCGGTTATATTCAGTTTTTCAGGTTTTGTGGACTGCGAGCCTTGTTCCCGCGTCAGGCCTGTGTTGAGCTGGGCAGTGCCGAAAACTGCCCCTTGTGAGCGCGGTGTGTGTGAAGAAACCGACGGGAAAGGCACCAGGGTGAAAAGGGGAGAAATAAAATAAAATAAAATAAAATAAAATAAAATAAAATAGTGCTTTTTGCTATGGCAAGGACGTCCGACCCTTGACAGTGCTGCGTGCACCGGGCGTCAGCTCTGCAGGTTTGTGGGTTTTGCAGCTACTTCTGTCCCTTCTTCAGCCCTGAGCATCCCAAATCCCCCGTGCTGGGGCCACACGGCCCAAGAGGAGACGGTTTTAGTGTCATGGAGTTGGTTTGGTGTCACGGAGATGATTTGGTGTCGCAGAGGTTACCTCCAAATGCCACTGTCTCAGGCACTGTCTGCACCAAGGGTTTTACCCAGGGAGGAGGTCTCGGAAACCCGTTGCCTTCTTTTACTATGATAGTGGAGAAGCTCCCCAGTTAGCTCTGTTATCAGCTCTTTATCACAGACACGTAGCCTTGGCCTCACTGGCAGCAGACATCATATAAAATAACATTTTTTTTTTCCTTATTACAGGGAGCCAGCAGGGATAATGAAAGTGGCATCTCATAAAGTTATCTGCACACTGTATCTTGTACCCTAAGACATCAACTTCATGTGATCTGGGCAGCTGATAAAATCAGTCTGCAAAGATAAAAACGTCCTGATAAACAGTAAAATTTATTAAGACAGGTACCTATCTCGGTGCTGACTGTTATGTGCCTTCTTCAAAGGACATGTAACCAGAACAGCTCAAGAGAAAATCCTGATGTGATGACAGCTTGGAAAGCAATGTCTGACAACCAGGAGAAAAGCTCCTGTGTTGTGCTTTTGCTAAGAAATGGCTGAGCAAATTTGCCTGTGGAGGTGCAAAATGAGCAAAGAGCAGGTGTTGGATAAGGATGCATTGTTTTTTGGAGAAAACTTTTTAATGAGATGACTTGCACCAAAGCTCGGTGCTCCCTTCCCCACTGCCTTTAGACTTTAAGTGCTGGTTTCTGGTTTAGACCAAATGTCCAGCTCGCTGTAGGAAGTTGCATGTTTTGAGGACACCCGAATTGTGTTGTGGGCTGGATCCATGCAATTTTCCACTGCGATCCAGTTTACAAAAACAAAGTTAATAATAGACACTTTTGTAATGCCTTTTGGGCGCAGAGCACTGTGTCTTTGCTTAGTTGTATGTGTCTTTGCTTGAACAGCACCACTGGCATCGGTGGGACTTGCAGGAACGTCCTTGCCGAGGCCTTGAGCCAGCAATGCTGGGTGTAATGATCCCCTTCCTGACAGTCTTAGCTGGTTAGAGATCTTCCTGACTCGCACAAATAAAGGCATTTAAAAAACAAATAGCACCTGATTTCCATATATAGAGTCCTTTGGAAAATACTAGCCCATCAATTATGCATTTTTTTAAACACTGCCTTTTATTTCTCTGTCTAAGGGGACCCATTTAATACAACGAGTAATGTTCTGAGTGGTACCGGGCTTGGCACAAGCGAGGCGCTTAGCAGAGTTCCTTATTTTTATGATCCATTGTTTGCTAACCATTTTTTCCTTGTTTCATTTATCGCGCCTTCCCCGGGGAGCGCAGGATGGCGGCTCGGCGCGCGCTCAAGGCCGTCCTGGTGGATCTCAGTGGCACCCTGCACGTTGAAGACTCGGCTGTGCCAGGCGCACAGGAAGCGCTTAAAAGGCAAGTTACCTTTTCTTTCCATTTCCTCCTGTGGTTTTGTCAGTGCTGTTTGCACAAAGATGCTGCTTTTAGTGAAAGGATTCTGCCTTACTATACTGGCCTTTGCGAGCAGATAAGTGGCCAATTTCTTCTCTTTAGTTACACCTGTATTAACACAGGAGAACTGCAAAGGGCCCAGACCTTGGCATGTTTTCCCTAAGAAGCTCTGTAGGTCTTTTTTTGTAGGAAGGACTTATTTTCCAGAGCATTTCAGCTAATTCACACAGCCTTACTCCACAGCGGAAGGTTAAAATCACTTCAACTCAGCTGATGCTCAGTGCTTCATTTAACTACAGGACCTTGATCATATATGTGATCATATATTTGAGCTTTATCATATATGTGAGTTGTGGGCTAGATCGGGATAACAATGAGAATAACTTGACCCCGGGAGGAATTCCTCAAAAGAGGACATTTACCGAATCCTCATTTTGGTAATCCTTGATCTTTCAAGGTGTTATTTTATTTTATTTTATTCTGGATAAACAACCTCAGCTTTTTGAGATGAGAAGTGTTTGATAATACAGCTTTGTATGAAGCTCAACAGGTGAATTAACAGTGCAGTATGTATCCCCTCTGATAAAAGGGTGTCTATAAGAACTAAGGCATATAAAAATGATTAACTAAGTCGGCAGCGAAGTAGGAATATGCAGTGCCAGGGATCTTTGTATCCTGTTCCAACACTTTTTTCCCTGAGGAAGTCACCTTGCAAAGTGATATATGTGTGAAGTGTGAAGTGTGAAGTGATATATGCCACTGACGTGAGTGACGGATACCTTAGGATACTAGAGCAAAGAGAATTAGGGGAGAGAAAATAGGTAGAATTAAGCATGGGAAGTTTTTACTGGGGTTTGGTCTGCTGCTTAGGTTATTCTAAAGTTAGACTATTGCTTAGAGGGAAAGCAGGTGGATTAGGAGAGTTCTGTGTATAAAACATTGATTCTCCTGCTGTTGCACTACTGCCTGATTCGTACCAGGCTGTGCTCAGGCAGGCCCTGTACCAACTTTGGGAGCAGAGAGCAAGGGAGAGGACGTAGAGGAGGGATAAGACATTGGAATAGTCCAGTGCTCTGTTGTCCTTCAGTTTAAGCTCAGGTTTGGAGAATAGATGGCATTTCACTGCAAAGGACAACCAGGTCTGCTTGAAGATAGGGAAAAAATGAAAAAAAAAAAAGGCAAATTTCAGGCAAGAGAAAGAAGTGGCAGGTGCAAACAAATCTCCGCAACTGACCAACTTTGTTCTCCTGTTCTCCATGCAATTCAGTATTTGTTTCTATAGCAACAAACACAGAAAGTGATGGTGAGGGAGCAATTAAAGGAAATGCCATTGAAATTGTCACTTGAAATTATTTGGTTGTTCAGTAGCATGTACTGTCAGCGTAGGGCAATAACGTGGTTTTATGTGATGATCAGTGCTCCTCCGTAAAGAGAAATGGCTGAAAAGCTGAGATAAAATTGCCACACAGATAGCACAGCCTCTTAGAGCCTCCTGCATCTCTGACTGAGCTCCAGCTATGTGAAATTCCCTGGGCATGTTCAGTTCAAGTATTATTTCAGCAACAAGGTTTATTTATTTGGGTTTATCTATTTTGGTTCAGGTTAATGCTGTTAATCCAGCTGTTAATAGGTTTGGACTACTTACGATCCAGGTTGAATTAAAAGGCTTTTCAGGCTACTTGCAGTTGATCAAAGATGTTTTTGTTACTCGTGTGAAGAGGGAATTTGGAATCACCGTTTTCCTCCTGACTCTTCTGGGTAGAAACAGAGCAGGGGAAACCTGATCTTGTTCTGCAGAGCAGACTGTGATTTTTGCCTTATGATTCACTTTATGTTGCCCTCCAGTCCACACAGGGTACTTCTGTACTGTAGTTGTGGATATAGACAATCTTTCCAGCTGCGACATTTAATAGATGGTCCTTTCTAAATCCCAAAGAAGCATCTGAAGTGTGTAAGTAAAAGAATTATCTTTGTCTTTTTGCATCAGGCTCCGGGGTGCCCCAGTCACCATCCGGTTCGTGACCAACACAACAAAAGAGTGCAAGAGAGACCTGCTGGAGAGGCTGACAAAACTGGGCTTTGACATTGCCGAAAATGAGATCTTTACATCCCTGACAGCAGCCAGAAATCTCCTGGAGCAAAAGCAGGTGCGGCCGCTTCTCCTGGTGGATGATAAGGCCTTGCCTGATTTCACAGGTGAGATGGGGAGAGATGAGCATGAGGGAGGGTTGTTGAGCCAGCAGCTAAGGAAATCCTGTGCTCTTCCTTTTGTGGAACAATGGGCATGTAAACACTGCTCTGCCTTTGCAGAGTTAAAGTGTCTGCTACTTCTCAGTGTGACAAATGGGTTGTAAATGGTATTCTGGGGACATGTTGCTATCCTCCACCAGCCAGTGTGAGGACCAGCATGTTCCACAGTTGTCAGAAATCTTAGAGCAGGGTAGCACAGCATGGTAAGTTCTAGGCTGGGGACATCTGTGATGTGCTCTGCACTGAAGTGGTCCTGTGTGGCAGGATGCAGCCTTCAGATGTGCTTGTGTTGTCCTGCATAAAGCAGAGTTATTTCTCTTTGGGGCCTATGCATAGTGTAAGAGCTAAACAAGAAGAGCTTGTGCCTTCTCAGAAGGAAAATAAAGAAGCAGCAGAAACACAAAACTGCAGTGTGTTTTTCTGCATGCTCTAATCAAATTGCAATGCTATGGACTATGCAATGCCTTGAATGCATAATGGATAATATGTAGCCTATGTTTTACTTCATAGTGTAGAGCACTTAGATTACTGCTAGCCACTATGAAAACCTAAAAACATAAGCTGTTCTGTACAGTCATAAAAATATGTTATTCTTTTTAATTTAACAGTAAACCATCTAAAGCTATCGTTGTCATAGTTGCTTGAGGAGTAATGGGAATGGCAACTAAAACCTTCCAGTGGGCAGGAATTCAGATAAAGCTCATTACTTTTTATTAATTTCCAGTGCAGAAGGTGATATTTAGTATTAGGTCTTTGGGGAGTTATTCAACCTAGCAGTGCCGATGTGTGTATAGCAAAACAGTGTCAATTTATCGGAAAGCAGAAGTTTTCCTGCACTGTTGTAGAAAGATGATGTCCATATAGGACTACTGCTTCCAAGCAGTTTTACCAGCTCTTTTTGGTCCCATGATGTTGCAGCACATTTTGTCCTGCTGGTTCTCAGAGATCTTTTTTAGGCAAAGTTAGATGAGAAAGTGATCAGCGTGCCCCGTGCCTATTGCTAGATCAACAGTGACACAAATTGCTGAAAAGCCTCAATGTAGAGGCACAGGAAGTTCTTTCTCTATAGATAGATGGCCATTCAATGTGAAATCCCCTATGGAGTTGCAGTTTAGCTTGAATATTGAACATCTAGGTCCCATTTCATATACTTTTGATACCTGATTGGGTTATAGAAACTTTACCACCGTTGTTTCTCTCAATTGTCATCTCTGAACACCTGCTTTAGTTTCTCATGAGCCCGCCTCTCTCCCTTGGAGCCTAACCTGGCTTATTCTAGCTCAGATACCTCAGGCAGATGCCTAAAGGTAGGACAGTTAGTTCTTGACTTACACCACTGCTGGGAGTGTTTTTGGCTTGCTTGAAGTTGAAAGCGTCCTCACTTCTAAAACACATGTACACCTCAAAGGCATCATCTGGTGGAATTGTTCAGATCTGGCCACTGAACACGGTTAGTTAGCAGTGAACTTCTGTGAAACGAGGCAGGCTGACGTGTAGCTACAGACTGTGACCCTCATTAGCAGTAGACGTGCTGGAGCAAATGTGTCTTTCGGGGCGTATGGGTAGTTGCGGGGGGTCTCTTGGCCATGCAACAAGTTGACTGTATTGCTAAGTATGAAAAAAATGTGGTTCACTTGCAACAATATGTGGTGCTGATTTTGATTTTTCCAGGGATAGCCACTAATGACCCTAATGCGGTGGTAGTAGGACTGGCTCCCGAGCACTTTAACTATGAGATGATGAATAGGGCGTTCCGGTAAGTCCGGGGCTCCCTGTGGATATTTTGGAATGGTGGTTGTCTCTTGCTGGGCTCTGCATCTTCACGTATGAGTGAAATTCCATCCTCTATGGAGAGGTATGCATGATAACATCACCATTATGTAGTGAGGATTGCAGTGTCCCCTTCCATGTCTAAGAGAGGACAAATAACTTTTGTGGATTTGGGGGCCTTACCAATGAGCCTCAGGTGGTCCAGTCCTGGGTTTCATAGGCCTCAATTCATAATTAAGCTTAGTTACAGCATTAACAAGAGAATTACAGAGATAACGAAGTTAAATTATCAATGTGGAGAAGTTAGCAACATTTCAAGAGGAAATGCTTACACAGAAGCGAGGATGCTGAGAAGCGTTAGGGAGGAGAAGGCCTCTGTGTTCAAAACCTCCATCTTCAGAGTCCCGAAACGCAAGGACTGTTCTCTAGGCACTGTTTGAAATGTCTGGAAATGAATTTCTCTTCTCCTGTCCATGGGATTTTGCTGTCACATTTAAAGGGATTCTCTCAGGTGAGATCTTTGCTGTGAGTGGTTGCAGTGCCGCTGTGAGATTGGGTTTTGCTGTGTCCTAGAGGCCTCCTCCCACTGTGAGCCTGTCTGGCTGCTCGCAGGCACACGCGCCAGCTCGCTGAGCTTGGAATGCTTTGATCCAACATGAGTGTGCTGGGGTAATTAAGTGAAATGAAATGCTATTATTTATGCATTGCCCACGGTACCTGCAGACAGTTGGGGAAGGAAAGACCTTCTCCAAGGACCATGCAACTAACCTAAGCCAACCCCTTGGAACAGAGGCACTGAGCAGCTCCAAGAAGGGCCATAAAGGAGCAGAGGAAGATTCTTATTTTTTTTCAGGCTTTTAAAATTTCATGCGTTTATTTATTTGTAAAATAGGGTTAAGGGGAACAGAAATGCTCCTTTTTGCTCTCCAGATAACTGCCAGTGGTGCCCCCTCTCTGCCCAGCTCTGTTCCCACTGTGCTATTAGATCCCTACCCATTGTGATAAAGACTGGAGCTGCCCGCAGCGACTGCCGAAGGCACCGTAAAATCAGGCAGGGAGTTTTTGGCAGAGAAGTTCAGCTTTTATCACCACTATCCAGAGGGCTTTTATTGCCGTGAAACTGGGGCTGGGGGAGGAATGCAGCAGCGGGGCTGGGTACTGCCAGGGTGATTCATGCAGTGCAGCAGTCTCGGGGACTTTCACTTGCAGCAGGACAGGTAGCTGCTGTATCTGTTTAAAAAAATATATATATTTGCCAGGCAGGTAACAGAAAATTGTAAGAATCAGAGATGGGCACTGGTGGATTAGGTCCAAATCCTCCTGTAAACTCTTGTGTGTTGGTGTGGTTATCATGGTTATCATGGGTCCAGGGTGCTAGAGGAGCACGGCCTCTGCCGCAGAGGTTTTGTAAGGCAGGTGTCGGGTGAGACCCCCGAGCGGGTGTGAAGGGGCTTGGCAGAGTTCCTAGGGGAGCACAGGCTAAGGATAAGCTGTGTGGGACTGTGGAATTGCAGAATTCCCTAGCACTGGAGCCTGCCTCGGGCCAGTGCCACCCTCGGGGCTTTGACCATCTCTCTTTTGGAGTTATTGGTCCTATAGAGCAGGAGGAAAGAATCCAGCTTTGTTTCTCCAGGGAGTGGCAACAGTGCTGCCAGAGGAGGAATTCAGTGGGGTGGGAATGTGCCTGATACCTTTGTGGGTTTTTTTTTTTTTAATCTTCCCATGTTAAAATAGAAAGTCAAGGTTTGATGATTCACCTGCTGCTTGGGACTCTCCTAAACACCCATCCCTGTTGGAAACGTGTAGCTCTTGAGTCTTTGGCTGGGGGGGTTGCTTAGAAAAATGAGCCTGAGCTTTGCACTATAGAAAGGAGTTAAAAAATACTTAACTGTTAAAATCCTCCAGGCAGCAGTGTTTTTGGGAGATTTGTTTTATTAGCTGTTTCTGGGGAAAGGGAAGGAAGGAAGAAACTTCACATTTACATTTTGATTCCCAACTTATCAGTGGGAGTCATGCCATCAGTGTAAATAAAAGCAGGATCAGGCCTTCAGCTGTAAATACCCCTAATATAATTACATATTTTCTTGTTCCTCGGTTCCCCAGGTTGGTGCTGGATGGAGCCCCTCTTATAGCTATACATAAAGCCAGGTACTTCAAGAAGAAGAGCGGTTTGGCCCTGGGACCTGGGCCTTTTGTGGCGGGCCTGGAGTACGCGACGGATGCCAGAGCGACAGTGGTGGGGAAGCCGGAGAGGACCTTCTTCTTGGAGGCGCTGCGGGGCACCGGCTGTGCCCCCGAGGAGGCCCTCATGATCGGTGACGTACGTGGGTGCCGCGGCTCCTAGGGGAGCTGCTTGCTGGGGGCAGAGCCCCCTGCTACCTCGACGCTGTGGTGGGCGAGCGAGGGCTCCGTCGCGTCGTTGCTGCGGGCGGTGCGTGAGCGGCACGCGAGGCTGCGTGCTGGAAATGGGGCTGGGGGTGCCACAGAGGGGGCTGGCAGCGGCGGTGCTCACCGCTCTCCCGTTGTGTGGCAGGACTGCCGGGATGACGTGGCGGGGGCGCAGGGCGCCGGCATGCGTGGCATCCTCGTGAGGACCGGTGAGTGCGGCGCGGAGCCATCCTGCCGGGAGGCACCCCTGGCTTCATCCCGCCCCGGGCACTGAGGCAAGGCAAAGCTGGGCTCGGGGCCACGGCCAGTCCTTTGGGATCTGTGCTGTTTGGCCCCTCCCGGGAGCTGCCGGGGACCCTGGGCGCATCCTTATGGAGCAGCTTGTCGGGATGGTGGCGGCCGGTTGGGTTCCCAAGCTGCAGCGTGGCAGCCTGTCAGGCAGCGGGTCCTGATTGAGGCGGTAGATAGAGATTAAATCAAGGCGGGCCATAAATTGGACTGTTTGAACAGCAGGTTTAGAGCCTGGCCTCCTACCTGATAGCAGGATGATGTGAAGTAATAGCTGGGGGTGGCTGATCTTGTAGATTGGAATTTTACAGGGACTAAAACACAACTATTAGTCAAAGAACAGAGAGAACTGGTGCTTATCTAAATCGTGGTATCTTAGATTGCCGAGATCATCATGTCGATGTAACCTCTGACCATTCAGAAACTGATGACATTCCTTCGTAATTACACTGATAATTGTGGATGCCATTTTGTTTCAAACAAGAGCAGAACAGACAAGGACTGAAAAGTACCTTCAGTGTTACCAATATTGTGGTAATTAAGGTCTTTCAGAGGTAGCAACAAGTGTGAATCTGCCCTCCCACGTCTGGCTCCTTCTGACCCTAGTATTTTTTTGAGGAGGGGGAAATGACCAAGTCCAGCTGACCAGTCACCCAGAGCAGCTTTGTAACCGTGTGGTTTTGTTCACACTACAGGTAAATACCGAGCAGCAGATGAAGACAAAATCAATCCGGCTCCTTACTTAACCTGTGAGGATTTCCCTGAGGCTGTGGAACACATCCTAAAGCATCTGCTCTGAGAAGGGGAGCGGAGAGTGCCAAGAAACTTCCGTTTCACACAGTTTCATTTGTTCTTCCTTCAAAACCGAAGGCCTCAGAATCAGTGCATGAAACCCGGCCCCGAGGAGCCCAGCAGGTCACAGCAAAGCCCTTGTGCTGCAGGGGTTGCATGGGGATGTAGCTAGAGACTGCAAGGCTCTCATTGATTATTGACTATGATCAATAGAGCTCGTGCTTGTGAACAATTAGGGGATGTGGCACAGAGTTCTACTTTAGCATTCAAGAAATAGCTGATTAAAACCCCATCTAAAGAGTCACCTTCCCAGGCCAGACCAGCTGTACTGCAAATGCTACTGGAGCCACGTGAGTCACTAAAGCAGAAGCCCCCGGCAGCCTCAGGGAAGGAGCCAGGCCCCTTCCGTGCCTTGCTCCTCACCGGGTAGCTCTGCTGCAATCAGATTAGGTAGAGATTAGGCACAGCTAGGAAGGACTTTAAAATTATTATTAATAGTAAAGGCTGCTAATACCTTTCTCCTCCTTAGAACAGACACTGGTTTTTGATTTTCAGATTTTGTGTGAAATTAAAACTTACAAAATTTTCAGAGGTTTCAACTATACACTGTTATTGAATGGTATTAAAATCAGGTATTAAAAGGCTTAGAGACTGTGAGTGTTTGAAGTTAGACTTCAGGGTCCTATTAATGCTTCAGTTGCAAAATTTCACTATTCTTGAGCTTTTGTTTTGTTTCTTTCTAATGTTATAGGGAAAAATAAATCTTTACAAGCCATGGGGACAGATTTGGGGTTTTATGCAGTTGGTTAGTAGAGCTATAAAATGAAATTTAATTCTGCAGTACGCGTTGCTTTCCCTCCATGTGTTAAATACACCAATACGAGCCAACTTTGTAATGATGGTAAATAGCTTTTCTGGTCCATTGGCAGACTGTAATAATCAAAGTCCTTTACATTTGTTTTACAGTGCTCTTGAGTGTTAAATTATCAGCCTGTAATTAGACATTGCTGCAGTATTAACCTTATTGAAAATACAGTTTTGGGGTAATGAGCCATGGGGAAACCCATCCTGAGGAACGAGGGGGACACCCTCTGTAAATGGAAGATTGTCAGTGTGGAATCTCATCTTAAGCGTGGTTACCCTTAACACTTCAATTTAGTGTTGGGCAAAACATGTGTGGATGCAGTAGGCTCTGCAGTAGAAATGCAAGAAACAAACAGAAAACTTGGAAAATAAGGGTCATTTCTCAGCTGTTGTGTTATATCATGTAAAATAACATCTCTGCTTAGCGCTATTAGGTGTGTAATGATCAGCTGAATGTCATCTGTGTTACAAATGTGCTGCCCCCCTCTCGGGGTGGGTTAGGAACATGGAGCTGCTGTCACACACACCCCCAAGAAAGAGAAATCAAGAGACGAAGGTCTTTGCTAATTGTAAATGGTGATTGTGGAAGGTGCCCTGAGTTGTAACCTGCCGTTCTGAATAAATTCACGCTCGTGGTCACCCCGGCAGGGCTGGACAGGGGTTGTTCTCTGTGTGCGAGACCTCTCTTCAGGGTGGGTTGAGCGGGGAACAGGGCTGTAGACAAAGTCCTGCGAGGAGCCTGCCCTGAGCCCCTGTGCCATCCTGACCTGTTCTTTACTGTTTATGGCTGACTGCAAACGCTAAGATAACTAACTACCCAGTTGGTTTCTAGCTGATATGTATAGATGATGCCCAATTTTCCACAAAATCCCTACAGTTCTCTGATAAGCCTGCTGTTGCCCCTTTGGGAATATTAAAAAAAAAGCAATGGGGGAGTCACAGGCAGCAGCACATTGAGGCTTTGAGCTAAGGACAGCCTGATTTTCAGCAGCTGCACAGGTCACTGCTGGGTGCAGCACAGGGGCTGTGGTGCCTCAGTGTTTCTCGGAGTGGAAGAATGGGGCGAAATGTCCAACTTCGTAACTAGTTTCCTACTCCCTTCTTTCTTCCCCAAGCCTTAAAACAGCTGTAACAAATAAAGACTGGAAAAGTCAGTTTATAAATCTTTATCATAACATTAATGCTGGATTGTTCATTATATAGCAGCATTATTCTGCCATTGGGATACTTCCACAAAGAATATTTTAGAAGGGTGAGTGAGAAGGCCCTGTAAAAAAATAAAAAGTAACAACCAAATTACCCCATTACAACTCCAAGAGCAGATTTCCCCCATGCACTTTCCATGGGGTTAAAACAACAGCACTTCCCTCTCCCTCACCACTCCATCCTCTGGAGGTGCCGCTTGGGATGGCCAAAGTCTGGAAAGTTCTTGGTGTCTGGGCATTTTGTTTGTTCTTTTCAAACGGACTCGAACTCTCTCTGCCAGGCCGTGTACTTCTGGCTCAGGTTCTTGGCCGAGGGCTTGGTGTGGGCGATCACGTCCAGGAAATCGGCTGTTGTGATCGTGTCCAAGCGGATCGTGGGTAAGGTGCTGTTCTCTGAAGAGAGGGCGACTCGTTAAATACTGTAATTACTACTGAAAATACATAATGCAAGAGATAATACACAGAAACAACACAACTGACCTAGTGAGGAAGGCAAAAAAATTTTGCTTGTGCAGTGACAATGAAAAGAAAAATGCCCATTTTTTCAGAAGTTTTTTTTTTTTTTTTTTTTAAATACCCGGTTTAAAACTTTTCCAAGCAGGTAACAGAGCTCCACCTGCTGGGGCTACCACTACAATTCCAAGGGTTCCCAGTGTGGCTCAGCATTTCCCACATGGGATTCTCTGTGGTACCTGGCTGATGATTTTCCAGAGCACTGAATATTTTCCTCACTGGCCTCATTGCTGCTTCCTTGCAGACCAGTCTGATGTCGGAGCCCGAGTAGCCCTCGGTTTCCTGTGGCAGGGGCAGAGCACACAGCACAGCTCAGCTCAGCCTTGCAAGTCACATGGGAATCGAATTCCCAAGCACTTATATTTTTAGATGGATTTCTATAAATACATTTGCAAATTTCACTCCCTTTTAAAATACACATATGCATTAAAGTATACACACACACATACATATTTATGCGTATCTACATATAAAGTATGCACGAAGCACTACGTTGCTTTTCTTGATCCAAATGCCCAAGGTATGTTGCAACAGCTAGCAAAATATTGGGCATTTTCTTTCTTAGGGGCAGTTTTTCATAATAAAACTCACCCAAATCCACTTCCTAAGTTGCCTGATACTAAAATAAGCATGTTTCTTTTCTAATCTTTACAAAACAGCATCAGAGCAGAACTGTCTCTGCGACCACGAACCAGGGCGAGCAGCCCGCGCAGGGGAGCGGCTTTGGAGGAATGGAATGCAGGCGGATCCCGGGATGGGGATTGGGGCCGCGCTCACCTGGCCCAGCAGCGCGTAGTCCAGCTCTGCGCGCAGCTCCGCGCGGCCGGCGCTCAGCGGCGGCAGCCAGTGCCGGATCATGGCCTGTCGCGCCTCCCCGCTCGGCAGGCCCACCAGGATGCGCTTCTCCAGGCGCCGCAGCATGGCCGCGTCCAGCTCCCTGCGGGACAACGCGCAGGAGACACCTCAGCCTCCCAGCCCCGGCGGCTCCCGGCCCGTCGCGCAACGCGCTGGTCGGGAAAGGAAGGAGTCGTTGTCCCGCCTATCCCCGCTCGCCGTGTTGGCAGCACTGAGGACGTTACCATCATCTTGAAATGCAAGCGATAAAATAAAGCCACAAAGGGGAGCATCCAGTCAAAGGGATCACGTGAAAGATGGACAGCCTGGAGAAACGGGAACCAGAATCTCGGGCAATACCGGCACTGATAAAGTAAGTTTTGCCTTCAAAATCTTTTATATTCATCTCCAAACCATTCATTTTAATCTGTTTTTCTCCCACGTGCTTCGCAGTTGTTTGTATCTAATGGTAACAAAACTGAACCCAAAATTATTTACAAACAAAACTGAATCCAAAATTATTTGCAAAAAATGCAAGCAGGGAAATGAGGGCTAAGCAGCGTTGTTGGCACAGGGAGCTGTTCTGTAAATCAGTCTGCCCATACGCAGAAATTACCTCCATTTACTGAGAGAGGTTACAGGGCCCTGCTTGCTGGCTAAGGAGGAAAACAGAGACAGTTATCTAAGGATGTTCAGGTTGTTTGCCACAATTGTTTTGTTACTGATCAAATGCAAGCTTAAATGGCCATAATATACAGAATAAAACAAGCACTGAAGCAATAAAAGTATTCCCTAGATAATAACCAGTAAATGCACTAGGAAATGCCCACGAAAAGGACACAGAGAGCCATGCAGGGTCATTTCAGAGCTCCTCCGGGACATCAAAACGCGTTGTCACTGCCGAATTTCACAAGGCTCGAGGCCACTATTTTCCTTGCAGAATAAAGAGAGGTGCCAAGTGCTCCAGGGAGAGACAGAGAGGCCACAGACCCGAAGATGAAACCGAGACGGGTCCAAATCCACCCCTCATCCAGCAGCACGGCCACGGCCGGGCCTAGGGGAGGACAGAGAAGCTCCTGGTCCCCTCCCAGCTCCTGTCCTGCCCATCAGGGTGGGGAAAAGGAACATCAGTGGTTGCAGTGCAGCTCAGGGCACCAAAAGGAGCTTTTTTTAGGCTTCTCTTCATTCATCTGAAAGCAGCTTGGCCCTCTCCTGGGTTGTGGGTTTTTTTTTTTTTTTTTTTGGATGATCAATAAATATCCAAGTTAAACCAATCTCTTAAAATCTATCTTAACACCAATGTCTGAAAGAACACAGGGCCTGCCGTGAAGCCACAACCTTCAGGGCAGTCAGTCACTAGGTATTTCATAAATTTAACTGCATAAATATATAATTATTTCTGATTTTTTAAAAATGTATACATATAAAAATACTATATAAAATATCCCTTTCTCAGTTGAAGTCCAGGATCTTATAGTATGAGCTGCTATGGTCTAATACATAGACAAATATACAGCAAACATGGACTGGAGATCATCAGATGGGAGTTCAAGCCCCGCTGACACCTCCAGAGGCAACATGGATATTCCCAGGTTCCCCCTGGCTGTGAATCACGGGAGCTGAGCGGGATTCTCGCAGATTTCGGTGGCTTTCCAAGCACGTACTCAGCCACGTTTTAGAGCATCATTTTCTGTGCTGGGCACGTTCTGCCCAACCATCTGGTGGTGACGCTCGCAGGATTTGCTGAGGAGAGGGCGAAATCCAAGCAGCCCCATGAAAAACGATGGAAAATTCCCGAAAGTGGAAGCTGTCCAGTGGGAGCGGGATTCTGGCAATAGCTTGGCTCCACCCCCATCCCAACACGGATCTCTGGCTTTCCATAGGAGCAGTTCCTCTGAAATGGAAATCTTGTCATTTTGCATCTACATTAGAAATGCGACGTCTTCTTTCTTTGGCATTTCAAGCAGGCAATTTTGCAGAAAGCAGCACTTTAGAATTGCAAAACGCTCCAAAATCCAGCGTGTGAGACATTCCAAAGGGTGTTCGGCTTTCCATGAACCTGAACCAGCTGCTCTCTGAGCTCTCCTTCCGTGTCCATTTTTCCTTTCAAAGCAGCGTGCCAGGAAAACCTGGATGCCCTAGGGACAAGTGACCCCTGCAGCCCCACGTTGCAGTTCAGCTACAGGGGCAGGGAGCTGGGCACTGCTCCTCTCCTTCCAACACACCAATGATCTCCCAACAACATAACCATTTACTAGGGTATTGCTAATGAACCAGAGAAGAAGGGGCTATTAAGGTGTTAATTCTCCTCCAAAGTTAACTCTTCATACACACTTTATTTCTCAGCATTTTCACATACAGACTGTAACACAAAGGAGGGTAGATTTTGCACTGCAGTTGGATCCAGCCAGGTGTCTTTTAGCACCAAAACAAAGTATTTCAACCACTTATTCTTGTATTCTAAATTACATTAAACAAACTGAAAAAAAAATTGTCCCCATCTTTAAAAGTCATGTTTGATACTGATAAAAATCCCTCCTTCCTATTTATGGAGTATCCTAAGTCCTAGATGTTTTAAGCACCTTATAGCTCCAAGCTGAAACCCTTCTTAGCTTAAACATAGTAAATAACTTGGCTATGAAAGTATTCCATTTTAAATATTAGCAGCTAGCAGCACCAGCATATGTTGAATTTACCGTGGATTACTGTCATGTGGCACAAATGGCAAGAATCGCAGAGTTTAAAAGTAAAAGCCCCAAATTAATCTTTAAATGCTTTAACCAAATATCAAGGCTTTTTGTTTTTTTCCTGCAAAATTCTAAATAAAATCTTTATCTGTGCTTAGAAGCTCAAGCAAATGTATTCAAAATGTACTCTGTGGATCTCTTACCATGGCAGATTGGAAGCTGCTAAAACAAATACAAGATCATCAGATCGGGCCAAGCCATCCATCTGCACCAGTAATTCTGTTTTCATCCGCCGACTTCCTTCGTGTTCACCCCTACCAAGATGCAGAGAAACGTTATTTGCTCACGGCATTAAAGTAATCATCTTTATTTATACAGTGTCGTTCACAGCAACTGAGCCCTCGTCGCAGTTTTGTCCCAGTTCAGGGCATGATTAAGCTCCATTAGCTGACAGGCAAGCATTAAGAATCAAGCTTTGTAATGATTACTTAAATGGACTCTTTGCAGGGCATTAAAGTGAGGAGAGTTCACTATTACTGAACCCAAAGAAAATATATGCTTAGGGTGTTTTTGCTTCATATTAATCTTTATGCAGAGTTGATGTTTATTGGAAAACACTCATTGATGTAGGAGAATTTTTGTAATGTGACAGTTGGCATTAAGCAATTAAGACATCTACCTACCCAGGGCAGTTATTTGCACTTTGCTGAGGGAATTTCAAGTGGTGACAAGGACATACGTGTACTGCTGGCATTCAATATATCACAAAATGCCTTATCAGAAGCAAACAGAAATAAACAATATTCAAATAAATTGGGAAATAGGGCAGGGTTCTTGAAACAGCACCAAAAGGATCATTCCTCAAGGAAACAAACGGAACTTAAGGACTTTGCAAATTAAGCAATTACTAAACAATAGTAAATCACTAAGAATTTTGGCCCTGATCCAGAAAATCAGTTTTGCAGGAAACTTGTTTGAACTTCAGGTCTCTGATGCGGGATTCTTGGTACCCTGTGGAACTGAATCCAGAAAAAGACATCATGGCCTCAGATGGTAAAAACTAGAGTTCAGGTTTAAGGTATTTTCTACAAAGGCAGCTCCTCCTCCATCAATGTTTAATTATGACACAGTATACTTGCCTACAGTCTTAGCTACAAACCATGCTGAAAACAGACCATCTAGTGAGGTTAACGAGAGCTTTAAAAAGATATATAAAGGCAAAATTTAGCCCATAATTCATGGCTATTAAATTTCAAGTATTACATGTTGTACATTTACTATATGGCCTATTCTATTTATATATCTTTGAGTCTTTAATTTACAACAGATAAACTTCACTGTTAGGAGCACCCAAGGGATATACCAACTTCTATATGCTTTTCCTGCTGCTTCCCCATGCTCAGTCTTTCCAATCTCTTTTCTAAACCATAAACCATCTGCACCATGGATGGCAATAACAATAATATTCTCCCACTCCTGCAAGTTCTGACAGCACCAGCAACATTTGTCACGTTAAGGAAAATGGGATTTCACTGCACATCTTACCCTGGGATGCCCCGCTCTGCCCAAAGCATCACAAAGTTCTCCCTCACCTCTAACAAGCCATCTCCATTTTCCCCATTGCCTTTACTTTCTCTTCCAATATATAACTTTAAAATACCCCAGTGTAGGCTATATAGCTTGCTAGGCCCACTATTTCCATGGTAGAACCTGTTAACTTTCATATAACCTGGTTCATGTGATTTCTCCTCTACTGATCCCATCTGCTGTGAATGAAGGACCAACCACATCTCCCTTTTTAAGTCCCTGCAGTGCAGGCAGTGCTGCTATGAAACAGTACTGTCAGAGCCAGCAGGCTGACAATGCTGCATTACTCTGCTCCTAAAGCTGACAACAAAAGAAAAATTGCTTAAAAGTCATGAAAATTATCATAATTGCTCACAAGAATCATACTGCTGATGTGGCATAAAAAGTCTTTGGGGGCCCTGGCATGTTCTTACAGTTTGGCTCAGATTTGATTCTAGCAGGTATGCTCTGTGATTTACCAACACATGAGCAAACCCACTGCTGAAAAAACTCAGTGTAAGGGGGAACAATTCCCTGATTCCATAGGAATGGATCTCATCAGTTACCCAGCCCCGGCGCCTCTTTGACTCATAACTGACTCCAGCTCATCCAAGAAAATCGTGGAGGGAGCGTGGTAGCGGGCGAGCTCGAACAGCACCTGCCAGGGAGTAAAAGCAAGAGAAAAGATCAGCAAGAAAGCTGACATACACACAGGGAAAAGAAAAAAAAAAAAAAGCATTAAGGGCCACTGACACAAAAGATAAATAACAACACCCATGTTGCAGAACTTCTAGGACAAAAAGGGATATACGCTGGGAAAAGGCTCAGGGTTGGCCGAGGGTCCCTGAATCCTCTCAGATTCTGAAAGGTTTATAAAGGAGAGATAAAGAAGCCAGGCCCATAATCCTGTCTCTATATGTAAATCTTTCTGTCTAAATCCTATCAGAGCACCCTGAGAATAATGGGATAGAAGAAAATGATCCATCAGAGGATTCTGGGAACTCCTAAATTGTTATCAGAGATTAAACCCCTTTCTTCTTTTATTGTTGCTCCATTTGTAGCTTTTTTAAATAAGGATTTGAGGAAAAAAATTACTGAAACATAATGAAAGAAGAAAATGGACTGATTCTCTTGATAAGAATTAAGCAGGGTTTTTTTTGGCTAGTGAAAACAAATGTAAACTGTTGAAAAAATCAGGGTTAGATTAAAAATGGAATACTAAGCTGACACAAAATCTGGGTCTTTCAAAAAGAAAAAAGTTTTATCTATTTTTGCTGTAAACACAAAGGGAGTTTTATTAATAAGAACATACAACTAATTGTTCCTCAGTGTGGTGCCCTTTGACTTTCTAGACAAATATCACTGAAAGCATCTATTAACCAAGCACTTTTAATCTAACACTTAAAGAGTTTAAAAGGTCTGTATGTTTTCTCTCTGCTTTGTATATGCAGCCCAGGGTTTCCATTGTTTGCCTTGAGTCCCAAGGAATCCATGACTGGCGCTGTAATTAGCACTGCTGGAGGTAGCACAAGTTTTAATTAAGTAGCTGCCTGATATAATAAACTTGCCACTTGAGTAGCTTTTCCAAGGTGGCAGCTGAAACAAAAAGTGGGTGCCATGATAGCAATTTTGTTTGTACACCTCCTATCACTAAGAGACATTGACAGTTTGCGGCTTATAATTTTAATCACAAATTGCATGAGGAATTCTTCTACATGAGCACAAAACCAATGTATGCTTCACACAGCTGCAGAAGACCCTACACTCCAGACTCATGTAATTTCACCATACGACTCTCCATGGAATATTTCTTGGAGCTGTCCAGAGTCACAATCCTATTTCTTTTCTGGATTCTGCCAAAAATACAACTCAGGAGGAAATGGCACAGGTTCAACATCAATGCAAACGCTGCCGCATGTTCACAAAACCCTCAGGTCTGCGCTGTGCCACAAAGCAGGTCACTCCATCCCTTCTGACAGCAGGGAAACTGCTAGGAAGTTACTGAGACAGATGCCAGGAAGATCAATGCATCTTCTGCCAGAAGAAAAATGTGCAATTTTACAGGACAAGAGACACACTAAGAAAATTTATGTCGCAAGCACTGCCTGAATTTGGAAGGACATTTAAAATATCAACAATGCTGGTGCTGCCATTTGCCAAGTGCAATCCATCACGATTACTCTGTATCTCTGTATCCCTCTGAAGTACATCCTAACAGATGAGTGTAAAGGAAGACTAAAAGAGATGGACTTTTGCCTGTGAGACAGCTGAATTACATGCACTGCTTGCCAGTCTATAGGCCTATATATGCATTTACCTACTTGTCAGATGAATACCCACCTTAAAAGAGCATTATTGGCTCTGTTTGACTCTAAGATCTTTATGACAAGGGCATTCTTTAGCCATTCCACATCCTGCAGATTATGAGTAGCTGTGAATTTGGAAACTTACACAACAGACGCATTTTCATAGGGAGCCTAAGAGCCAAACCTTGCAGAAAGGACATGAAGCATTTCAGACGGGTCACTAAACAAGTGCCATTTTATTTAGAGATTCTGCTTGCCTGTCCCTTATCAGTGGGTCACAAATCTTTGCTGGCTTTGGGGTATCTTCAACTTGTGTTACATAACTGAAATTCTACTGCAAGAATCCAGCATGATACTTCTGTAGAAACAGTGGCATTCCAGTTTTAAAAGATAAATACAAAACAGAATCACATGCTTTGTCTGAGAGGGGTAAAAATGAGTATCGAAGAAATACCCATTTTACAGTTCTCTGTCCAGTTCATCTAAAAGCTCTAGTTCTTTAAGTGGGAATTTTAAGTGATATTTGTTAAAGTATGTTTATTATTAAATTGATATTTGTTAAAGTATGTTAAAGATCATTCTTACCCGGACAAGTTTTTCTGAGTCACCTCTCCACTTGCTGACAATCGTGGATGCTGATATGTTGAAAAAGGTTGTATTGCATTCCGTGGCAACAGCCTTAGCAAGCAAGGTTTTTCCGGTACCTACAAACAACAACGTTGAAGAAATTCACTCTCCAGAGAAATACAGTGCAAATGTCTCAAGAGGAGAATAAATCAGAAAAGTCTTTCCAGGATGGTCAGAGTCCTTCTGTGGAAAGTCCATCCAAGCATTCACAGGAGCAAATGGAGCTGACTGCAGTAGCAGCCTTTGCAGCCTCTCTCAGCTTGGCCCCCCAGTCACTTCAGTGCTGTGGCAGAGCCTTATTCCTTGCATCCATGTGGAGCACAGGGAGCCAGGAAGTCCTGCTGACATGGAAAACCAACTAGCACAAAGGACAGAGGCTCCTTCCCATTTCCAAGACAATCCCTAAAGGCTGAGGGAAGGCAAGGACATTTTCCTTAGGACGGCAAGTTTGAGTCAGATATATTCACATTCTAAAAGATCAAGTCAGGCCAAGATTAACATGGTTCAAGTGGAGTAACAACAGAAATATGAAATAAATCCTCCCTCCTCTGAGTGGCCAGTATAAGGAACATGTTTTGGAAAATTCAGGTGTAGGAATAGTCTTTATCTTGTGTGAAAGACAAACGGACAGATTTAAGCAATGAGACAGACAAAATTATCCAAATTGTCTCCTTTTACTTCAAAATACAGAATACGTTATTAGTGATACTTAAATACATTTGATTAGCACCAAGAATTTATTTGTAGAACAAAGCATAAATATCCACTAGGGATAAACTAATGGATATGGTACAAGGCTCTCCATACCTGGTGGCCCATACAGCAATAATCCTTTCCAAGGAGAGAGAATGCCTGTGAACAGTTGTGGGTACTGTGGAAGCAAAAAGTTAATTCAGAGATTATATCTATCATCTGTAATGAACTACAAGGGATTCCAACCCCCTACCCACTGTTCCTAACACATCCACAAAACCTGAGAAAACTAAAGAGGGAAAAAAAGCTTATAATATGATCTGAATACTGAGAAAAATACTATACTTAACTGATGATTTTTTTTCCTCAAATGCAACTGGCTATTCTCTTCTGTAAGTAATTTCCCTCTGAAATGGTATAGGACAGATCCACCGTCTTTTATATTGCCAAAGTGCTAAGAATAGTACCCAAAGTTGCCCTTTTAATATGAAATGCCATTTTCCTATGGAAGAAACTGTGTGACATGGCCAAATAAAACCCTGTTATTCAAAGAGAAACTGCCGCCAAAATCACAGAAACAGTGAGAATTCAAGAATGCCACTGCATTTACAAAGAAAATGCTGGGCAGCCCAACAGTGATTTTCCCAAATCTATTTAAAACCTTACCCGTATAGGATAAACAACAGCTTCCTTGACTAGTCTTTTGGCTGCATCCAGGCCAATAATATCATCCCACTTCACATTTAGATTATGGAGATAAATATCCTGTAACATATTGCATCCAGTTAGCAAAAACTGTATTTTCATGCCCCAGGATAACCACTGCTGGCAAAGCAAAAGAGTCCACCTGGGTTGCAAAGCAACAGTGCTATTAAGTGATGCAAGTTGCGTTAGTTAACCATACATCAGCAGGTCAGCTGGCAAGAAAAAAAAAATATATACAATCATTTCCATACTGCTATTATGCTTTATTTTCCTAAAGTCAAACATATATGCAGCCCAGATCTGCTACCTCCAACAGTGACCAGCTAATAAATGAACTGCTACAGTGATATTAAGACCTACCAGGTTTAGTATTTGGCCTCTGATAGTGGCAAGTACTGGATGATGAAAGGAAAAGCATAAGTAGTGGCAGAGATAGATTGATATTTCTACACATCCAGCTTCTGGAAATGTGCAACTTTGGCAGCTAGAAGCAGCCTTTGTGCCCAACCACTGTTTGTTGTTCATTCTGCAGTGAATCTCTCTGACCTCTTTTTGGACACACATATATTGTAGCAGTGAGTTCCACAGTTGAATCACGTACCGCGTAAAAAAGTACTTTGGTTTGCACTTACAGCTCAACAGTTTGACTGATGGCTGCATCTACAACTTACGTTATAAATAACAGTGAAAAATTGCTCTTTGTTTACTTCACTCTATGCCAAAATCACATATACTGCAGGGAAAGGTGCAAGAAGCTCCGTAGCAGGAGAAATATTTCCCCTTATGCCTCTATCTGCTTTCCAAAGATAGTTGGTAATTAGTCTGTGCTCTGAAGCACTGACTCTATTCCATTTAATTCATCCAACTTTCCAAATCTTCTGTGGATCTTGCCATGTGTCTTAGTAGTATTTTGTGGCCTGGTGTTCCAGAGACTAAACATTCTGCAAAACATATCATATCCTCAATACAAATACTTGGGATAAATTCTTCTCTTCAATAAAAACAGACAGTTCCTAGAGACTGAAGAAAATTTATGCGCTTGTATCCAAGGGGAAAATCTGATTTAATACAATTAGAAAAATTATTTATCTAGAGTAGATTACACTTTCCCTTCCTGTTAACAACAAATTAAGATGAATCAGATTTATGATACTAAGTAAGGGCTCCTATAAGTGCTTCTAAATTAAATTAGATTAAATGATGAAATAAATACCACATGCTATTTATTTTTTATTGATTTAAAGTGATAGAGTGATAAGTAGCACAGCAACTAGGAACATACTAACACAGTTTTAAAAATCATTCCATAACAGAAGCTAAAGCAACTCTATTGCTTTTTTTTTTTTTCTCCTCTAAAATAGCAGTAAGAAAAACACTGTTTTACAGACTCATCATAAATATAAAACAGAGAAGCACTGAAGTGAATGGAAGGCTGAAACTGAGGTCCAACCTTACTTTGCTTACAACTGTTGCAAGTTCTCTCATCTCGCCACTCATGCCAATGAAAGCACTAAGGGGTTTTAATAATCGTTCCTAAAAGACAAAAATAACTACTTGTTAAAGTTGAATTATTTTAAATAGAAGAAAAATTGTGAAATCATTTCCAAAAAATTGATATATCATAATAATACTAACTTTTAAAGCTGCAAAGCTATGGATATAAGAATAACAAGTATATACACAAAGTATTTTGAAATAAGTCATATTTGCATTAACCTCTTCTTTCCCAAGTGAGGTTTAAAAACTTTTATCTTCTCTTATCAGTTTGCTACACTGAAGAAATGACAGATTCTGAGCCGGAATTAACATTAAAATGAGTAGCTCTCTTCCTTGGCAAGTAGTCCTAAATACATTCTATGTATTTTAATAATGTAGATTTTAATAATGTGGATTAAAGCTGAAAAATGTAAATATGGGTCATCAAATTGCCACATGCTCCGTTTTGAAATTTTCTTCAAATGCAATACTGGCCAGAGAGACAGACTCAGCCTGGCACTGAGTAAAATGGAAGCACTGGCCTTGAAGTTGTGGCTTGTATCAGCAATAATCCACTTAAAATGTCTATTCCAATCCCCAAAACCTCTAAAATGTCTATCCCAATCCTCTACACTGTGGTCCTGACTCTGAGGTGAATACTGCCAGACTGAAATTGGTGGAACCAAAACTTCACCCACATAAAAGTTCTGTGGCTTTCTTCAAATTGAGTAGTCTGTCACTTGTAAAGTTATAATTTTTATTTGTTGCCTACTGTTATATTGAAAGAGCAAACAGCTGTCAATATATCAGAGCAGTATCAAGAATGACTAGAAAAGGAAACAAACTGGCAGGAACCAAGCCCTCTTTAGAACTTGGGGACCCAGACAAGACTCATCATTTTACCTTGTTCTTGGCTCTGTAACTGATATCGTGCTAATTGGATAAAATATGAATAGAAACACTTACTGATGGATCTGGATCACAGTTAAGGCTGCTCAAGGCTATCTCGTTTGATGATACTTTGATGGCATCTTGGATCATCCCACGGAAGTCAATTACTTGGCCCTTTGGAGAAAAGCTGTGATATCAGGATGGTAGCTCTACCTCTAAAAATGCACTAGGCCAAATTTTGCTTATGGTTTCTGTGCATTATTCCCTTCCTGTCTGTATAGTTCTAAACATGCCAAAAACTGAATCAGTGGCAACAATGGCATAAGAATGCACGGCTCAACTGCAAAACTGCAGCACTTAACTGCAACAACTTAACTGCAAAATCTCTTATGACCTCATTCAAGAATCTGAGATCAATCTTCCACTTTAACTATAAACACTGAACCTTAAGGACAAGAATACTGCCCACATCAGATAACAATGATCTTTCTGCTAATCATACAGTGGTATTTTATATAAAACACACAAAAAGTTCACATATGTTTGTGATTTCCCCCCTCCACACACGCATTCCTCTTTTAAAACACGTATTAGGTTTCTACAAACCCTTTTTGGGTGAGTGCCCTCCCCTCCTCCAGCTTTGTTGATTGATGAGATGCTTAAGCCAAAGTCAGATTGCTCTGCACTCTCGTTATTCTAAAGAGAAATCAATTTTAAAATAAATGTGTTACCGAGTAGATGAGCTGCAGATATCATCCCATTATATGTGTCACCCCACCTCTTTATATATGCCCAGATGAACTGTTTCATTACACAGAAACTGCAACAGGAATCTCCTGTCAAACACTGTTGTGGGGTTTGATGGACTTCAGTCTCCCTGTCTGCTCGCAGCATAGCTCTAAAGCCCAACATTCAGATACTTCATTTGCAGATCTCCCTCTCTGAGTTGTAGAAATCTGCATCTTGCTCCGCAGTGAGAAGAAACTGCACCAACATACAGCGGAAAGGACAAGCACAAGGCACAGTGCATCTCTTAGACAGACATAAGGAGACACTTAAGGACTGTAAGTTACTCTGACTTTCATTTCAAATCAGTTACTGTTGTAGTGTTCAAGAGCTATATTAAAAACAAACAAACATGAGAATCAGCCTCAAAAAGAGAGCAAAGACCTTAAAAAAAGGAGGCTCTCACTCACCCAGTTCCTCAACAGCTGTAATAAAATACCTTATTGCCCACCAACCTACTGTTCCTGCTCCCTACAATTTAAGGTAGTGCAAGAAAGCAGTTTTCTCAGCATTTTTTATAAAAAGACTCACAAAGTTGTAAATTACTGAACCAAATTACTCCTCCAAGCTCAAACACTTTATCCCTGTAAAGATGCTTCAACTAACATCAGACTTACTACTTGCTTTGTTTTTCCTGCTTTCTGGCACTAAAGGATCAATCCTTAAACTCACCAAGTTAAAGACTCACGTTGATTTCAGCACATGACGGATAATAGGAATTCCTGGATGGAGTCTTGTATCTGTTACACTTAAATTATGTAAACAGTAAAACCCGTTTAATTTCACAGTCACAAACTCTGCATCTGATATCCTCTCACTAGCTATCGGACTCACAATAAAATCCTACTAATTGCAACTGTAACATTGTCAAGATAAAACACATCCAGACCTGTTTGGGGCTCTCCTTGGTGGACGATTTCAATTCTGTTGTCTTCCCAGGTGAGGCTTTTGACAATGGTCGCTGCACTGTCTGATGATTGATCCTTGGAAGAATCTGAGAAGAACTTGCCGCCCTACAACACAAAAAATGATGTCCTGAAAGGCTTTTACAACTTCTTGTTTTACTCAAAATACAGACAGATTAAAAAGTACAAGTTTCGGATAAATTGTTTTGGGGGCAACTTTGTTTTGCTTAAAGGACTGATTTCAACCACAGTGAAGTGCAAAGACCATTGCTTTTTTCAAACATTCCATCCTACCTTATTCCACAGTACAGAAACTTTAGCAAACTGCCTATATATCTCCACTTAGTTCTTTAAAAAGTTCTTTACTTTCTTCTAAAAGATAATAGGAAAACACTCTATGTGATCAGCATGATTCCAGGCTGATTTAACCGAGTTCAGGATTCCCACAGTATCACACCTGTATTTCCCCTACATTGCATGTTGCTCTTGGAGAAAAATTTTCTTCCCAGAAAATGCCCCATGCTTTCCTTTACCTTCTTGGCTTTCTTCCAGCTCTCAGTTGCTGTTTATTTTCTGCTGTGGCAAAATTAACATTGAGAATATTAACATAATTAATACTAGTATTAACATAGCAATCTTGACAGTTAAGAACACAAAAAAGGACAACTTGACTTTTTTTTTCCTTTTAAAAATGTCTTTGAGCACCTATTATTGCCTTTGGAAATGCATAGACAGCATCAACATGATTATAAGCAATTCAAACCTGCAAAAATGCTTTGAAAACAGAACTAATATTGGAGAGATCTGTTTCCAAAATCCAACCTTAGTAAATTTTTTTATCCATTTAATCTTTGGTTTCCCTCTTCATATTTGAAAACAAATGTCATTTTCACCGTACAACGGGCCCTACCACAAATCAGATGAAGCACAACAGACTAATTCCATATACCTTAGAAAATGATTATTTAATGCTAATAACTTATCCTTCATCAAATTAGGATATAAAAAGTAGCCTCAATGTTAGTACATCTATCATGTTCAACAGAGCAGGGCAGCAAAATGGTTACACTGCAATCACTGTTATCAAACTTAATTTTTGTTGTCATTGTTGCTTGCGAAAATTTCAGTCACAGTAAAATTTTTCCTGTGTATTTTAAACTAAATATTTAATCAGAAATAGAACTGACTTAATATTCTTACTCCATTAGAGGGGAAAAAAAATAAGCTGTCATACTTTGCAATCACATAGAATTTTTCCAATACTAAAGTACATTTAAAGACAGGAAAATATCATCTTGCTTGTTTAGAAGAAAAACAAAGAGAAGAAAAGCTGAAATTCCCATGTCTCTTACTCCTATGTCCTAAGTGCTAAAAATGCACCTCTGTAACGTAAGAGATTTCAAACATTAAACAGAGACATGCATGGGAAGCACAGCAAGTATTTCAGGTAAATACACATTTTAAGCTTTGAGAGAAAATAATAATAATACTAATAAAACTTTTTTTCTTGAAACACAGGCACATACCAGTGTCTAGGACCTTTTTGGTAATCTTAGGATATTTTTGGAATTTTACAAAGTAATAGCTTTCATATTCCATCAAAATTGTCTCAAGATCAATGTTGTCACAAACTTCAAAGCCACGTAAACCTAATTTTGTCTCTTGTTCCAAAGCATTTGCAGCATCAATATACCTGGTCAGTTAAAAAAAAAAAAAAAAAAAAAAAAAAAAAAAAAAAAAAAAAAAAAAAAAAAAGAAAAGAAAAGAAATAACAATCCAAGAGTCAGTACCTTACTCTGATTTTTGAGAGAAAAAGCAGTGTCATCCAAAAGTACATACTGTTTCATGGATGTCCATATCTATTCACTACAAATGCCATAAACTGTATTCAAAAGTCCTTTGCTGAGCGCTTAAATATATTTTTAAACTGATAGAGCACATTTTGTTCCAGAAACTAAATCAAATTAAAGTAAATGGTCAAAGTATTTAACAGTAGTTTGCCTTTTTAATCTCCCTCACATAGAACCAATAGGCCAGATTGTACATCCACCCAGCAGAGGGCAAAATTACATATTACAGAGAAGCAAATATTTGTAGGGCACTATTATTTAAAAGACATACCCTTCCTCCGTTAAATAATGTAAAATCAGAACGAGGAGGTTTTTGCGACGGGCTTCTGTGCGCATCTCTTCCTGTGGATTAAGACAGAAGTCTAGATTAAATGTAATATTCTCTTTATTGCTGTAAACAGCGTCTAAATGCAGCCTGTGGAAACAAACAAATTAAGACAACAGCATCTCAGAACTGTAAAACAACACACTGTTAATAAGCAGAAGTGTTTTTCCATGTGGTTTTTCTTATGCATTATCAGGGTCTTGGATGGGAAGAAAGCTTTTCCCAAAGGAAATAAAATCACCTTAAGGTTGGAAAAATAAGTTATTTTCCTTACTGTGACTCTGATTCTCCAGAAGGACTGGGATCTGCATGACTACAGTGCAGAACTGTGGGCATC
The DNA here is from genome assembly GCA_013398315.1 of Nothoprocta pentlandii. Classification (NCBI taxonomy): domain Eukaryota; kingdom Metazoa; phylum Chordata; class Aves; order Tinamiformes; family Tinamidae; genus Nothoprocta; species Nothoprocta pentlandii. The sequence goes on from VZSG01000130.1 coordinate 1,345,435, forward strand.
TCCCATTTCATGTGTCCCAATACACCAATGCAAACAAAATACAGAACACTTGAAGAAATCCTAGCTTTGGATAATGTCAGACCTGCCTAATTTTGCACAAGCACAGTGTAAGCAAGGCCCATAATGCAGAAATTCCACCACGGCACCAGTTTCATTGGTTCTTCATAGAGATTTAGGTGACCAAAGGCGTTAGCGCTTGGTTCAGTGATAAGAGCACAGCAAAGCTACATTTAGACAAATAAATTATTGCCAATGCTGGTGCTGGTATCCATCAGGATTTCCTCTGGAAATGCCACTTCGTTACAGCAAATTGCAGAGAGGGAAGTTCTGGGTGGTGGCACATGCTGTAAAACCAGCTTCCCCTGTCAGTTTGGAGGTGTCTGCTACTCTCCCTGCTCACTGCAGATGATACCACAGAGCAACCTCCTGATATTTACACCTCTGAGGTAGCACCACTAACCTACCTTTTATTTGGAGACCAATGCTTGCCCACATCTGCTAATCTGCAAAAAACACTGGCCAGAACATGGAAAAAAGTCTCCTAGTGTGGCTTTTTTTTTTTTCCCCCTAGTTGTTTGTTCAGATGTGGGGCCATCTAGTGACACAGTTAGGAAAGGGCTGGGCTTTGCTTTTAACTACATAGCCGTAAAGTTAAAACTTTATTTCTGTTTTTCTTGTTAAAAAAAGACTTACAATTTTCCTTTAGATTTTCTGGAGAACAGAAGTAAATCATCTGAGAAAAAGATGAGAAAAAACTATTCCTCACCTCTCACCTTTGCCGCTTTTTACCTTGATAAAAATAAACGTTATGTCACCCTATGCTGAGGGAGCTGCAATACCATTTGCAAAGATGATTTCTAAAAATTATTTTACAGATTACGAGTGCTTGAAGAATTAAAAATACTTAATAAATATATATATTTATCAACTAGATGAGTTCCAGAGAGGTGCTGCAAGAAGAAATGGACCGATTCTACACAGAGGCACATGCAAATTAAAAGCAAAGACAAAATAGTAGCACCCTGGGATGAAAGGAGCTCTCCCTCCTGTTGTTCCAATACTTGCAAACTGGTATTTGGAAAAACGAATGTGAATTGCCATCCTCCTGCTATTTCTCCTGAGCAATTTCAGTCACCTAGAACAGAGTTTGAGGAGCGAGAGCAAAGCTGGAGTCACTACTTGCCAAGGAAGCCACTTGCACACTTAAATGCAACTGCTTGTGCTGATTTATTCCTGAGAAACCTCTCTGCTGCCTCTGCCCACATACCAAAGGGCAAGCTCACAGCTGCCTCTAAATAGTCAAAAAAACAGCACAAAACCACAGCGGTTGCTGCACAAAACAGACACATGAAGATTCAGTGTTTGAGTATTTACTGGAGCGCTGATGAGGGAGAAGCACCTCCGTGTGATAAACTGGTAGGTGTTTGGAAGACTCCTTGAAAAGAATCTACATTTTGGTGCCTCTCTTGCCATTAACCCCACTAGGTTCCTTCTGCTACCCCTAGGGGCATTTTAAATCCTCATCTGGGCAGGCATACAGTGAGAAACAGCAGCTCAAATACTCTTTTAGGCATAGACTTGCATTGAGCAGTGTAGGATAATACAGTCTGTACAATCCCCTTCAACCTTTACATATTAATGGTCTTGTTGCGTTGATTGAGCAGAAGCAAAATCGAACCTTTACATCACAAAAAGGCAACCAAGTGAGCAGCATTTTAAAATAAGGGAGTAATTCAGGCTAAGTAGTCCATTCTATCTTTATTTTGTATTAATAAGGACGCAAATTTTGATGGTTAATTTGGAGAAGCAGACATCTGTCCAAAGCAAATTAACTGAGCCGTCAAAACAGTTAATCAACTGACGACAACTTGCTGGAGATGAGATCTGAAAACCAGGATGGAGATATCAGTCTCTGGTCTGATCAGAGAGATCTTAGAGAGAAATCAAAGAGAACTTAAAGCACTTTCCCAATGATTCACTGGAGCAGGGACCATGGCTTTCCTGCCCAAGCCCAAAGTTGCTCTCCCTGTTCTTCCCAGCTTTCCTCGACCACATTCCCATGTGTTCTGCAAGTGTCAGTGCTGCCAGCAACCTTAGCTGCCCACTTAAGCAACTCGTTGCCTGTGCTGCTCTGTGTTCCCAAGCTCCATTCCCTGGGGATTCTCTTCACTCCAAAAACTCCCACCAAACAGCCCTTCTGCCAAAGTAGAGACAGGTACTGAACTACATGGGACTTCAGCCGTATTTAGAGAAGAAATGGTGAGTCTTACATTGCCCCAAAAAACAGGAGCACTTACCAATACAAGGTTACTTAAAATTCAGTTTAGCTTTATAGTGATTTACTCTCCCTGTTTAATTAGTACTTAGAATTGCATGTTGTTTATAGCCACTGGTATTTCCATAGATGCTTGAGTGTTTAAAGTTTAATAAGCTCCCATTCTTAAACAAAACAAAAAAAAGAGTATGTAATTAAATTTTCAATTACTACAGAGGACTTTTGGGTCCATGCAATTAATAAAAGCTTAAGGCACTTAAGCGTGATCTTGTTTTAAAAGCTAAATACTTGAGTGCTTAACTAATTAACTACAACACTTACAGTGTATTTTATTTATTTCTAGCTTAACAAAATAGAGTGCTATGTACTACTTTTTTGCAGCCATTTAAAATTAAATTCTATTAGTCATGCATCTTTAACTTCACTTGTTCACTTTGTCATTTCTGTACCTTTTACTAAAACAGTTACATTACAAATCAACCTAGACTCGTGGGCAATCCCATCAAATTAATGGTGCTCCTAAAAGACTAATTTAACCCCACAATGTTTCATTATTATTTGACCCTGTATTTCTGCATCAATATGTATGATTGCATAAAGGAAGAAGAGAGTTAAAACTGTATCTAAAAAGTTTACAAATGACAACTTTATCATTGGAAATTGGTGTGTCTGCACATTCAATTGGGGCAGTAAGTAGGACAGGAGTCCAACAGGATCCGTGATGAAGAGTTTGGACAAGAAGCAAGCAGACAGTTCCAGAACCATATAAGACAAGTCTGTATCAAAATGCACATGCCTAAAGGGATAACAGCTGCACGGGCACCCATGCTTTTATAAACCATACTTTTTTTTTGTAGTTCCTAACTTCGAAGCCTTGAGCTCACAGCCTAAAATAGCTGTTTGTATGCTGTGACATATAAACTTGTCATTTAATGGTGTAAAAGCAAACAAAAATAAATGAAGTGCAGCCAACAGCCACATTCCACATTTCTTGTCACTACAGGATACAGTGTCACTAGCACAAACGTCCCATTCTAGCTACAGTACTAACATAGCTGACCAAACTTATCTAAGATCAGTGATGGGCCACTGCAGGCAACACACTGCTCAGATGGAAATTTATCTTTCCTAGTTGTGCAGGATTTCTCTCCCCATAGAGGGTAAAATGATTTTGCTGTCAGAGAAGGAGAACGGGACACAGGAAGACAGACAGCAGAGCTTACTTTAACTAGTGCCCTTTCTCTTTCCTTCAGCATCCCAGGACAACTGGCAAGCGTGGTGTTCCTAGACAGCAGGCTGCCACACTGGCACTGAGCATCAGGCCATGAAGAGCAGCTGCGGGACCATCCACTCACCCCTTTTTTCCCCTCCATCACCTCAGATCACCCCCTTCTCTTCCTCCCCACCATAGCCCTTTGCTGCTTCCAGATGCAGCTTTGCCAGGCTTTTTAGAAGACTGATGTTTAATTATTGCTTGGCTTCCCGACAACGTTTTCTGAGAAACACAAGCAGGGAGGGGAAATGGTAATTTTTAAAACGTGTATTACTTGGCTATGATTGAATAGAATTTCACAGTACAAAGGCAAAGCGCTTCTTTAGTCTCTTCTCTCTTCCAGATTATACAAGTCTGCAGCAGACAATAGAGCTGGCAAAGCTTCTTAAGAGGGATAACTAATAGTTTTCACAATTAAAAACATACAGCAAGCTCAGCACAGAAGTTATAGCTGTCCTGGCGCTAACAGATGCATACAAGAGGTATGGCATTTAAAATCTAAATACTTTTTACACTTGGAGTTTGGTGCAATGAAATCAAGTCTGATATTCCCAACTAAAGCAACAGTTACTACAAATACAGTGGGTTACTAAACCAATTATAAAGGTGCTGAATTTGTTCACTGATTTTATAAGTGAATAATTATTCTAACACTCACTTGTGTGAATTAGCAAAGTTCTACCGCAGTTCACACCAATACTGCTTTTAGAGAATGATTCACATATGAAATCCTCAATATCCTCAAGAATGGGAGGCATATGTATGTGTGTATGTGCCAGCAAATCAGGGCAGAGTGCCAGATGCATCCAAAGGGAAAACATCCCGGGAGCCCTTTCTCTCCCTCTGAGGTTTTCCTACCCTAGCTGGTGCATGTTGCTATCCTAACCCTCTGCCATAACTCAACCAAATGCAACTATCTGAACCAAAGCCAGATGAAAGGAGCAAGAGACAGCTCTTAAGAACCCCACAAAGTCCCCAAAAATACTGCTTTGATGTGATTACACCTCAAAAACATCCTTCTACATCGCCATCCTCTCCACGTTGCAGAGCAGCATCTTGGATGCCCTATTTGTTTCCAGCTGGAACATGAAGTCGGGAGAAGGAAAGTGTGAAGGCCCTTCTCTGAGCACGGATTATCACTGTGATGCGACACACCTGCTCTTCTCTCTTCCACCTTTCCACCTTTGATTTCAGCTACTCAGTTTAGCCCTCGTCTTGCCTCAGACATGAAAATCCTGGTAAATCCGAGGACCTTGGTCTAATAGAAAACTTAAGTATGTGAGTGTTTTCTCTGTGAGTTCAAAAACTGAATTCAGCTCAGGTAATTAAAAGCTTTCTTTATCAATAAATGTTTGTATTTTTCACTCGTTATCACTAAATAGCTGGAATCAGAATAGAATTATTCTACTGGGATGTAAGTGCTCTTTATTTCAGGGTGGTTTTTGGTGTTGCTGCTGCTCGATTTTGTTTTTAAACACTTTTCCCCAAATTGTCAAAAAAAAAAAACCCAATAATCTCCATTCTATGGAGAGAAAGAAAAAAAAAAAAAAAAGAAAATTGCAACACAGATAAGACCAAGACTGGGAATCAGAAATTCCAGCAATCATTTTGCTACAAAAGCAACATGGAGCAGCTTAACTTGCTTACGGGACTACTAGAATTCAAAAACCAGAAATTAAATACCTAGGATCCATTCACAGAAAATACGAGACCTCAGAACAAGAATAAAAAATAAATGATCCCCTTGGCTTTGTTCAGTTGTTCCTGTGCTGCTAGCAAAGGCTTAACCCAAGACAGGCTCCAAATTCCTGGACATCTTCAGAATTTGAACTCCCTCTGCTTAGTGTGCAAGCTGGAAAAGTTAACCTTCACATCTGTTCTCTCAAACCCTGCAGAGAGACCAGTTTATGAAACAAACCAGGCAAAAAATGAACAACATCACTTACAGGAAAAGAATTCCCAGATTCCAGGTCTTACTTCCAGAGGTGTTTCTGCATTTAATAGTCAAAAACAGCCCAGGGAGCAGAGCCACTCAAACCCTCATTAGTTATCTAAGGGTCACAAAACCCTATTCCCTTTTCTCCTCTCTTCCTAGCCCTAGGAGCCCTGTTTCTCATCCGCACATTAAAGCCAGGTCAAGTGCCTGCTCTGGAGCACCATTCCCAGCGGTCGGGATCTGAAATCCTGCCGAGGGCTCAAGGAGGCCCTCACAGAGCCTCCCCTGCCAGGGTGACCCTATCAGCTGCTCCCCAAGAATGCAGACATTGCCTATTGCCCAGAACCACCTCCCAGCAGGTACCTACATTAGCTATACATTAATACCCCTTGCAAGGAAGGGCACCCTACTCGGGCACAGCAGGGACACAGACCTGTTTGAGCACATAAAGCACTGCAAAAAAAGATTTTAAAAAAAGAGAGAACCTTTGCTGGAAACAGTGCTTTTCCTTCCGCACAGATAGCTGGAGTTTCATCTGCTAACCCACACCTTACTACAGCTGAAACCGTCCAGCGGGTGGAGATAATTTAACAGCCAAGGACTAAAGCTTCTGGGTTCCTATGCAAGGGGGCTCCCTGGAGCCCCGACCGACGCCCGGATGCGGACGCGGCACTGCAAAATAGCTATTATTTAAGCAAAAGGCGCCTGAGGGAGACGGGAACGAGTATTTCTGCCTCCCCGCCTAACTCGCTGCCGAGTCTGACCACTCCCTGGAGCCGGACAGGGGCGGGTAGAGGGGCCTGCGGGCAGGACGAGATGCGTTTCTCGTACAGAAGGAGAGAAGAGGGGAGAGGAGAGGCCCCTTAAGAAGCGAGACCCAAGGGGACCGCCCCTCCGCAACCGCCGCCGCCATGACACCGTCACCCCCCCCCCCCGCGCCTGCGCACTCAGCGCCGCGCACGCGCACAGCGGGCCCTGCCGGTCTCCATGGCAACGCGGAGGCGCAGCCGCCGGCTCTCACCGCCTCCCGCGCCTGGCGGGTGCTTCTCAGCGCCTGGCAGGAGAACTCCATGCGGGCGGCCGGGAGGCCCCGCCGCGGGCGGGCGCAGCCCGCGCAGGCGGCAGCGGTGGGAGGCGGAACGAGCTCACAGCGGGGCCCAGGCCCGGCTCCCCGCGGCGGCGGCGGCGGGGAGGCGGCGGCCGCGAGGCGGGGTGCCGGGCGCACCCGCGGCCAATCGAAACGCGGGAATGTGATTGCCCGAAGATACAACCAATGGCGATGGGATGGGGGGGCGGCTTTTAAGAGCGAGGCCAATCAGAGGGGCTGATGGCTGTGACAGCCAATCGGCGCTTGAGTTACCTCAGCGGTGCTGCTGAGGCGCTTGGCGGGTAGGGAGGTTCGTGGCGAACCCGACCCAACTGTTCCCTCCTCTGCTCTACCGGGGTTGGGGGCCTGTGCCCAAATACTCCCGGTGTCACCGGGGAGCCACCTGCTCCTCGCACCGAGACCAGCAGCGGGCCTGAAAAGTGGAGGTGGGTCTGGCACCGGGAGAAAACAATGGCTGGGTTCTGAATATGTCCCGTGAATAAGGTGTTTAAATAACAGGATCACAGAATGGTTAAGGGTGAAAGGGTCCTCTGGAGATCATCCCATCTAACCCCCTGCTGAAGCAGAGACACCCAGAGCACATGGCACAGGGTGGCATCCAGTTGGGTTTTGGAGATCTCCAGAGAAGGAGACTCCCCAGCCTCCCTGGGCAGCCTGTGCCAGGGCTCTGTTACCTCACAGCAAAGTAGTTCTTCCTCACATGCAGATGGAACTGCCTGGGTTTCAACTTGGACCCACTGCCCCTTGTCCTGTCACTAGCCACCACCAAGAAGAGTTTGGTCCTTTCCTCCCCACATTCACCCTTCAAGTACTTGTACGTATTGATTAGATCCCCTCACAACGTTCTCTTCTCCAGGCTAAACAGGCTCAACTCATTTAGTCTTTCCTCATATGAGAGATGTTCCAGTCCCTTCCTCATCTTTGTTGCTCTCTGCTGGACCCTCTCAAGAAGCTCCACATCCCTCTAGTCCAAAACTGCAGCCAATACTCCAGGTGTATGTCCAGATAGATAGCTGTATATCCAGACTTGGCCCCATTTATCACCACCCTCTGAGCTGATCCAGCCAGTTCTCAATCCATCTCACTGTCCACCCATCCAGTCCACACTTCAGAGCTTTCCCATGAGGATGTTATGGAAGACGGTGTCAAAAGCCTTGCTGAAGTCAAGGTAGACAACATCCACGGCTCTCCCATCATCCATCCAGCCAACGGCCTGTCATAGAAGGCTATCACATTCATCAGACATGACTTTGCCTTGGTGAATCCATGCTGGCAACTCCTGATCACCTTCTCCTTCACATATAAATCCATAATCTGTAATCCATATGCAGGTTCCCTTGCTGCTTGCCAAGATGACTGTTGTTGTTGGCAAGGCAGTGGTTGGCGCCTTCAAAGGGCTGCACCTTGTAGCAGAACCTTCCTCTCTGGCCTTTCAATACATCCTGCTTTCAAGGATATCCTAAGCAAAAACATTCAACATCTTCAGCAGACACTAACTGCTAACTCAGCACGTGTACTGCAGGTTCATCCCATTTAGCACGTAATTTAATGCATAATGCATTTGTTCCATAACCTGTGCACAGTGTACCAAGTGCATCAAATTAATGCTGCTGCATCCTCTGTTAGGAGAATTCGTGCTTAATTTTGTGGTCTTAATGTTGCAGCAGAGTAGGTAATAGGTTTCTTTTCCATTATTGGACGCTCCTGCTTTATTGCTCCGAAGGAGAAATCCCTGCAATTGAAGTTAGTGTTCAAGTCATCCCAATTAGGTTTCTGAGTGTATCTCACTACCATTGAGAGAATAGCCTGAGTTCTCATCTTTGCTTGATTGGAGAGAAGTTTTTTTCCACAGCATCCCATTTAATGGGATAGTAGCATCTTAATGTGTGGCTTGCTGTCATTTTGATGGGGAAAAAAGAGTCTTCAGACGTAAGACCACAAACCTGAGAATAATTTTCACCAGGTGGTTGTGAATTAATCTTTCAGAAATGCTTTAGAGACAAATGTAAAGCCACAGGAAAAGAAGCTTTTTCCGTGACTGCGACATCATTGTGAAAATTGCGGCTTGTTCTTGCAATTCAGGCCACAAGATATTGCTGATTGGGAGCACCAAGGTGTCACAGAGCAAATCAAGAGCCTCCTCAAAAACCTTGCGAGGGCACTGAGATTATCTAAGCCTTACATTCAGTACTCACCATTTAAAAATATAATAATGGTCAGTTAAACAACTTTTTATCTAGCATTTAAATATTCCTCTGCTGCACTTACAACAAATATATACTTATATAACCACAGTAGCAGTATGTTAGAATAGGCAAGTAAAACTAATGTGCATTTCACTGTGAAAACTGATTACAAAAGAGAAGAACAAATTCATTTCCTAATTTATACTTTAGTCTGCTGAACATTATTATAGCTAATGAGCTTACTCTCACTTTAGAATCATGTAGCACTCCATTGTATGTCTTGACATAACAAATACAAGAACACGTCCCACTGCTGAGCTCTGTTTTCTCACTTAGCTGGAATACAGAGAGTGGAGATATAAGCACCTATAAAAAAAGGTTTCTGATAAATAGAATAAGTAACTAAGATCATCTTGTATCATAATCAAAGCCCATATTTTTATGGGCAGTAGAGCAATCAAGGGCATCTGGGAGCTTCCATCCTTGAAGAACTCTGGACTTAACACAGGAGCGTGGGCATTAGGCACCCCCCAATTACCATTTCCCACCCACTTTCTCTAGTCTTACATTACAAAGTAAATGGCAATTGGATAGGAAAGACCATGGAGAAACCTAAGACTTGATTTAGAGTGTGTTTTTTTGTTTGTTTGTTTTTTCCTCTTTACACTCAGCACACACAAAATCTACTCTTAACCCATTCAGTCACCTCTACCCCCTTATCCCAACCCTACTAATTTATATTTCTCTGTTACCAGCTGGCTGGGGAGCACAGGAGGAGTTTGTTAAATCGCTGATGAGCCCAAGTGCTGGCACACGGAGAGCAGCTCTGGAATTTCCTACTCCATGGGATGTGCTTGTGGGGAAGAGCGCATGGAGATGCTCATATGCCAACATCACCCTTGGTAGCACCGCTATGGGGTTAGCGCTCGCATGCACATACTGTGCACACCCCTGGAGTAATTACTAGAGAAGGTCATACCGCATATCTGTATTTTATCCCTAACGAGCCTAACCCTAATTAAGGGGCAGGACACTCAGTTTCTATAGGCTCCCTCTCCACCCTGGTTAGAGCTTATTGGGAAGAGCAAATTGGAGGCTGTGGTGGTGCCTCCTCATGTAGGAGGAGGGTAGGGCAGCTGCTCCTCCCATGGCTAGTGCTGCATCTAGCTTACGGCCTTGTGTCCAGAGGCCTCTGAAAACAGAAAGGGCTAAAGGGGACAGTGTGGGAAGCACCTCGGCTGCAGCAGGGGAGCTGAGGAGGAAGAGGAGAGGGAAGAAGTACTGGAGACGCAGGTGGAAGAAGTGGCAGCAGTACCGTGAGAAGCGTCGCAAGCTGGAGGAATGGCTGACCTTTGAGGTATGCTCCCCAAAAGCTGGGAAATGTTGAAGTTTTGAAACTTTGTCAAGCTCCTCAGAGGACCTGGTGCCTGGGATGTTTGATTGGAAGCATGAGTTTGGAGCTGGGCTGTGTTGTATTTTGGAAAGCTGTGGGGTTTTGTGAAGGACTAGAGAAGTGAACAGATCCAAATTTAGCAGAAAAGTCGCAAGGAGAAAATTTGAGACAAACCTCAGCCTAGATCTGGAAGAAGATAGACCTGTGTCCTCTGCTTTTATGGAGCAGGGGCTTGAGAATACACTTGAAGACCACCAAGCTTGGAGCACTTGTTTTCTCAAGTGCGAGGCCCCAGGAACAAGCAGAAGCAAGGCCATAAGGAAAAAATGGGGAAAACAGGATAGTGGTAATGAGGAAGGTAGCTCTTTAAGAAGCTCTTTAAGGAAAAATGAGGGCCTTTGTGCTGATGTGCCAGTAAAGATGTCTGCCCCTTTAGACCTTTCTGAGGTCTCCTCTTGTTGGGGTTGTGTTGGCAGCTTGTGGCTTGACTTCTGCTTTCCCCTGCAGTAAATCGGTCGTGGGCCTTAAGGGCCTGGGTGCCACTAGGTAATGACTGTGGCTTCACCATGAGCCCTGGCTGCTTTTGAAAATGCTACTCCGAGTGTTTATATATCTATAAGTGTCTCCATGTTTCCCTTGCAGCAGGAAATCTATTATTCAGGTTTGCAGCTTACTGCTGGTGACATTTTGGGGGGTATTTTTGTGCTATAACGATAACGTGACACCTTTTATGAATAAACAACAGCATTGCTGATGGATAGAGCCTGGAAAGCAGCAAAACTGCTGCACAGGCCTTTCTAACATGCAGCCTTTCTAACATGCTCCGGTTGTGAGTCTGTCTTTTGAGGCTGTGCTTTTTTTTTATTATTTTTTTTCCCTCCCATTGATTTCTGTTAACATAAGCATCCCACTCAAGTACAGCCCAGGCTCTTGTAATAGAGAGGCTATAGGCAGTTGATTATAATACTGGCTTAACCCTTTGTTACCACAGTCTGCCTAAAAATGTCTCTAATGTGTGTGTGTATATAAAATATTTGGGGGGGGCAAAGAGGTATGGAAAATATATTTTTTGGCGGCAAAGAGGTACAGTGCGTCCCAGAGGGACCCCTGAAGGTCACGGAGGAGCCCCAGGCCGCCCAGAGCCCAGCAGGGCCCGAGCAGACCTTCATTTTATTTCATTTTTCAAGTGGAGCTCCCCGCTGCGGGGCGCGGGCCCCGGCGCGGCCCCGCGGGGCGC
>VZSG01000130.1:1357165-1400349 GCA_013398315.1 Nothoprocta pentlandii
CCTTCCATTTATATACATTTATATATGTGTTTTGCGTGTAAGGGGGGGCTCTGTCTTTCCCCGAGAGGCTGTGCCCAGCCTGCCACATGCCTCTTCCTTTATGAATGTTAATTACTCTTTTTTAATAACGTTTTTCTGCTGGCGGAAGGCGCCCCCTGCTCCAGCGTGAATCCCAGTGTTTCCTTCTAGACTTGCTATTACCGTGTTTTTTGGTCCTTTGTGCCTTTTGTGCTGTGGACTTTCTGTAGCATGCTCCTGGGAGGAGAAAGGGGGAGTCCTTGGGTGTTCTAAGGTGTATGTGCAGTGTTAACTACATTTTTTTCCCCAAAAAAGTGTGTGTATAAATATATATATATATAAAAATGTATTTTCATATATATAAAATTTCAGTTCAAAGGGCCTTGCCTTCCTTGAAGGATCTACTAGTATCTTTGTTAGGAGGGGGACGTGTCCCTAGGCAGCATCCGTGCCAGCAAAAGTGCTGCCTATGGAGCGCAACGTGGGCACCAAAGTACTTCCCCCATCCGTGGTTTTATACAAAATGGAGAGAGGTGTGTGTGTGGGGGGGGGAACAATTTTATTAAGTATAAGTCAGTGTAAAGTTAGGCTTCAATGCAGAGAAAAGTCCAGTGGCAGGACTGGCTTGTAGTGCTCTGCCCAGTGGTAGGAAATATGCTGCAATCACCAGAGAATTTCCTTTACTGAGGCATTAGGGCTTCTTCCAGGACTAAGATGTTTTGGTTACAACAGCTGTGGGGTCAGTGAAGAACTCAGTTATTTGCTAGACTTTCTAGTTTTTCATTTTATTTCTTTCCCAATCCTGGGAGGGCAATAGCATAAGCCTTCCTAAGCATAAAGGTGTGGAATTATATTTTTAAACATCCTTTTTTTGTGTGTGTTTACTTGCTTTCTTTTTTGTTGTCCTGACTCACTTCTAGCTCTCTGTCTGGTATCTCTTGAACTCCTGTAGCTGTTGGTGGCCCAAATCCCTGTGTTTGTAGAGGTTTACACAGCAGGCTGTCCTGGACACTTGATCCAGAGATGTGATTTGCTTTATCTGAAGTGGTGTACTCAGCTAGATGTGTAAAAGCATCAATAGGCTCTTCCTGGGTGCCTAAGCACCTTTGAAATGTAGATATGGCACCTGAGTCGCTTGCTGGAGGTAACTCAGGCTGTATGGAAGGAAAAAGGACTTGGGTGTGAGGCCAGCTGCAGGACTGCCCTTTCCTCCCTGGAGATTATAGGGTATTGGTAGCTAAATACTAGTCTGAAGTAACCTCTTTGGATGTGCCCATTCAGCTTATCTCCCAGCTGGAGTGCCTGTGAAATGAATCTATGGGGCTGGGGCTGCTCTAAGTGGCTGCTCAGCTCGCAGCTGAAAGCAATTCGTGGTCCATTTTGGGAAACATCTGAATTTTTCTTTTGAAAGAAAATATAGAAGGCTGCCTCTTGCCTTAAAGGCCTTTGCTGCAGCTCATAAGTCTATTTATTTTGAGTGGGGAGGGTATGCTTGGATGTATCCAGCAGATACTGGACTTGTTTAAGTTTTATTTCTAACAATCAATCTCTTCCTACTTCTGGCCAAGGAGTGTGTGTTGGGGATGTATGTGGTGTTTTTTTTTTATTTTTTTTACCCCCTTTGTATCCTCATCTTCCATGAATTGACCTTCAGGAGTGACTCTTAAACTGCTGCTTTATAGATTAACCTATAGTGTTTTTTATGGCAGTATTGTTTGCTGCTCTTATGTTGATTGCAGCTTCCTGTAATACATGATCTCTAGCTGCCTTATAAAAGGACAGTAGAGACATTTGGAGAGTTGAATTTCTTTTAGTAAGCTGTTAGGGGCTGATGAAAAGTATGAGGTTAGTATGGGTTCTGTCTTAAGCTTCCCTCAAACAGGATTTGTGGGGGCAGCATGTTTCTATTCACGAACTGAGACATCGCCTTAATATTGGCAAGTGCCATCCCTGCCATCATCTAGATCTTTAAGATTTCTGGGGAGCTACGGCCCAGAGTGTTCTAACTGAAAGACTTTTCCTGGGTAAAAAACAACTAAGAGATTCACAAAAATGTTCTGGTACGTTGTGCCTTCTGGGAGAATATTTATTTTATTTAAAGATTCGGAAATAGTTTTAACAAGAGTTGCTTTTTTTCAAGATTTTGTTGGAAAATGTGCAAGGTAAGATGACCTTTACAGACTCTAAAGAGCTGTGAAGAGAAAAACTTATTCACATAAGGCCTCTATTAATTGGTAATTTATATGCTATAAGTTTTTAAATTTATGACATATTAGGAAGTTGAAGGTGAGATGCTGTGGTGAGAGCCCCTTTTTCACTTTAGAAGTATAATTTCTAAACCTGTTGTTCATGGATGTGTTTCTAAACAGGGCTCATACTTTTCCTATAGTCTTTGCTCAAGAGTAGCCCTATGAATCTCAATATAGGTAAAGCTGGATTTGGAACCCATGTCAGCAAAATGCAGTGACCTGGAGGCCAGGGGTGGTTTGTGAACTGAGTTTTTGGTCAGAATGTAACGCTCAGCACCTGCAGCTCCTCCTGACAGCTCCTACCAAATCTTCATTCTTGAAGTTATGGTTTGCATGAGTAAAATACTGTAAATAAGGTAGTGTGATTGTCTTTTGCTGCTTTGAGAGAGAGCATCTGCTTGTTCCCCTGAGTTTCTGCTGTCATCTTGACTCTATTTGGTGAAGATCAGGACAGCCTGTGTGCTGTCATTGACAGGCTGCTATTTTCTGATTTAGAAGGCAATAGTTTCAGTCTAGTTGTGTTTAATCAGATTTTGAAGTAGTGTGTTACAGTGCAGTAATGTAGTATGGTAAGTAACTCTTTAGTTCCAGCACGGGCGTATTTGTTGCCTATAATTTGTGTATGACACTTGGTAGTTTCATGGCTATTAATTAAAAATACATATATATATTTAGAAGAGATAGATACAGGCATACTTTCATGGGGAGAGGGGATTTTGATGTTAAATAAAAATTTATAAATACTGAAATTGCAAGTCATATTATTAGTTTTTCCTCTTGCCTATCCAAAACTGAAGTTCCATAGTCAGGAACTGGTGAGCAGCCTGGTTCAGCTATAATACTGCAACATGAAGTGGGAACTCGCTCTCACCTGTGTTAGATCTTTGTAACAGAACCAGTGTCTTGTCCCTCCTCTGGTGCTTTTCTACCTCTGCTACCACAGTGCAGGTGCTGTGTCCCAACTGGGGAATAGGAGAGGTGATGATGATAATACTGCAAAGAGGCTCTTGTTAGGTACATGTCCTGTTTGGCATAGTCTTCTCAACAGTATTTAGATCAGTGGTTATAATGTGTTCCAGATGTAGTTTAAAGCTTGGGCTCTGAATTGTTGGCCGAGAAGAAAACCCTGGAAGCTATGTGCATGTGTCCATTTGAAGCTGTGTTGCCAGACTTTTTTGGTGTTCCTTTTATTTTAGACATGTTGACATTGTGTTGTATGTGCCAGCTGGTTTGGGTTTTTAATTTCTCACTCAAATACCGCATGTTGAGCTGGGGTGAATTGAAAATGGAGTGTAATAGGCGGACTTGGCATGTTTCTGTGCTGATGTAGTGATCTTAAGCTTGCAGCTAGCATGTTTAGCATGGTTAAAAGATAAGTTTTTAACACTGTTTTATTAGAGGCGCTGTTGCATCTGTGTGTAATTCTCCTGTTCTCCCTAAGTGCAAAGTTGCTTCCTCAAACCATCAATATTTCCATCTGTCTAGAATAATTAGCAATTAATGCTCAAACTCTCCTACTGTGGTAGGAAGAGGAGTAACATGTATTGCTTTATAATGCTTAAAAAAGGGGTGAAGTGAATTAAGCTTTATTTTGAGGGACTTCTCGAATTAATTTGATTTAGGATTTATATTGTGATGTTTGGTGCATACAACTTTGAAGAGTCTAATGCCTAATTTAGGTACTACACTAATAAAAGCCCCATAATATTGAGGATCTGATATTCAGCTGCTTGCACGGTTTTGGCCTTCAGTGCAGTTCTTGCTGTACTGTACTACTTGCTGATGGAGACTTAACCAGCAACATCTTAATTCTTCCCAGGATTTAGTTTTATGCTTCCAGTACATCAGTCTTCAGAATGCTTACATTGCTATTTAGGGTTAGCATAGAGGCCATCTTCTACCATCCCAAGTCAAAAGTTGTTTGTTCTTATAAGTGTCCTGTGTTTGTCACCTACCTGAAACATTATGCATGCTAATTACTATGAAACTTGTCAAAAGTGAGTTGCTGTCCGCTAATGAGTGGCTAGGAAAAGGGCTCAGTCAGGAGTGGGTTTAGTGGGGTTGATTCTCAGTGTCTTCCTTTCCTATATAATTTTCAGGCTTTTCAGAAAACCTTCACAAGCAACTGGAGCAGGACCTCTTGGAGATTGACTAGAGCTTTTCAGTTGGGTTGTGGCCACTGATTTAAGCGCTGGGTTTGCAACTTAGGAAGATGAGATTGATGCCAAATTCCAGGGCAGTGATTATGGTAGATGTATGTGAGGAATTTAAAGGCAGCCAAGAATGCCTGTTCATTCACATGTGCCCACAAGTAGAATGGCAGTGTTAAATAGCAGATGGCAGTGGCAGGAGTGGGGAGTGCACAGAACCAAGTGTTTCTTCTTTAGAGGTGGCTGAATCCCTTCTACTCTAAAATGTGCCTTACGCTGGTTTTGGTGGAGTATCCGCGTTCCTTAATGCCCCCCTGTGAAATGAGTGCAATTCCAGATGCTCCTACAGCTTAGTGCTCTGAAACAGTATTTCTGCTTATGGATCGGAGTTGCTGCAGTTTAAGCAAACTTATGACCTTCAAGAATTTGGGCAAGTTTTTTTTTTTTTTTCTTGGAGTATAAAGCACTAGACATTGGTACTGATTTCTCTTTCTTAAAGTTCAGTCTATTTCTTGTGTTTGGAAGTAAAAATAAATAGCTTCAGCCTTCTGTGTTTGAAAGCTTACTGGAATGTGTATCTATAGGGAACTTAAGAGAAAATTGGCATGTACATGACAACTTGAACATCTTTTGATTCACTGATGTGAAAAGCATGCTAATAGCTTGGCTCTGCAATACCACAACTCCAAAAAATTTTTTTCTTTTGAAGTTATTTGCCTGTACTATGATTGTAGTTACTCCTGAACACACATTACCCGTTCATAAAACCTTATTGATTATGATATGTCCATTTTGGTGTGTCTGTAAATAGCATAAGGGCTAAATAATGTAGATCAGACTGACATATATTTTTGTATGCCATTATTAGAGGGAACATGAAAGCAGCTTTAAGGGGAAGATGTTGCAAAAGCCTTTGTTTAATTGCTTTAAGTAAAACTCTCTTTTTGCAAGACTGTCCTTTCAAAAGCACATGTAGGATCTTTTGCATGGCTGGGCAAAAATGTATCTTTCTATGCTCCCAAGCATTTTTAATGGGGGTGTTACTCAGTTTAATCTTGCTGACTGTGATATTGAAGCCAGTGTGTGCCTTTTAATAAAGTGAAATCTATCTTGTAGCAAAATGCTAGTCTGTAGAATTTCCACATAAAATGTTAGCTGTTTCCAGGCACGACTGACTGTGTTTCACCTTGATTAACTTGCAGGAATGCAGCAAAGGCAGCAGTAAGGGTAACAGTGCGTTGCAGAGTGTTCTGTTTTCTTCATCTAAATGTAAAGGATTTTTTTTTTTTTTGCCTTCGGATTTTATAGTCAGTGTCGTGCCCTCTATATGAGACAAAAGTTGGTATTACTGTTGAGCTTCTCTAACTGTATACATGCAAGTTTGTAGTAAATTCTTTAGTATCGACATGCTTTTATGATGCAAAACTATAAAGTTGTTTAATTTTGAAGCTTACTGAGAAATTTATTAATTAATTGTGCTTGGCCCTGAGTCTAAGAAAGTGACAAGGGAAGGACGAGTGACAAGAATACACAGTGGTAAACTCTGTAAGTGGTAAACCCTATAAGTGTAGGACAGGGATTTGGCAGGATAAACCCCAAACTCTCTATTGAGAGCTATAAACCTTCTGCAATCAATGCTCAAAGCGTCCAGCTTTCCATATTGGACTGTTTAAAAGTCAGCAGTTTGGTTTCAAACTGGTTCTGAGGCTTCACTTTGATTCTAGAATGCTTCTGTTTTATACTGTCAGTTAGGCCCTTCGCTCACTGTCTGTGAGTCTGTCTTTGGCCTAGTAGAGTTGTCCAGACTCATCAACTGGTCTCATCTTAACAGTTCAACATCCTCGTTATGGGGGAAGAGCCTTGCTCGAATGGGAAGGAAAATGCTTAGCAGAACCCTAGATGGTTTTGTACCTTTCTGGAAATAGAGCTCACTCACAGAAATGAAAGATTGGGGTATGTAGCTGCCAAATTTATAATTTGTAGTAAGCTTTTTTGTTTTTCTAAACACTGTTAAAATAATGCTGTTTACTTAGTTCTTTTTTTGAAGAGATTCTAGTATCTTAAGGTATTAAAACATGATATCAAGAGAACAGCCAGGAAGCTTCATGTCATAGAGTAGATCAGTTTTGGTTAAGCAATTTGTTAATGTGAGATTCAGCAATTGCTATGAAAATGTCCATTTTGCTGTGCCATTTTCAAGAGTGAAGGCTGACAGCTTTAAACATTTGTCTGATTTGGCCCTTCTTCAAGTGAAGCCGGTAGAGCTGATGCTTCTGGCTTCCTCTGAACTCAAGATACCACTGTGTGTTTGCGGTTTTTAATTATTTGTGAGGGAATTGAAGTTTTTGTGTGGTTTTGAGATAATCTAGCCAGCTTCAAGCGTCTTGCTGTGTACTTCATTCTTTTGCCTTAAATTAAATATCACTGTGTTTGGTAAGGGTATGAATGGTACATACCCAAGATGGTAAATGTGAAACTAGAACTCTGGAAGTCCCTACCCTTCCCTGTGCTCCTCGGAAGGACTCGCTTAGCATGAGCTGCTGCTTCATTGATGCTTATCTCCATTTTCTTCCCAGAATATGGTATCAAGTTTTCGTGTTTCTGAGCTCCAAGTGTTGCTGGGCTTTGCTGGCCGTAATAAAAGTGGGCGGAAGCATGACCTCCTGATGAGGGCACTGCACTTACTGAAGAGCGGCTGCAGCCCGGCTGTTCAGATAAAAATCCGGGAACTCTATAGGCGGCGGTACCCAAGGACAATCGAAGGACTCTCGGACTTATCGGCGATAAAACCTGCAGTTTTCAATTTGGACAGTAGCTCCTCTCCTGTAGAGCCGGACTTGGCCGTTGCAGGAATTCACCCGCTGCCGTCCACGTCGGTCACCCCGCAGTCTCCCTCGTCGCCCGTCAGTTCGGTGCTTCTCCAGGACACTAAGCCGCACTTTGAGATGCAGCAGCCGTCCCCTCCCATTCCACCTGTTCATCCCGATGTCCAACTGAAAAGCCTGCCTTTTTACGATGTGCTTGATGTGCTCATCAAACCTACAAGCCTAGGTAAGTGTTCAG
This sequence comes from Nothoprocta pentlandii, assembly GCA_013398315.1. Lineage (NCBI taxonomy): Eukaryota > Metazoa > Chordata > Aves > Tinamiformes > Tinamidae > Nothoprocta > Nothoprocta pentlandii. The sequence goes on from VZSG01000130.1 coordinate 1,364,646, forward strand.
TAGTTCTGCATAGTGCATAAATTGTAAAACAGTGTCACCTAAAGCAACAGCTAAGTCCAGCCTTGATCAAGTGCTTTCTGCAGATGATAAAAGGTAAAAACTTCCTTCTCATCAATGTGCTCTCTTATCCTTGCTTTCTCTCTGTTTTGTCAGGCCATAGTGCAGGAAGAAATGGTCTGTTCTACAAATATATAATTGCATATAAACATATATTTCTTTCTTTTGGGTATTAGTGGGATTAGATTTGTCTGTAGGCCTTGGACCTGAGGTATCTGAGTGGTATAAATGATCACACTTGTCAGGGCTCTTGAAGTGGATTGTCAGGTTTGCTAGTAAGTTGTTTCAGGGTCAGGAAAATAAAAATCCCCTGGTTTGCTGGTTTGCATCTGTCTCACTGCAGCACCTGTTCAGATCTTGGTGTGCTGCATGGAAATACACGTTCTGACTGTACAACAAACATTCAGCTTTTTTACACCCATTTTAGCAACTGATTCTCAGCCCATCTCTTTTTACTTTTAAATCAGTACAGTATGACAGAGTAGATCTTTGTGTGTTCCAAATAGTTTAAAATCTTGTTGAGCTTTCTCAATATGCTCCAAAGTGAAAGGCATTTGAATAATTTGAAAATAGGTGGTTTTCTGTCTTGAATTTCAATCTGCCTTGCCTTGTGTATAGGGTAGGAAGTGTTCCATAATAATTTAGTAATACCCATTGATTGTAAATAATAGCTTGCTGCTCAGCAGTGTGAAAAGCACTTCCATTTAAGACTTCAACATAACTATTGTCTTTAGTTGGCAGACGCTTAAGAAAATTCCTTTCAGCAAGTTGCAAGTACAATCTACTTGCATATCACGATCTGGTTTGCAGTAACCCAACCCATCTAAAACAGTTTTTGTTCACGAATGATTCAGCATGAAGTGGTATCTTCCTCTTATTTAATTTTTTATATATATCCGCTCATTAAGAGCTTTTGAATAGGCCTTGGAATCCGACCCCTCTAAGACTTTTTCCCTGGGTAACTATGGCTCCAGCCAAGTGCTAACCTTCGTTTGGCACCATATAATAATGTTTTCTGGGTGGTCTGTAGAAGAGAACCTACTCCAGACTGTAGAAATACATGTTTCAACTGAGTATTGTTTCTGAGACCAAAATCTTAATGAAATTTCCTTAATTGCTGTACTTCTGCATCAGACGTGGTGTTCTTAGTTTCGTTTTTTTGTGCACACAGATGAAGATCTGATGCACACCCTTTGAACTGGGGTGTAAAGTCAGAATGATCTAAAGTGTGTGGGATAAGTGGGGATTACAAATAAAATGGGGATTCTTGAAATTAAATAGTAAAAGCAGCCATCAGAGCCATTTTGTTAACTGTTATTCAAATAAATCTTTGCCTTGGTGTAGATATAGCTTTATTTTCTCAGTAGAAATGCTTTCATCTTTGTCAGCTCTTTGCACCCTTTAAAACAGCTTAGTTTCTTAGGCAAAAGTAGTGTTTTCAAGGCTGGGACTTGTATTTCAAGAAAGGCATCTGCTAATAGGCGTCCTCCAGCATCTGCAGGAGCGATCATGGCTTGAAATGCTTGTTGTCACTTCTGTTTATGTATTGTGACACCCTGTTTGATGAGACTGAAGCAAAAAAAAAAGTGCATCGATGCAATAGCTGCTTTGGGATCAGACAGCTCTGTAGTTAATGCTGTCACTGCATTCAGGAGAAATCTGATCGGTGCGCTGGTGTCCTGTCTAAATGCTACTTTTCAAAATGAAAACAAGTTAATATTTCAATAACTATTTCAAGTGGAAAAAAATTAAGCAGTGTGTGTTCTGCACCAAGTTTCCTGTGTAGTTAGCTTTTGTGGACAGTGAAATGGCAGTAATATTTTGAAGAATTTTCCTAACAGCTGGTGGCTGTTTCTGTGCTACTGTTGCTGAAAGGAGGATGCTTCCTTGGGACAGTCACTGAGCTGTACTTAGTGAATTCTTCTTTTTCCCTTGAAAATCATGGGCTCTTCAGTGCGTGTTATTCAGTCCTTATAAGAGGAAAACCTGATTCTCTTTGGACATGGGAAGGAGGATGAGGATGCTCTTAACTAAGCACTTGCCTCCAACCTCCCAAACCTGAATTATGCCCCTTCAAGAATGCAGGATTGAAGACAGCAGCAGCTGGGGCCAAGCTCAGGCTTGTGCCTGAGGAAGAGTGAGGAAGTGAGATGGGAAGAGGGCCCTCTGTGTGAGCAGTGGGTACTTCTGAGGCTGAAAAAAAAGTGAGTATTAGCAAAAAAAAAAATCACTGTAACAGGGGCTCATGAGCAAATTTAAAGAAGATACTTCCTTTGTATAATATTTTTAGATGATGAGTTGTGTATGGCTCCAGTTAGTGGACTTGGAGGATTGAGAAGGACAAGCTTATTCCTTATCTGAGAATTAAAGATTTAGAAAGCAAATAGGCAGAATAAGTCAGAGAGAGAAATATAGTCTGCATTACTATGACTCTTCAAAAAAATTCAGATTGTTTTATACTAATATGATAATATAAGAAGGGATGTAGGTGTGGATTTTTGCTTTAGGTCTTCAGTAAGAACATTTGTATGGCCTTTTAAAAACATACTCTTCTTGAAGTGCAAGATGCTGTGTGTGCTGTGCATCCAAGCACAGAGTAGAGCTTGGCTGAGGAAGGTGGTGCACGTGCAGGTGGATCCTGTTTCGTGTTGCTGTCCTCTTGTGTGTTTGGTATAGAGGCTCTTTCTTTACAATTGTCTCACTGGTTGGATACTTTATTGAATGAGTCCAACTTGCTTCAGATTAAACTTTCTAATTTTGTCACATCCAGAAGTAGAGAAGGAATGGATATAAACTGAGAGTGCTTAATATCAGAACACTACTGCTTTCTATCACTAACAGCCAAGCATGATTCTGATATTAACAATGACTTTTTTACTCTGTTTTACTTCATGTTCTAGTAAAGGTTATTCCCAGACAAGGAGTGCAGCTGATCTCTAGCTCTGGGGCTTGTTCCTTCCCTCTCTCCCTCCCCAGAGGTAGTTACCTATAGCTGTTCTTGAATTAAATAATTTCCAGCTGTCCACTAATAACTCTCATGCACATTCTCCTCTTGCTGTCTTAAAATAGTTGACAACATCTTGGCTCTTAGGTTGTTTCTCCCTCTCTCAGGTATCTAGTGTCACATTTTTTCTTGCGTCCTTCCGATGAAGTGTGAGAATTCCGGGAAGCTCCAGCTTATCCTTGCTCTCTCCAAGGATTCCAGCAGCTTGCTGAGCTGCTTAGTATCCAAGTGTAATATGATATGAAGCCATCTGAACATACTTGGGTGAATGATTTGTACCACTGCTTTCCTGTTGACAGTTACAGGTGGTGTGACAAGTTGATTATGCTCATAAACGATATCTTCCTTATTCCAGGAAATCTCAGTTATGGATCCTGTGTTAATCAATGATTTCAACCTCTGTGGTTAAACCTCTCTCTCTTTGTCTCTCTTTCAGTACAGAGCAGTATTCAGAGGTTCCAAGAGAAGTTTTTTATCTTTGCTTTAACACCTCAGCAGGTCAGAGAAATCTGTATTTCCAGGTAAGTGGGAGAAGTGACACACTAAAGTAGATAATCTTTTCTCCTGAAACTCTGTAGAAGGAGATGGCGTGTTTTCTGTTTGTGAATATTACAGTTTTTGTGCATGTGTATGTGCATCCCATAATCTTGCAGGTGTGGGGTGTAATCCTCACAGCAGTTTTATTCAGTAACAGCCTCTCTTCATGTGTAACTACTCAGCCCAGAACTGTGTGCAGTTGGGGGCAATGCTGCACCACCAGGGAGCTGAAAATTACTCAATTTTAAATAATTTTTGGCTATTAAAGAGGTGTTAAAGCTTTTCTTCCCTGTGTGTTTCCTGGCTGGGGGTGTGGAAGGCTGCTTTTATCTCTTCTCCCAGGATTTAAGTTGCCATAAGAGCTATAGTGCAAGCCAAAAGAACTCATGGGATTTAGTTCTTGGGCAGCATCATGCCTTGTCTCTATAAATTCTTGGTAGAGGATGGTGACCTTAAAGCTGTGCTTAACTTGCAGCAGCTAAAATGGTAGAAGCTTTGCCTGTAAGACTTATTCATAACTTTATCTTAATTAAAAGAGGAGATAAGGTGATGGGGAGTTTGATGTTGGGCTGGGTCTGCCAAGTCTTTCTGTGTATGACTGTAATATGAGAATTGCTGTCTAAGTGGGTATTTCTGTTTTCTTTGTCACAGGGACTTCTTGCCAGGAGGCAGGCGAGATTACACAGTCCAAGTTCAACTGAGGTATCTTTTTCAGTGTTCCCTTAGAACTTGGCCAGTGTGATTAAAGACTTCATGTATGTGAATCATTTTGAGTGTCCTGCTACTTGAAAAATGATACCTTTTCTTTCTGGGGCTCTAGGTTATGCCTAGCAGAGACAAGCTGCCCTCAAGAAGATAATTACCCTAATAGTTTGTGTATTAAAGTAAATGGGAAGCTGTTTCCATTGCCGGTAAGCTTGTTTGTTTGTACTTGGTTATTTGTCTTTTATCTTTTTTTTTAATATAGTATTAACTTAACCCGTCAGCAATTTCTGTTGCTAATTCATTTAGCTCGTTACTAGATATGATTTGTGCCTTTGCCATGCAAGTTTCCCATTACTAATATTAATTATCTTACAATTAAGACTTGCAGTAATTGTGTTTAAGCTACTTGCAGCAAACCTGATATGTTGCGGTTAGGACATAACAGTGTCAGAAGAAAACACTGTCTCACGGGAGATTCTCCTCATAGATCTTCAAATTGAGTTGATTTGATGTGATTGTGATGTGATTGATGTGATGATAGTTGCCCTTGCTGTTTGGGCTATCTGGGTTCATGTGTTGGCTCGAGACCTTCCTTGTTAGGAAGAAATAGTATTACCTTTTGTCAGTTCTGTTTGTGTGCTGCCCTGTATCTGCATTCTGGTGTATTATGTTGTAGAAGTTAGGGCCAATCCAAAGTCTGATGTAGATGGAGAAGAAAGGGCCAATCCAAAGTCTGATGTAGATGGAGAAGAAAGTTTCGTTAAAAACAAAACAAAAACCCCAACCCAACAGGAACTCAACCTTGGAACAGGTTCTGCTGCCCTAGGACAAAGACCCTCTTGCAAACTCTTCTGGAAGTTACAGAAGATGGAAGATGATAGATGGAAGCATAGGCTTTTTTTTTTTTTTAACTAGTATTGCTGGAAAACACAGGCTGTGAGAGGAGGTGGGAAACCTCGTTACCAGAATGTTCCCTTTCTCAGCTGTGTGGGTTTTTTTCCCCTTTCTGCACCACTGAGACTCTTGTTTCTTCTTTCCTTAAATTACTGTCCCTAACTTCTTCCCCTTCTTTTACCATTGCATCACTGTCTATCTCTTTGCAATGTGTAAGAGTGTCCTGCATATCACAAAAGAGGATTTGTTAATCTGTTCAGCGGAAATGAGCAGATGAATAAATGTCTTGGAAATACCCTGTCAGGTGTGAGCTGAATGACAGATACCACTTTAGCCTGGCTGCTGCTGGAGACGCTTTCTTTTTTCCATTTCCTTTGGCTTCAGGAAAAGTTTACATCCCTCTGGTGGCTACTACTCTTTTGCAGGAATTAGTGGCTTCAGAAGCAAATATCTGTTGTTGAATTCCTTTTGCTAACTTGAAAAATCCTGAGACAGGCACCATTCTGGCTTTCCCTGGTAGAGCAGCTGCTGCCTCTGTAAATGTCTGAATTATCCTGTTACTCTCAAAGTTACCCCCTTAGTTGCAGAGCTTAACCAGAAACTTCAGGAATTGCTGCCAGTGTCGAGACTGCTGCAGCTTGTGCCAGCATCCTACTGTGGTGCTTCCTTGTACTCCAACAGCTCTCCATGTCCGTCTCTTGTAGTACTTGTTCTTATTCGAGGGCAGAGCCTTGAATGCTGCTTTCTTGGCCAGTGTCACAGGTATTGTGTGAAATGCACTGCAGCAGTTCATTCTTCTCCTTAGTTCTCTTAGGGCGAATGTGGGTGAAACACAAGCCAAAAGTCAAACAAAATGTTTGTTTTTCTTTCCGGGGAGCCTCAGTAGACCACAGTTGGCTTTACCTTAGAGGCCTCAGTCTGCCAAGGCAGGCTGGAAATGGTCCCAGGGAAGAGCAGTCAGGTTTCCTTTTGATAACTTTTTGGCTACAACAGATTCCACCTGCTTTGACTAACAAAGTTCTTGTAAGAAGAGAAGACTAATTTGGTGTGTGCTAACCACTAGACCAGGCAGGTAACCCAGCACTCTGCTGGTTGTGGTGGGAGAACAGGACACTCTTTCCTGGAATCCCGTGCCAGAAGGGGAGGATTTTAATATGTTCTAACAATATGAGATTGAATCTGACCTCAAGGTGATTGCTTTGTGGAAGATCTTGTGATCCTCCAGATAAGCTTGTTAAGAAGAACTGTGATAGAGGAAAGCCAATCCCACTGCAGCAAAATTATTGATATTCCGTAAATTGCTGTGGCTGTTGTGTCTGGTTAACAAAAGGACAAATCATTCTTTTCAGCATGAGGTTTGTCTGCAGTGCCTGCACATCTGTTGCCTCTGTGCTCTGTGATAAAGCACATATGGGGAGATGCCAGCTGGGAATGATTCTTATCTGGGTTGAGGTGTTTTTAGACAAGCTCTTCAGCAGTTGCTGTCCTCCACTTTGGTTTGGTGGATCTTGCAGTGGAAGCAACAAGTCCTTGTGTTGTCACCATAAGCAGCAACCTTGTCTGTCTGAAGTTAATAAAATGCAGTAGTGAGGCACAGCCAGGAACCAGAAGAGCTCTTTTCCAAACTGCTTTTATTTATCTGTGATGGTAAGATGGTCATGGTAACACATTCTACATACCCTATGAGAAAAGTGCTGATGAAATAATGTATATCAGTGATTGTCCGTTACTTTTGCTTTTTTTTTGAGTTCTTTTCCAGTAATTCTTTTTCAGAGCATTAGATTACACATGTATGGCTCTTATTCTGTGGGTAAAACAATATACTTGTCTGAAGTTCTTCACCAAAGACTAGGGAAAGTTGAGCAAACAGTACCCAGTTTATTTTGTTTCTGTCAACATCAGAAAAAGAAAAGCCTCTTAGCTGTTAAATACACCCACTATTCCAAGTGCAGCTTATTTTCAGGGAGCTGGTCAAAGTACAGATGGCTGCTGGCTGAAGTTGAAGCAGTCTCAAAGCCGAATCCTTGTAGCAGCCTCTTTTCTCTTAAGCTAGTTCTTAGGCTCTGAAGTTCAAGCAGTGATGATGTCTAGAGGAGATGCAGAGCTCCTGGTGTGAGACTGGACTTTGTTTCTTAGAACAAATTGCTGAGTTCAACCCTTGGAGACTTGTGTTTGCCTGTTGTGAGGGTTGTCCTTGTGGGACCCTGATGTCCGAGGAGTGTGGAGTGCAGGGGGGACAAAGCATCAGCTTTTTGTCTTGCAGTAAACTTACCTGGACTGAAACTCTTTTTTTCCATCATTTTGGCGTTTCTGTAAAATCAGTTTAAAACCCCCAACTGCTGTGACCTTGATTCCCAGTTTGGGACTGTCAAAGACTGATTGAAGGAGATATTGACCTCAGTATCCTTTCTTGCCCCTAGAGACTTCCCTGTTTTCCCCAGCCCTACCTAAAGGCAGCAGGGCTGTTCCAGCAGGTTCCAGAGCTCAGTGGGGAGAGCTGGTAACGCTTTTCCTGTGCTTTCTTCCCATAGGGATACGCTCCGCCACCGAAAAACGGGATTGAACAAAAACGACCTGGGCGCCCCTTGAACATAACATCCCTAGTGAGGCTGTCGTCTGCGGTGCCAAACCAGATTTCCATTTCCTGGGCTTCTGAAATTGGAAAGGTAAGCAGGGTGGTTGGGAATATGGACTGAAATGGGAATAACTTCAGAACGTTCCTGTTCTCCCCACTTCCTGGTGTTGCTGGCAGTGCATCTACCAATAAGTTTATTAATACGTGGATGAGATTATTATGAATTCCAGGAAAGGAAGTAATTCTGGAAACATGATCGTTTGTAAAACATACAGAAAACTTTCCTGCAGCCCTTGCATGGAAGAGGAGTGTAGGTTCCCAGGCTCCTTTTAAGTGCAAGAGATTTATAAGTAACTTTGCCATTGGGGATTGCCTGAAATATGTAAGTATAGACTGTGTGTGTTAGATCCTGAAGTCTTTTTGGGGAATAAATGGTATCAAATGGTTCAGGCATGACAAAAGTAACAAAAAGGGAAGCGATGGGGAGTGATAAAAGTAATATTTATGTAGCCATATGTTCAAAGGCAGTAGGACCAGATGTGCTGAGAGGACCAAATGTGCAAAGGCTGTGGAAGTGTGGGTCTAAATGTATATATCTAGATTTTTCTATTTTCTTATCTGATGATAGTAAAAACCTTTACAAAACCAAATGTAACTGTTAGATAGGTATTTCCATCTTCACTCTTTTAAAAAATCCCCCTTCCTCAAATGAAAATGACCTGAGTTGATTAAAACTATGCTTGTAAAAAACAAAACCTATGTGAAACTTCCAGTTCACAAAGCTCTTAACTTTTTTTTAAGTGGCTGAATGGCTGCCTAGATGCTTTTCCCCAGTGAGGAGTCATTGAGAGTATTTTATTTTTCCTGAAGTTTAAGTAGTAGTTCCTTGTAACTGTTGCTAAATAATGGCTTACAGAGATTGGAGACTTGGCTATTTTTGTAGGCCCTTCTGGGCTCAATTATCAAAAGAGTCTTTGATTTTTTAAAGAAGTGAAAGAAAAGCTGTATGAACTGGGCATGTGTCTCAAAGTGAGACATCAGCATAAACTTCATATATAAAAATACAGCTATATGAACAGAGTGAAGCTTTAAGAAAAAAGAGGAGAAAGTTAATGTTCCAAAAGGGAATGAAGGGTGGTGCTAATGGCAAAGATTCCCTAAAACAGGGGGGAGAAATGTTAAAAAGATTTAAGAGATTGACCATCTTATCAATAATGAGGCATGAGAACCTTGAAATTACTGCAGGAAGTACGGATTAGGCTTTTTCCTGCTGTACCTATATGCTGACTCCTCTGTATCCACCTAAATCCATTCCTGTGCAAGTAAATAAAGGCTGGTTGTCCTGCAAATTACTGCTGTTGTGGGACTGGCAGTGACTAGCTAGTGACACTGAAGAGAGTGTGAACATGGCACAAATGAAGCTGGCAAGTCGCATAAACTGGAGAGCAGCGCTAAGCAGTATCTGAGCTTGGTGCAGAAGTGGAGAGCAAACTAAATGTGGTTTCAAAGTGGAGAGCAAACTACAGGTTTGCTGATGCAGTTCCGCACTGTGGGAAGGTACCTGAAAAAGCTCACCTGATCTTGACAACACAAGGTTGTCTTTGAGCTCTCCTATGCCAGAACAATACTGACCAAAAGGAAGGGTATGAGACTAACGCTAAGGCTTTGAAAGCCACATGCATAAGAGGGTAGGTCTCCAACTTCAAGATGTTTCCAACTTCTTGAAAACTTTTGTTTTCAAGAAAAGCTCGAGTTATCCCTCAGGTTATAACTGAAGCAAGGCAATAACTGGATATGGTTAGCAGAAGAATTTTGGCAGAGTATAGGACTCCATTGTAATGAAGTCGCCTGTTAATGTTATTCCAATATGACCATCAAGCAAAAAAAAAAAAAGGCAGTTTTGATTTTTACTGTATGCTAGAGCTGTGGTAAATGCTGAGCTGTTTCTGTGGTGGAAATGTTGTGTTAAATAACTTTTTAATTGTTTTTTTGTAGAATTACTCCATGTCTGTGTATCTTGTTCGTCAGCTTACTTCAGCTATGCTTTTGCAGAGGTTAAAAATGAAAGGTATCAGAAACCCTGACCATTCCAGAGCACTAAGTAAGTCTAATGCATTTTTCTATTTTTGTTCTTGAGGGTGGTTAGAACTGGTAACACTCAGACTCGTGGCAGTTTGGGCATTGGGTTGGGGAGTCAGGGAGCAGATGGGAAGTTCTCCTGCTGTTGCTGAGCTGTCTTGCAGGGAATCACTGTAGGTCCCTGCACTAGCAGGCACCCTTAGAGACCTCACTGAGGTGTTCCTACAGCAATGTAGGGAGCATAATTTGCTGTGGAGGACTGTATGATGTCCTAAATATCTGCATTTTCCTCACTTGTATGTGATGCTGCTGGTCCTGTTTCTATACTTCACTCACTGATAACTGCTTTTACACATCTCCTTGTACATTGAACTGAGTCTGCTCTGCTAACTGTTGTGGCACTTGATGTCTTTGCTGCACGTCACAACAGTCCTATTACTCACAGAGCTTGTTGCTTGCCTTGAAACCCCTGTTCATTCAGTGTTTCCTAGATGCTTAATTTTGTAGGTATCTGGAAACAAAATCTTGTAAACTGGAGAGTTGAAAATAGCATTTTAAATAATAGAGGTGTCTGTGTAACTAACTTTGCATATTAAAATTTATTTCAATAGTTAAAGAAAAACTAACTGCTGATCCCGATAGTGAGATTGCCACCACCAGTCTGCGGGTATCTCTGATGTGTCCTGTAAGTACATCTTCATTTTCAGTGCAAACTGAGCTGATTTTAAAAGGCCCTGCTTTTCCAGCTGTTAAATGGCTTTTGCTTGTAGACTGCTTAAATATAGAATGTGGGGAGAAGGAGCCCTATACAAGCACTTGATTGTAGCAGCCTTCAACCAACCGTGATTTAGAACTGTAAATTCCTGAACTTCTAATACAATCAGAATCAAGTTGTTTACATGTGTATTGGGATTTTTATAGTGACCAAGTGGGTAATACTGAGGTATTGGGACAGGATGGTGGAAGGGCACAGTGGATAATAAAATTCTTACATTGCCAACTACTGTAAAGAAAAATAAACTGATCAATTGGTAAAAATTAAAAGCTGCCTTGATTTCTCTTCCTCCCTGAGTGTGTCTGGTTTCATGATTAGCCATCAAGGCCAAGTTGCTTTTCTGCTGTTTTGACACTCTTTCAATGTATCTTCTGCAGCTGGGGAAAATGAGACTGACAATCCCATGCCGGGCTGTTACTTGCACACACCTGCAGTGTTTTGATGCTGCTCTTTATCTTCAAATGAATGAAAAGAAGCCTACTTGGATTTGTCCGGTCTGTGACAAAAAGGCAGCTTATGAGAGCCTAATACTAGATGGGTAAGAGAGTGGGTCTGCAGACTACATAATTTTTTGTGAAGTTTTTTCATGATGTACTCGATACAATGAAGACTTGAGATTTGTCAATTTCTAACATAGTTTCTTTCTCTAAATCCGTTAAGTCTGGGAGGAATCGTTAGAATCCTTTAGTTACTATTCCTGTGTAACAAAGTGTATTAACTCACTCTTAATGGCATATTAAGCTTTTTTGAGATATAGCCTGTCTCCTTTGGAGAAATCCAAATCTGATATGTAGGGGTGAAGTGGTCTCCCTTTCACACAAATTATCACTGTGAAGCTTTTGGACGTGATCTTTAAACATAAATCGTATCAGCCCGATATGAAAGATAATGACTCAAATTACGTAAGGAAGTCTGAATTTGCAGTAATGTTTGAGCTGAGTAGGGGTAGACTAATCCTCTCTAGATTTCTGCCCATGGACTTCTGCAAAGGCTAACTGGAGTTCTTCAGGTGAGGAGAGCACATGCTATGGTTCCTCATAATTAACTTTGCAGCTCTTGGCTTGTCAGTTAGCAAAAGAGTAGAATCGAAATCAAAGCAACTTTTGTTTTGCAGGCTTTTTATGGAAATCTTAAATGATTGTTCAGATGTGGATGAGATTAAATTCCAAGAAGATGGTTCCTGGTGTCCTATGAGGCCCAAGAAAGAAGCTGTGAAAGTCTCAAGTCCGCAGTGCACCAAAATAGAAAGTAGGTGAAACTGGGTTGCCAGCCCACAAAAAGGCTTCATGTCTTGAAGCTTTCGTAGCTGGGATCCTGGGTGTGGGTAATGTTCTGTGGGGCTGTATGCGTGTGCTAAGTTTAGGTCCTCGCTCTAAAATTTTTTCTTTTTTTATAATAATGCTTCAGAAAATAAAAGCTTCTTACAAGTTCTTTAAATTACTAGTGAAGATGAAAGCTTGTGCTCACTGTGCTTAACGTGATACAGTGCTACTAGTAAAACTATTCCTGGACCTGACATTCTCTGTAGTGGCTGGGAAGACTGGCTAAAACAGGAGCTTCTAGAGAGGGGCCAGGGGAGGGCAACAAAGATGATGGACTGGAGCATCTCTCATATGAGGAAAGACTGAGCGAGTGGGACCTGTTCAGCCTGGAGAAGAGAAGGCTGAAAGGGGATCTGATGAACATGTACAAATACCTGAGGGGAGAATGTAGGGAGGAAGGGGCCAGGCTCTTCTCAGTGGTGGTCAGTGACACGACAAGGGGCAGTGGGTCGAAGTTGAACCCCAGGCAGCTCCATCTCCATGTGAGGAAGAACTTCTTTCTGGTGAGGGTGCCCGAGCCCTGGCCCAGGCTGCCCAGGAGTGGAGGCTCTTGCTCTGGACATCTCCTAAAGTCACCTAGATGCAACCGGGTGCCCCATGCTCTGGGTGTCCCTGCTGGAGCAGAGGGTTGGACTGGATGATCTCTAGAGGTCCCTTCCAACTTCAGCCTTTCTGTGATTCTGTGATTTGGGATGTTTTTCTGTTGTGAACTGAAACTGTTCCTGTTTCAGCCTTTAAGCAATACTGACATTTTGCTTTCATGTTTAGGCTCCAGTGTTGTTAGTAAACCGTGTGCTGTGACGGTGGCCAATGAAGTAAACAAGAAGAAAGTTGATGTTATTGACTTGACAATAGAAAGCTCTTCTGATGAAGAGGAAGATCCTCCTGCCAAAAGGAAGTGCATGTTTATGTCTGAAACACAAGGAAGCCCAACCAAAGGGTTTGTCAATTTTCATGTTGTTATTCTGTGATGTCTCAGATAAAGTGACGAACTTGCAGTCTCTTTGAGATCCAGCTCCGTGCTTCCAGAGAGGTGACTTTTTAGGTCCCTTCTAGAAGGTTGTATTGTATACGGAACCTTTGTACAGGCAAAATGTTAAATAGATTTGCATCTCACAAAAGGCTTGCACTGACTTGCTGTGTTTGCAGGAATGCTTTCCCTAGAAATGGAAGCAGTTTGACTGTCAGAGCTCTCCTAGAAAGCTGGCTGACCCTAGTGCAGAAGCCTTAGGTGTTCTTGCTAAGCTAATGTCTTAAAGGCTTTTCCATTGTCTGTAATAGCCTTTATCTGCCCTGACTGCCAGGAACTGGGCTCTGTTGCGTGTTTCATCCATCCTGTCAGCCTTGAAAGGGAGACACGCTGCTCTGCTGAGTTGAGATGCAAGTTTATCTCCCTGTGAACGTTGGAATAATCTGTGGTAATTGGTTGTGGTTGAGTCCTGTGCCTTTGGCTATAACAAACCACCTCCCAGACCCTCTAAACTCCATCTTCGTGATTTAGTCTGGACTCTAGGACTGAGTAGAAGCCAAATTGTTTCTTAACTGCTCTGCTTCTGCTGTCCCAATTCTGTCCAACGTGGCTGCAGTTGCTGCTTGTGGCTTCCTGTAAAGTTGCTGCTGTTGTCGCACAGGCTGTAAGGGACCTGCACGTGAGGGATGTGTCTGTTTCTCAGCAGAGTGATTTGTCTCTAAAATGACAACAACAAACCTTCTGTTTCACCATCTCTTTACGTGGAGAGCAGGGGCGCTGCATCTCATCTTCCGGAATGTGTGGTCTTTTGGCAAGCAAATAGTTGGGTCTTCAACAGTTTTCAGCAGTGACACTTGAAATGCTGTTGCTGGTTGTGAGGGCTGTAATTGAGCCCTCCAAGAGGCCTCATTTTAAAAAGACAAAATAGCTGCAAATACCACATCTGTTAATGAAGTTTCAGAAGGCACCAAGACTTCCTTCTATAACACTGCTCGAGTTTGAGATGACTGTGACTATAACTACAGAAGGACAGATTTCTTGAATATCTGTTACTCATGTATTTTTTCTTCCTTTAAGTATGAAAATGGCATTTTTCATTCTTCAAATGTAAGACTAAGCCAGGCCTTCAGTGTTCAGCTCCTGTCAATAGTGTTGCCTGAGTACTAGTGTTTGCAGAGTTATGGGTGTCCTCGTGCAGGCAGAAATGCTTGAGAAGGGAGGGTCCCAAATGCAGTTCTGAAATCAGAAGTAGCCAAATGTAGCAGTGCAGCAGTCTGGGAAGGAAGGAGTGACATTGCCACTGTTGATGGGCATAGAGATGGGTGGGAGTGGGAATCTTTGGTGTTTCCATGGGTTTTACTCAGGCTGCTCTCCCGGAGAGCTGCCCTTCAGCCTCAGCTCAGGCTGTAAGTAGAGATGGGCTTGATACCTAGCTCTGTGTTAACACCCCTTGTGTGACAGGGTAGTGTTGAGCAGGTTTGTGGAGAACTTGAACCAGGTGCCCTCCCCTTGGCTCTGGCTACCAGCCCCTTCTGTCCTGGGTGGTAGAGCAGGCAGGACCCCAGCACTGTACTGTTTTAAGACCATCTTGCTCTTATGTCATAGCTACTGTTGAGAGCCAAGATACGGTCATGTTATAATGATGGCTCTTATCAAAGAGGAGATTAGTGGAGTGCTGTGGAGTGAGTAGCCACACTCTAGTTGTGTCGTGATGCCATGACATTGTGAGTGAGAGTGCACAGGCCTGCCTAATTTCTGTTCTGTGTCTAACGGCCAGATTGTTTGTAATTTTCCATGCTGTTTAAAACAGGGTTCTCATGTATCAGCCATCTACTGTAAGAGTGCCCAGCGTGACAACGGTTGATGCTGCTGCCCTTCCTCCTTCATTAACAGACTACCCAGTACCATTCCATCATCCACCAATATCCAGTATTTCATCGGACTTGCCAGGTAAGCGGTGCCTGTGTTTAATGCATATTCTGTGACAGCCTTATTAACTTGGGGGGTGGGTAAAAACTGAAGAATTGGGTAACTCTTTTACTGGAACAAGACTATATGAAGTACTGGCCTAATGCCATGTCAAGATAAGTCTAGAAAAGGCAGGTTATGTGACTGTCTTTCCAGTCTCAGAGTTTGCTCTTCAAAACTGTGGTGTCAAAAATGCTGCCTCTGGCCTGTACCCTCAAATTGGCATTTTGGAGTGGCAGCCAGAAATGCTTCTTGCTGTGTTCAGTTAGACTTTATATGAGCATCTGATTGTTACATGTCATAAACCTGAGGGAGAGTAGCTGCTTATTTTTGTGATAGAACTAGCACCAACTCTTCTGGGCCCTGCGTGTAGAGAAATTCTGCTAGCTGATTCTAGTGGTGATCTCTGTCTAGACTGTATGAAAAAGCTTAAGGTGAGCTACAATATGTAAGCTGACCTCTATTGACTTTCTTTACCTAGACATACCCTAAATGCCTATGATGTATTCTTCAACACTGCTGCTAAAAATCAGACAAAAGGTGGGGATACTGATTATTTTCTCTCCTGGCTCCTTCAAAAGAATTTTGTAGATAGGGACTCCAGGGGTTTCCACTGGCTTTAACGAGCCCAGAGCCTAGGAAATGGTGACTTGACAGCAGGTGTCAAACTGGACCTTGTGTAGTTCCCTTCTGCTGTTCCATTGCCTCTCTCCTTAGCAACACCCCTGGCTTCTCTCCTCATCCTTCAGCATCAGTTTGGCTTATGAGATGGTTTCATTCCTTTTGTTTCTCTGCCTTCTTTGGTTCCCTTTCTGCTCCCTCCCTCCACTTTCTCCTTGTCAAGAAACCCATTGCCTCCCTAAATTGGACAGCAGAGTAAGGTGAGGGACCTAGGACCATTTTGTTCATCTGTTATCTGAAGTTCTAAAATGTTTTGGAAGCCAACGAGCAGCAAATGCTGTAAAAGCAGGTGAAAATAAAATCTCCCTTAAATTTCCTCGTACGAGGGAGGAGATTCTGCTGTCCAGATTTGAGTGAGGGGAGAGGGAGTAGTTTATCATTTCTCTGATGACATGGCAAACACAAGGCCAAGATTTAGAAACGAAGGCCATGATTTCTCAATGTCTTCATATCTTTAAGCATCGTGCCTTGAACACTTGCACATTAATGGTGTATAATTTGGACGCTAGCTGTCACTGCTCTTGGAGGATATACCTTGACCTACTTGTAGTTTCCTCTTCTTCATTCCTTTTATTTGTCTAGACACAAAACGGGGATGATGTTAGATATATTTCCTTATTGGCTGCCCATGGGTGGAGGAAGAGACCTGCTGCTTGTTTTTGGACTTGTGCATGTTGTGACTTTACTTCATTCCAGCATCTTTAATGTGATGACACTCTTCATGTCCCAGTTTGGCCAAGTCAGGTACAATATGCAGTGAAACTTGCATTATGAACCAACAGCTCCAACTGGCAACCTCCATCTAAGCAACCATACCGATCCACCCCGCAATATCCAGTGAATAATACTACATCATTATATCATTTTCATTCTAAAAAGAGCCACTTGTGCTAGATAACTCTTGCTGCTGCCTGAAGTAGTCCTTGAGAGTGGTGTGACAGTGGTGTACTTCATGTAGAAACTGTGTAACAAATGCAAAATCTGTTCAACTACAGTTCCTTAAAACTGTCACCAGGAAGTGACTTAGCAGAAAGACACATCAATTTTCCTTCTTTTCTTTCTAGGTCTGGATTTTCTTTCGCTAATCCCAGTTGATTCACAGGTATGTTTCTGAACTGCAGTGGGGCTTAATTTTTTAATCTTATTTTCACAACATGCTGTCTTAAGTAACTATGAGGATGGTGTCGTGATGTTTGCAGTCCACTTGGTGCAGAAAAACATGCGTTTCCCAAAGTAGAGTTGGTAATAGAGTTAAGGTAATAGAGTAAGGACTTATCCAAGGTAAAAGGCATAAATAAATAAATCCAGGCATGAGATCTGTCTGGTGGCTTGTGTTACTAAAGCACATCCTTGCATAATACTGGCTTGGATGCAACCATTGGGATTGGTGTGCTCATAATTTATGTTGTGCATTTAAAGGCTAGCCTTTAGATTATTTTGGCATTTCCTAAATCCAAAGTAATCTTTCCTGCAAGTTGCCTTTCCTGTCCCGGAAATGCAAACTTTAAATTACAAAGTTAGGAAGAACAATTCCTGCTGTAATTAGATTCTCACAGAGCCCTTCAAGAAAGGGAAGTATTGGCTCGATAACTAAGATGACAGGACCTGAAGCTAACTCTGTCTTTCCTCTCTGGATCTGCCACTATAAAAAAAAAAAAACATAATGGGGCATTACAGTGGAGCTCACATTCTGTTACCTTAAGGATGAGCTTTAACCCCCCCCCGCCTTACTGCATCTTGTTCTGTGCCTGACCTTGATCTGAGCTGTCCAAGTAGGAATGTCAGATGTCTGTATGGAGACTTCAGGAGCAACTGTGGTGCCACAGAGTGTCCGTCTTGGACAGTTCAGACAGCTCAGGCTCAGTCCCAAACACACATGATTCCAAATGCATATTCTAAGATGGGAATCCACAAGGTGAGAAAAGTCAGGGTGCATTGACCTACATGTAGGGGAGGTCTTATAGTAAGAATTATAGTAAGAATCTCTTCTTTCTTGACACTTGGCAGCCTCTTCCAGCTTCTAAATCCTTAGGGTGTCTAGCTTTACTCTGGGAAGGCTTGCCTTCCATTTTGAAAGTGTAAATTAATCCAGCTTGCAGCTCATTTATCACCACTAAAATGTTGAGAGGCTTGGATGCATCATTGGTGGCAGTGCCGCATGCTCTGCAAGTGGGGACTAGCTGCCACCGTGAAGTTACTGTGATCTCTGAGCTAGCAAAGAGCATCCTGTTACCTTTGGGATGAAAGGAGCCTGAAACATGTAACTCTGCCCTACAACACCACAAATGCTCTTCATTTATTTTGTCATGGTGATTATGTGGTCATGCTGGTGTTCTCTTACGGGCCATGCTCAAACTAACCCCCTATTAGAAGATGGGGAAAATGAGGAAGAAACTGTAACTACCCTCTGTACCTGCTTACTTGGCTGTTTGCAGAACTCGGGGTCTTGCCGTGCATGTTCTGATGAGATTCTGCTGGTAACTTGTGCTTGTTGTAGGGAAGATGTATCTTCAGAGCATACATTTCCCTTGTGCAGTTAGTCTCTTCATTCTTCGTTGTTTGTTTCAAGCAGTACTGTCCTCCTATGTTTTTGGATAGTCTCACCTCAACCTTAACAAGCAGCACGCCTGGCAGCATCATCACCTCCACCAGTCACCACGAGAGCAGCACTCACGTTAGCTCCTCGAGCAGGGGCGAGACCGGAGTCATCACGAGCAGCAGCGGCAGCGCTCCCGACATCATCTCCCTGGACTGAAACACGGGGCAGGCGACGCCGGCGGGAAGGGCCAGGGCCGCTTGCGTCTCTGGAACTGCAGTGGCTGGGAAGTCATTCTGATATTTATTGCAAAGCTTTTGCCTTTTGGAAAATGGAGTAAACTCATCTACACTAAGAACAGAAGTGATTTAGAATTATTTTTTTTTTAATTTTGCTCGTTAACTAGCTGGTAGAAAAAAGGCCCCTTCAGAACCTGCTTTTACCCTTTGGGCTTGTTCTGGGGAAACTGACTTTCTGTTGCTGGATGCAGTCCAAAAATCGTTTTTAATTTCATTGTCAAAACAAAACAGCAATAATGTAAAAAAAAAAAAAAAAAAAAAGGAAAAAAACACCCACAAAACAGAACTTTTTTTTAATTAAAAGGCACTTAACTATTCTAGACCACCACCAGTCACAGCCTGGACAAAGGTGCAGCAATGTATGCATTGGTGAGTTTCTCATATCTTCAACTGGGGCCTGTAATAAACTTCATTTAAGACAATGAAGGTTTGTGAAATAGCCATGACTTGTGTTTTATACTTCTCTTGCTCCCTCCTTCCTCCTGACGTGGAAGGAATGGGAAGCCTCTGTAAATGCATTGGTGGTTTTTTTTGGTTATTGTTGTTTTTTTTGTTGATTTCATGTTTGTCACAAATGCAACACTCTGCTAAACTGACTTCACTTGATGGTCTTGGGGCTGGGAAGGGAACAAACTAACTATGCAAACCCTGCATTTTACAGACTGTCACTCCAGAACTGATGCTCCTTCCTCACCAAACCCCCTGCCCCGAAACCAGCCGCCCCACTGAGCTACAGCTGATGCTCTGGCCTGACACATCTAAGAGGGGCTAGGAAAATAACTCCTTGGATGGTTTAAAATCCTTGTTGGTTCTTACAGTAGCAGCCACCTGCAATCACATGACAAAAGTGAAGTGTGTGCTCCACAGGGCTGCTGTAAGGAGACAAGGTTTCTCTCCTACTTCACCCAGTGCAGGTTTGTTTTCCAGGATGTCTTGCACGTGACCTAACTTCTGTCACTTCAGTAACTGCTCTGGCCTCGGGAATGCGGCAGTTTGTGCTGTAGTGGAGACTGTTGGGAAGACAAACAGGAACATGCGCTTCCCACCAAACTACAGATTTAGGGTTTAGCAACATGTCCTGGATTACGGAGCCATCTAATCAGGGTGTTTCTAGTCAGACTGAAATAACTTCCTCTTCTTCAACTCCTGTGAAGCTGCTGCTTTGTTCAGTGCATGCAGTGTTTTCCCACACTGCATGCAGCCTTTTCTAGAGATAACCTCCTCCCTGCTGTCTAGGGAAGGTGTCACAGACCAGGAAAATCAAATCTATTCCATAGAGCTGGAATAACAGTATTGTCTATATATGTTGACATAGCAACTTTTCCAAGTGATGTATTTCTGTTGAGTAACTGTATTTAAAATTCTCTTTCCTAGTTACCAGCTTTCAGTTTTCTCCAAACTTGTGTTCCTTTTTTTAATGCTTTAGTCTGAGATGGTGCTTTTTTTGCCTTCTGTTACTGTTACAGTATTTGAGCTAAGTACATGGATAAGAAATATCAAAGCAGGATGTATTGTAAGTTTTGTCTGCCCTGTATTCCCATTCTGAACGCTGCACTACTCTTCCTCATGGCCTTTTTTCATTTTGTTATGACCCTTCACACCAGTCTTCAATTCACAGGTTGGTCTTAATATTGCACCTACCCCTTGTTCTCTTTCCCTCATGTTATTTTTTTCCTGTTAACAGGAGCCATTTTTTTAGCATGATTTATTTCTAATAAAGCCATGCTACTCCTGAGGTTTTCTGCCTGATGGCTTGCAGCTGTTCAGTGCTTTCTGCATCACAGTTGTACAGTAGCTTGGACAATAAGAGTGCTGAGAGATTCAAAAGCCATTCAAATAAAATGCTTCAAACTGGGCTCTGTTACTGAAGATGCTTTGTGCTGCTCATGGAGTTGGGACACGGGCCCCTGCTGAACTGGCTGAAAGGACCTGTCTCATGTATAACTCCCCATGTGTGCTGTATGTGTGGATAGATTTATTTTTGGACAGGTGTTCTAAAAGAGTCTTATTATAAAATATAGACACTCTGGCCAAATCTTTACTGACTTAACTCCTGTAGCCTGCTACTGGTTACTTATCAAGCCTAAGCTATGGGTTCCCAGCTGTTCAGAGCACAACCTCAGCTGCCTTTAGTCTTGCATCTTCCACACCTCTGGCAGCAGTAGCAAAAACAGACTTGAGGCCTGGAGATTTTTATAGGCTGTGGTGTGAAGTGTTAATATAACTCTACTATTACACCATTGTACACATAGGAAATGTTTATTAGTCTTAATGTAATCCATGTGATACTGTAAATGATGTGCATCAGATGCTTTGAGTGCTGCCTTGCAGCCCTGTTCATGTATTAAACCTTTCTGAAGATAACCCAGACTTTGAGCAGGGATGAGTGAAAAGCAGATTGGAGTCAACATTTAATCAAGGCTTCTCTTGCTCCAGCTCTGTGTCTTAATTCAAGCAAATCAATCATGTGGATATGGATGAATTAATACTTTTTCCTAAAGCAGTGTTACGTGCTGCAGCCCAAATGCACCGGAGTGTCTAACGTGGAACTTCTAGCATGAGAAAATCTAGAAGACCAAGCTGGACTTCCTCCCTGCCCATTTCTACTACAGAAGCACCTGGTTAGAGGTTTGAGTTAACTATATCAAAGCTACTTTCAAACCAGCTGCAGAAGAAAAGGCAGGCAGAGCTGAGGGAGTTCTTGCCACCAACATGGCTGATCAACAGGGTGGCCATGCTCCAAGAGAAGGTACTTCTTTCTCCACCCTTGCACTTGCAGAATGTTTTTTTCCAGAAAAGAAAAATGAGATTCCTCAAGAAAAGCTGCTGAATAGCAGGAAATTATCCAGAGGTGGAATTCCCTCTTTCAAGCCTTTGTGGTTACGGATTTCAGCTACACCTTGCCAAGGATGAGAATTTGTGTCATGAGGATCTCTGGGCAAGATCTGCCAGTGATCAGAGCCATGCTGTGGAAAAGCCTGGCCACCAGCTTTGGGTCTCAAGTCAGCAGTGAAACCTAATGTGAAGGAAGGAGGAAAAAAAGGTTAAATTACAAAAATAAGTGTGGGTTATTGTGAATCTCTGCACAGACGTAAATCCCCAAGCATACTTCCAGAACCTCCATGTTCCAGGTGATTATTCAAGTAAGTAAGTTGGGATTCTTCAAAATCCTGTCCACATTTCCTGTTCAGAACACCGTACCTCTGACCTACCACTTGTTCTGGGCACTAAAAAAATAAAAACAAAGGAAAAACAAACCAAAAATGGAATCAAGCACCCAAGTTGCATGCAAGGTAGCTCCTCTGCCTCTCATAACTGCACAGGCTTCAATTACTGAATATACTGGTTTATGGTTTGCATCTGAGTCAAGGAGTTGCCTACAACTACCTTCTGGCAAAAGCAAGCAGAGTTCTCTGTCTCTGCAACAAATGCAATGACTACAGGAGATTCTCAACACACATTATCTTAGAGATGACAACGTGACTGACAAGTGCTGTGATAAACCCCTGACTTTTTATATATATGTGTGCGTGTGCATGTGTGTGTGTGCGCGTGCGCACAAATACACACTTAAACATCACTAAGTTTGGAGAACCCCCTCCTTTATCATGATAGGTCTCATAGATGTTAGCAGTGAGAAAATTCTCCCTTTCCATGCTTCAGCTTTATTTGCCTTCATCTTCATCAGTCCTCATGGCCATTCCCAAGCAACGGAGCTGGCAGATTTCCTGGCCATGACCCAGCAGTGCAGTCTGCAATTAATTTTAACTGTCTTAGCAGATTCTACATCTAATCACTGCTAAGACAGTTAAGACAAACTGACAGATGAATAGTTGTACTTGGGAATAAAAATATTTTTAGCTTAGAATACATTTCCAAGGCTTCTTCATGGAAGAATGATATCACATATATCACATAGAGACAGAGCCCAGCACAGTTGTATGGGAGAACAGTATATTATTCTGTAAACAATTCAACTAAAACAAAGAAAAAAGAAACATTTACCAAGACCATCACTCAATCTTTCTGAAAGCATTTTTTTTTTCCATAGTGAGAAACGGTTAAGAAGGATCTCTGAATATCTTTACAAGCTATACTCCAATATTGTCTATAATCCACTCAAGGTAGATGACAAGGACTGTGAACTTCAGTTCAATAACACACAGCTTGAGTCAAAATATCAGCTAATAAACTGAAAACACACAAGGCTTGGAGGAAACATTTGCTCTGGCTGAAGAGACGATGCCGGTTTTACACACCAAGGAATCTTTTGCTGTCCATTTTCCACGATCAACATGAGCAATCACAGACATATTCCTAATATTGGACTTCTTGTCCATGACTGCCTGGATCTGGTGTACCATGAAATTCACCTAGATGAGGGTTAAAAAAGAAAAAAAAAAGACAAGAAACTAATGCTTCCTTTTTGATTCTACAAAAGTTGGTGTGATGTTTTAAAAGCTTACTGGTTATTATTAATCTAAAGAGGAAATTAAATTGTTCCTAATTTTAAGCTTAATGTTACAGACACTTGCTCATATTTTTGGCATGGTTTTGTAATTATGAAGACTGAAAGTATAACTAAATAGTCTGTATTTAGTATTACAAAACGACAATGGCCAGAAAAAATGAAGACTTCACCTATGGAGGCAGAACACTTAATTAACTCTTAATTGAGTTAAGCTGGTACCTAATACACAGCCAAAAGCTGCAGCTGTCATTATAGCCTGCACAGCTCCTGCTCCTTTCCTCCTGTTACCGCCCCTTGCTTTGCCAAGTTTTCCTCTTGTGGTGCCTTTTCGACTACCACATGGCTCCATTTGGTAGCCTGTGCTGCAGTGCTGCTTATCAGGCCCATCACAAACACCCCGGAGCTGACTTTCTCTTCGGCAGAACATCTTTTTCTCTCAAAAAGGTTCAAATTCTCATTGCAGCAGCCTATTCTACAGCTTCGATTCAGAAATATCCATTATATGGCACAGCGAAAAATGAGCTTATTGGGGCTCACCTAGGTCACTAGAACACGCGTTTCGGTTAAAGATGAACACGCCAGAAGACCACAGAACCTCAGAAGAATTAAGTTAGGAAAGAAAGGTCCCAATTGTGTTAAATATAAAGCCGTTTATAGAAATTTCTAGCCGCTTCCTAGAAATTATCTACTGCCGAAATGAGCAAGCTGCTTGAAGGGGGTTCACTCGAATGAAGAGATTGGGGTGAACGGAGCTCCTGGGGGGAGCAGCACCTTCCCCCGCGGCACCGGCCGCCTCCGGGGGATCCAGCGCGGGGCAAACGAGGCGGCGGGGCCGCTCAGGGCTGCGGGGCACGCGCCGTAACGGGCACGGCCAACAAAATGGCCGCCCCCCAACTGCCGCCTTCTCTTAACGGGCGGGAAAGGTGCCCGCGGGCGCCATGGCGGGCAGCGGGCCCCGCCAGGGAGCGCTCACCACGGCGGCCGGGGGCTCCGGCTCCCCCCTGCCAGTGTCCCCTCAGCGCGAGGCGGACACGAAACCGCCGAGCTCCTAGAGCATCCCCCGCCTCTGCGCACCCGCCCAGCGCCCACGGTGCGCGCCGGCGCGGGGCGGCTCCAACGGCCGCTCGCGCCCCCAACGGCCGCAGGGACGGGGGGAGAAACCCCCCACCCCAAATAAACGCTCCAAAAACGGTGTTTTCTCCTCGTTTTGTCTCTCAGCGCTGGCGGAGGCGCCGCACGGAGCCCTCCCTGCCGCACGGCCGGCAGGGGGCGATGCGAGCTCGGCCTTGTGGCCGCCACGCGGGACTTTCCCCCCCAAAACGTTGCTTTGAACAGCAGCTTACACTCACCCCGCAACCCCTTATTAGTCACTTAAGTCACTCATTTATTTACTTATTTATTTATTTATATTTATTAATTTATTTATTTCAGTCCTGTGAAAAAATACGAAGATGGCACCGTGACCCTTTAAAAATAACCTGCAGTCGTTAAAGGCACTGAGGTAATAACGGCGCATTGCTTTTTATTTTTTTTTTATATTTTTCGTTATTAATGCAGACTGTCATCCAGAATTATCTTTCAGGGTTGTTGGGTGATTAAGTTGCCAGGCAGGGAGTGCGTGGATGTCTTAGCCGAAAGCAGCAGCTTCGGGGATCAATGAAATGAAAATTTATATAATAATTCTTCCCCCAAAAAATGAAGATCAGAAAACAGTATCAGATCGAAGTGTTATGTTACCATATCATTGTAATGGCACTGCCAGCCACACAGTTTGGGTGGTCTTTGTGGGAAATAACTGCCCAGACTTGAGGAATTTTACTCAGTTGTGGGATTTTGCTCAATTGGATAAATTGAATAATTTTGGGGGGTAAAATTTTAAAATTTGTTTTTGTAAAGCAACAATTTTAATGGCTATAAATGGTCAGCCAGAGCTCAAAATTACGTCACTTCAAAGGCGTAGCTCATTTAATAATAATATAAAAAAAGCCATATTACTTGCACCAAACTCTTTCAATCAGTAATACAATAGAAGAATAACCAAACCTGAGATCCCTAGACCTCCTTGGGACAAATACTCGGCAAGTTTTGCTAACAGGTTTTGCTCTCTTTTGCTCGGAAGCACGGGCAATGTTCACGTGGACTTCCTCGTGCAGATGGAAATTTAGCTCTGTGCAGAGTTCTTGGTCAAAATCGAGAGATTCTTCATAGGAACTCGTGGTCGATTACAAATCCAGCTTTTCCTTCTGCCTATATGCATGTATATGCGCAATTTTAAGGCTGTTTTGCACAGCTGGTGCTCAGCTGTGATCCTATAAATATCATGAAATTTAGCTTTATTTTTATCTGTCTTTTATTGCATTCCAATTCATGCCAAACTACAGGAAAACACAGGAAATCTTATGAAACTCATTAAAAAATCCCTTGAATAGTTTCCCAATTAATAGGCTCCCTTAAAATGCCTTCAGTGTGTTCTGAATCTTACAGAATATTTTTATAAAGAATATTTTTATGCTTTACAAGACCACCTCTCCATTTGCAAGTGACAACTCTTCCGCAAAGTGTCTTTCAGACTGTACAGTATCAACAAAAATCTTCTTGGTGCTAATTTTTTTCTTTTCCTCCATGTCATGAAGTCTTCTGTCTATTACATAAAACAACATAACCTGCATAAATTTGTCTTATTTAGAGACAGAAGTACTTTGGTCTTTTTTTTTTTTTTTTTTTTTTTTTTTTTTTTTTTTTTTTTTTTTTTTTTTTTTTTTTTTTTTTTTAATTCCATTCATCTAGGAGATACACAAATGGATTTTGACAAAATTCAGTGGGTTTGAGGTCGCGTGTTATCAAAGGCTGTTTGTACACGGATCTGTGTAGACAGGCAAGTCCTTTTCTGGCTGCAGTCCAGGTTAGCCAAGCAGAAACAAGCTCAGGCCTGGAAAGCAGGCAGCCTGTTTGGTTTGGTTTAGAACTGATAATATGTCTGTTTTTTATCAGGGAATGTATTAATTCCGGGGTAACACTCCATTATTATCACTGTATAGCTCCCAGGCCACTTTTGCTTCACATCTTGACAGTTTGAAGTGCAACTGAAAACTTAAGCCCGCCCTTCCCCTGCTTGCATGTAGGATTTTTTTGAGCTATCCTTTCCTTTAGAACAGTTAAGCTTTGAATCCTGAAAGTCTAAAAATGTTTTTCTGTAAATTCACGCTTTTACTTGTCTTGCTTAAATGCACTAGGCTATTTAGTCTTTTGTAGTCCTTTAGTCCTTAGGCTTTGTGTGAAGCCATCACAGTTAAGCAAGACAGATCTGTATCCTACTGTGTGTTATTAATTAAAATCTATTATAAACATTTCTGAGGGACTCCTCTGAAGATGGAAGGTTTATACATGTTTCACCAGACTAGCTGTATTGTTTGAATGGTTGGATCTCATTTCTGCTAATGATATGAGGGGGGAAAAAAAGTAACTTTATTACTAAGCCATTTGACAACAAAAATGTTTGCTGGTAAAATATTCCTGATGGAACAGCCCTTCACAACTGATAATTCACATACTTTTTGTACCACTAGCAGGGTTCGGTGCTCCAAAATTTCCATCAAGCAAGCAGCAAACCATTTACCATGGGCTCAGAATATCACTTTAAAACCTCTCTTTTGTACTATTACTGTATCTATAAAAAACCGTGACCAATGTAATTGTATCAATAAAAAGTTACCTGACCAATACAACTTTTCTTGAAAAGATTGTGTAAGTGATGCCAGTAAACCTTCTGAGGAGTAGAAAAAGCCTAAGATGTCTGTTGATTTTCAGGACTATAAACCCCAAATCCTATTAGCTGTAAGTTGAAGCTGTATGATATAATAATCTCTGAAAGGCAATGGATAAAGAATCACACCTACCAACCTTAGGGATTTTCCAACCTTACAGCTCTTAAAACTGTAAGGTTTATTTAGTAGTGCAGATTTTATAAACTTCAGAACCTCTGATCTTCGGCAGATTGTGTTTCTGAAGACTCGATTATCCCACTAAATTTCCTCTTGAAATTCACATAAAAGAGTATATTAAATATTAAATATGTGATTAACTTTCCTTTTCCTTGCAGGGTTTGCCTTAACAGAATGCACCTCCCTTACCACTATCAGTCAGAGTGTGACCAGTTCCTTCTGTCTTTTTTTTTTTTTTTTTAATAATTCTGCTTTGGCTGTAGCCAAGCAATCTCTTCAGATTTCACCGCTGAACTTTGCCTGCACCTCAGAAATGCCTGTGCCCGTCTGCAATAACATCAGCCTGAGAAATCCACGCTGCAGGCTTTATTAGCAATGAAGACAGACAGGCACTTCAAGAAGACACTTCATCCTTTTGGTAGGCTGTGATTTGTTGTGACTGAGTGACTAGGAGAATATGCCACATGGGTTTGTTTCTGCTCCCTGACTGGATGATTTGCAAGAATACTCAGCATTGATACTAACGTGTACAAGCACTACATATGATTTTTCAAAAGAACTACCTCTGCATTGTCTTTATTCTTTTCTCCTTAGGGCATTGAGATTGCTGTTGTCATTGGCTTGAAATGGTTCAGCTCAAAATGACTGTTTTGGAAAACCAAACTGTAAAAATGAGCATTTTGCAAACATTTGCTATGTGTAAATTGGAAATGGATCTTGTGTGTTTATTTGTGCTCGTGAAATACTCTTGACTACACATACCAAATGGACAAGAGCACAATGGAGCCAAGTTCATTACAGGTGGACAGTTGGAACTTGGTCTCATAAAATAAGGCACCTGACTTGGTTTGGCAAATGAATCAAAGACTTTGGAATGTTTCATAATCTCTTTGCCACAAGGTTCACACTTGTGAAAGCTAATAGTGTTTCCCTGCTTTGTAATACTTGATCATCACAATACTGGATATAGTTAAATGCTATGCTATAATGTCATCATAAAATTAACTATGGTGATGCAGCTTTCTCAGGGAACCCATGTGTACTGGATTTGACATTCTGGGTCTTTATTACCCAAGGAGAGGAGAGAAGACTGAAGCCTCTCAGCTTGTGCCAGACACAATGGCCTACTTGCTTTGTTGGTGAAGCCCCTGTGAGAACCACCGAGCCTGTGATTGAGGACTTGATGCTTGAAAGCCCAGCTGGATCAGTTCCTTGGGGCACCAAAACTTTAGCTCCAGCTGCAAACTACCAAGGCAGATGAGCCTATTAGGTCAGTGTGTATCACAGAGCTAAAAAACAGCATGAGAAGACTAGAGGAAGGGCACTCTTGCTGAAGTTTAGCTGTGGAACAGACTTCTAGAATGATCCTGTTAATCCAGACTGACGAAGAAAATCCAGAGCTTTGGCATCTTCCTCTCTGATCACAACTGTGGTGTCACAGGTAACAACAATCAACTTTTACTACTTCTAGAAAAGGTGGCTCAGTATAGCCCTTTTTGCAGAAGTGATCCAAGATAAATCTCAGAGGTCCTTTGAGGAAATTAAAAACATTGCGGTTTTAATAAAACTACTTGAATCTGTGTAACTGGGTGCAGATAGGGTAGTTATGAGGGCTGTGTGTCTTGTCTCCTATTCTTCCAGTGAGTCCCATTATCTCATATAACTTGAGATACTTCTCACATAACTTCTTGCTGCATGAAGTTATAACTAGTTTCTTATAATGATGAGTGTGATCACACAAAAAATAGAATTAAAAACAGATTGGGAGGGAGGAAGGCATTGTTTGAGCAGCTGAACAATTGCTCATGGTCATCTGTTTACAAAACAATATTCTTCATTTTATAGATGGGATGATTTTTGTAATCTCCCTCTCACCTGTTGCTCCATGAGATCTGAAAAATAAAAATCCTCACTCCCCACTGTCCCATACTGAGCCACCACATTTCCACAAAACAGAGCAGACAATTTTGTCAGTTATGGGTAAGGCAGAGTAGAATTCAACCCACTCCTTGAAGTCTGTATTTAGTTGCATGCCAGCAGGCCCATGGACTTGTTTTTGTAATTAGTGGGAGCAGAAAGGAGCTTTTCTTATCGTTGGTCTAAGTGTATTTCATAACAGACTCCTTTAAAACATGGACATTACATTAAAAAAAAAAAAGAAAAAAGAGAAAAGAAAGAAAAAGGAGCAACTTCTCTGTTAGGAATTGAGGAGAATGAGGAGAAATTGGTGCCATATGTCTTTCCAGGCTGAAATACAACAGGGTGCAATAAAGCAAGGATTGTGGAGGGACCTTGTCATGCTTAGCTGCTGACAAGCATATGGTGTAATAATATTCCAGCTATGACTGTGAATTTTCCTCTTTTTGTCGTCTCTGGCAAATGTGATAGTTTTAATATGTATGCAGCTATTCCATTTGTGCCTAGGAATAGGGTGCTTCTCCGTCACCAAATTTACCTGTCAGGTCAGGTCCCACATCAAACAGAACCCAAAAGAAACAGAGAAGGGTTATGAAAAATTTCCTCCAAGCTGCTTGAACAACCTTTATGTATAGCAGAGGTTACAGAGGGTGGGATTTCAATGGCTGTACTGGAGATTTCAGCATGCTGGAATGCCGACAAAAGCAGTCTCTGCCCACCTTGGAGTCTTACCCATCTCTTTTGGTGTCAGGGCTTTGCCTCTAGCCTTGGAGGCGACTTCATGGAAAGTTATATTACCAAGTTTATTATTTTTTGTTTAACTTTCCCAGTGCGCTCTTCCAGATGTGATTCCGTTGAAATTTTGGCAGGGGGCAGTTTTGAAATAAGCTCATCCTGGGAAGTTTGTAGCCATAAGCAGTGTAATGGCTGTCACCAATTCTGAAGCTGGAGGGAGTTTTATGTCTCCTAAAACATATCATTATTATCTCTAGAGCTATTATCTCTAATGTAGCTGAGGTTTTTGCATTGTCCAATCCTCTCTAAAAATCCTGTTAGGCTTTTGACCTTTATGCTTTCTATCTGCACGAAATCCCTTCGAGCAAAATTAATCCCTACAAAGTTCTCTGTAGGCTTGCTCCGAAGGGCATTCCTCACTGAATAATGTACTGAGGATGTTGCTAAGCTGCAGGCTTTCTGTATTTTGGTGTCCAGCTGGCTATTCTGCATACACACGCTGAAGCTAAGCTTGCCAGGCTGCAAATACGTGGACACATAGTTGGGCAAGGCTGTAGTATGCCTGCTTTGCAATGAGCTGATACTATGGGTAGCAGAGCTGAAATACAGAGTTGTTCACTGCATTTCTGGGACTAGCTGTACTTCTATTACTTCTGTACTTCTGTCTAATTTTTCTTCTGTTGCTCCCAGAAGCTGCAAAGTCAAAGTTTTGCAAGCAAACTTTTGCAAACTAACGCAAGCCAGCTCAGACTCTTGCACTGTAGATGCAAAACAGAAGATTGCAGATTCTGTCACAAAGCTCTGTCTGAGTTGCACTTCTAGGCAGCGACTCATAAGTATTCCTCAGTGTGACTTGTATGTGACATGCAAAACATTTGTCACCTTTGTCCACCCTGGTTCTGTACCTTTGTTAATAATTACATGTACTGGTTGAATGAACTGGGCAACATCATCAGAGCTGGGTTAACTGCAGGGTCAAGCTCCTTGCAACCACTGCCTGTCCTCAATCAAGTATATACAATGGTTGGGTACCAGAGTTGTATAATTTTCACTCCCGTTTCCCCCAAATACCTGTCTGAGAGTTTTATCTAGGGAATATATCTCACTTGGAATGACAAAGTTGGTAAAATGGCTGATTTTTGGATTAGAGAGTCCAAATGCAGTGGTGCTGTGTCTTAAATAGAGCTTGGCACTCCTAAGTGGTAATATCAAATAAATTGATAGATAAGTTATGACAATATTCCAGACATGGCAAACTGTACCAGTGAAGTCCGGCCATGCAGCTTCTTGGCCATCACTTTATGGGTATGAGTGTTTCCCAACCAGGCTTGCATATTTCAAGGCTTTATCCATCTTTAAAACTTCAAAGCTGATTTGAGGTGTAAGATGTTATGGAGAGTAGAGAAGGCAGGGACATGGCTCCAGGTGTCACCTGCAATCTGTTGTTGTTGTTCTGGCGTATGGCAGATCTACCCGGAGGCTTTTCGCAGGAGCAGAAGGATGCTTGGTACTCTCCTTCAAACAAACAGGCACAGGCAGCCCTGGCCTTGATTACCTTTTAATTTAATAGCCCTGTTTTTGCAATTTTTCACCTATTTTGGAGGTTAAAAAGTTACTCTACTTATGTGAATGACCCCAAATAAGTCTGTGTCTGAGTGAAGTTACCCACGAGACAGGGGATTGCAGGATCGAGGACAGATTCAGAGTTTAGCCTACAATTGTGCAGGAAGCAAATCTTCCTTTTTTATTATTTTCAGACTTCATACCTATGAAATGTTGAATTGATTTAGAACTTTTCTTACATTTTTAGAAAAATAAATCTTTTAAGATGGGTTTTAGATATGCAAATAAGACTTATTATTAGAAATGTAGATGAGAGGCGTTTTATTGATTACAGGGGAGTTCCATGTCCCTGGAGCAACTGAAAACTGTTTCCAGCAACGGCCAAGACTGAGCTTAAGAAAGAGGCATCCACCAACACAAACAGCTGTTTTTGTCACACAGAAGAAAAGCTGCTAGAGAAATAAGCTGGAAGTGAATAAAGAGGCAAGCAGGAACGAAATGGAAGTGCTGGTAAAACAGGGGAGACAGAGATCTATGGGAGGTCTTTTCAAAGTCAGAGTTGTCGATACCCTTCCCAGCCCCTCCTGGGCTGCTGTTTCCCTGCAAACATCCCTTTTATATCCCTAAGCACAAGAGGTTTTTCCAGCTCATGATGCAACAGCCAAGGCAGGGGGTGGGTTTTGTGGGCTGGCCTGGAATTTGCCATCGGGAGGAGACTAAATCCTGGCATTGGTGGAAGCTGCCTGTGATGCAGAGGTGAAGGCTGGATCTGGCTCGATGCTTAGGGGAGGTGAAAGGGGGAGTGATTCCAAGAGCCAAAGAAGCAGGAGTCCATGAGTGGCACAGGAGGAGAGACAGAGAGAAAGGGGGAATCTGGCAAAACAGGAGAGCAGCCTCAGCACTTGTAGAAGGTAAATAAGTAATCACAGTAAAATAAGGGGCCCTTTTTTTGCAGTTTGGTTGGAAAGTGTCTGCTTGCTGCTGCTCTCCTGCTTTGGCTGGGTTTCTTGCAGCTGGTGTGTGCTGTGATCTCTACAGCACGTTTCTGATCTGTCCATGCAGACCTTTACGAGAAATCTGGGGTTGCAGTGGTCTTCATTAATCTAATGGCTTTGTTAAAAAACAGGAACAACCATCAACACAAAAGAATTCCTTTTCAAATAATGCTTTTTAGAGCAAAATCCCTTTGTGTGCATGTAAGCAAGAAAGAGTTCAGAGGAAGCCACGACGTCTATAAAATGCCTGCATGTTATGGGAGGGGGAGGATCATAGGCAAAAAGTCACTTGGAATTAGTTGCTGAACTCCATGCATGCTCTAAATTGTTTCCTGTAGGTATACTGGTAAAATGTGAACATTGACATTGAAAATAGCATCTGCAAATCTTAGCCTATTTAATGATAATTTAATGTGTAAAAGAATAGAGTAGAATCATGGAAGAAGGAAATAAAGAGGGATGATAATGTAAAATGGCTGCGTAATGAAGTATAAACAAGGAGAAGTCAAATTTAGTCCTATCAAATCTGACTACGATACGGACATGCCTTAACTTGACTTCTCGGGGATTGCAGTCTGTTTTTTCCTGTGCTGTCTAAATAGTATTTGAACACTGTGCAGATGCTGCCAAGTTATTCAAATTAATACTCCTTTGAACATGAGTTTTAGGGCTGAGTGGTCAGGGCATTTGCTGAGGCTGCAGATCATGTGGAACCCCATTAAACTAAATTGAATGGCAGTGCAAATCACCAGTGCATGGATGAGAGAGGAACCCAGATCTTAGCATCTGACCGACCCTGCAAGTCTCACTCTTTCCGCCCTTGGAGGGAGAAATTTAAGGTCTTCCTATTTCCATATAAACCTCTGATCTAGAGTTACCCAGCAGTTTATTGTAGAGATTGCAATAATGAATCTTGCTCCCATGCAAAGGAGAAAGCCAGCAGCATTGCGCCTCTTTGGCATTACGTGCTGTAATTACATGGAATTACATGGAATTACATGGAAACATGGAAGGTTTTTATGAGTGAGGCAACATCACAGTAAAGAGAACAAGATAAATTCCAGGTTTTCCACAAATGACCCAGGAGTGCACAGATGACTCCAAAAGGGAAAACAAAGCTTGTGCCTTTTCATACTTGTCTGCTGTGCCATAAAGGAAGTGCTTGGGCTCCTGTATTAGCAGGTCACAGCTCTGCAGTGGAATGGTGCCTGTCCCATATCTTACTGCAGCCTTGCAGTGAGGACCTGCGTGGTTCTCACCACTGTGAGTGCTCACCACTGGTTTGCAGTCTGTCCCTGGGGAGCTGTCATTTATTTTGTGCACATTTATGTCTATAGGCATGTTGTTGAAAGACGAACTGCACTTTGCTTTTCACAGATATCAGAATGAGATGTCTGATTAGAGTGATTAGGTGCAGTATTTTATATTAACAGCTTGATTGATGCTCAAAGATGATGCAGATGTTGGTATGAGCAGGGCTAAAATTTACTTGGTTTCAGATCAGTATGTGGAAGTGTTATGAAGAGTAACAGACACAGGATCACAGAAGGGCTGAGGTTGGAAGGGGTCTCTAGAGATTATCTAGTCCAACCCCCTGCTCCACCAGAGACACCCAGAGCACAGGGCACAGGATGACATCCAGGTGGTTTTGGAAGACCTCCAGAGAAGGAGACTCCGCAGCCTCCCTGGGCAGCCTGTGCCAGGCCTACCTTTTTCTAGAATATTTCTAAGGAAATTTCCAAAGCAGGTGAATTAGTGCATCAAAACTGTCGTTGTTTTTCATCATCAATATTGGTTCCTTCCAGATCTAATTTCTTACAGATTACGTAAAGAAAGCATTAATGATTTTATTTTTGGTTATTATTCTGTGTACTGTGATATTAACTCATCTCAGAAGTCCAGTTCTTATGTTAGACACTGAAGTGCATTTCTGAAGTTTTGAAAAACAGTTTTCCTTTTGGTGGAAAGACTCCCTTTAGGAGGAAGTGAGAAAATGTGAAGAGTCAGTGTTTGCTTTTAGGTAGCATCTTGTCTCAGAGGACCCAGAAGTACTTTGCACATACTCAGCTACCCAAGATCCAGGGAGGAAGCAGGAAATGACTGTGTGATATTTGCACGACTGAATGTCATGCAGTGGGTGCAGGTAGGAGGTTCTGAGTCTTAGGATCTACATGGGAGTGGAAAGTTGGAAAAACATCTGCCAATAGTTCAGTTTTTAATTCTCTGACCTATAGGCATGGCTTGCTCTAGATGATACTGAGAACTATGCATGAGGGAAGGGACAACTTAAGTAACTGCAAAGTTGCTGGATTGCCCTTAGAGCTAACGTCTAACCATGGAGCTTTGCCAGCTGGAGGCAGTATTGGAATACAGTTTAATTAGAATAACCTCTTTTTATTAAGTTCAAGGAATGTCAGATTGTTATTTTTACTGCCAGTTTCTCTTCAGGACTGCTATTAGTTATGAAGTGGCTTTGAATGTGGCATGCTGGGAGCATACTAGGTCACTAAGTCACAGAACAGAGATATAATCAGTAGTTCATCAGTCCAGCTTTGATGCAGCAAGTGGTCTAAGAGTGAATCAAGTGTGAAATCACATATAAGTGACAGTCCAAGCACTTCAGGAACCAAGAACTTGCACCCCGAACACAAATAACCCATCTTCTGGCAATAAACTGCTTGTTCTGTTAGAGGGCTTAATGCTTCCATGGGAGCAAACGTGTTCCCTGTTGTGCAACCCATGTGCATACGTCCTTGTGGCATGACATGTGACACGTGACATATGTCGTTGGTGTCTAGGAAACTCACATATGGGTTCCATGGTCTCATGACCCGTGTGAAAGAGATTTAGGAAGGAAGACGACAGGAGGTGTTGCAGGCCAGGTGACTTGTTCTAATGAGACAAGAGAGTCACTAGACATCTGCTCATCATGACCACAAATAGTCCTTAATGTCCATTTAATGAACTCCTAATAACTTCTCAAAGAATTAAGATGCAGTTGCCTTACAAAACTCTCAGGAGTGAGACTCATATGATTGGGATTGTTGTAAAATATTCAATGTTATTGCTTAGTGTTATCATTTAAGTCTCTGTTAGGAAAACTGGTTTTAATTTATACAAGAAAAACAGTTTACTAAAACCCTCATGGGTTTCTAATCTCACCAGAGAGGATGTAAACCCACCAAGGAGCTTTTATTTCTCCTTTTAAAGACCCGAAAGAGAAACAAAACCCATGAAATCTCATGTCACCATCTTTGCCTTTAATATTTGAAGAGCATCCTTGTGTGTGTGTGTGTGACAAGTTGAAATATTGAGAGTGTTTCTGCATTCTGCTTATTTGGTTTTAGCAAAATTCCTTAGCCATGTGCAACAGGACAAATCAGCAGTGCCAATTTGCGAGCTGTTGCATATATCCTGCCTCAAGACCTGAGAAAGAAATACCTGTTTGGCCTGTTTTTCCTCAGAGTGTAAGAACTATGTGCTCTGGTACCCGTTCCGTTTTGTTGCTACTTCTGCCAGTACCCTTTAAGTGATTTCCTATGTAAAAGTAGTGCCCTCATTTTCTTTATTGGAGAAATGGTTTATTCCATGCGGTCTAGTTATGCATTTCAGTATTTTGTAGTTACCAACTATTAACTGGCACCTTCTCTTATATATTTATATACTTATATATTTATATA
>VZSG01000130.1:1408542-1425830 GCA_013398315.1 Nothoprocta pentlandii
TCTGGGTGTCCCTGCTGGAGCAGGGGGCTGCACTGGGTGCTCTCTAGAGGTCCCTTCCAACCTCAACCATTCTGTGATTCTGTGAATAAACAGTAGCAACAGTCCTGCAGCGCTTGCCCTTCCCTGCTGAATGTCTGGCAATCCCCAACCACAATTTAAAGCTGGACACATTGAAGAACAGCTTGGTAGATGCAAGCAAGAAAAGCCCCAAAGAGCATGTTTTGACCATGCTTGAGTCTGAACTTTCTTTTTACCAGGGGCCAAAGCTTTGCTTCCTCACTGCTGCTAAGGCTTAGGCTAGCCCGCTAGCTATTTTATTGCTGCTGTTTGCTCATGTGGATCTTATTTATTGTCATTTGACAGAAAATAAAAATGCAGTTCAGAAAATGCTGTACCAAGAGCAATTTGTTCCCAGCAAGACCTTTTTAGCTACCCGGTAGCTTGAAAGCATCAAAGTGCCAAGAGAACTTTTTAAAAATAAACTGCCCTGTGCTAAAATAAGCTTTAATTGAATGAGAATTGCACCGAGCCTGACAATCTGCACCATTTATTATTATTTTTCCTTTCAAGCTTTAGATTCATGTGATTTAAAGTGACTGAATTACAGTTCCCACATACCTTCCTACCCACACTGCAGGAAAAAAAAGCCACCCACAGACCTCTTAGCTCTACAGAGGAGCTGCTGGATGCACCTGGAAGAAAATAAATAAAAAAAAAGCTGATTGAAAGTGGAGTTTAAATAAAGATGTTGATGCTGATGGGAGTGTTCTGCAGAAACCCACTTCTGGCTGGATGCCATGCTGTGCTTCCCAGGGCTCAAAGGAGAGCTCTCTTGCAGAGCACTGGATCCTGTGAGCCAGATGCTGTTGCAGCTCCCGTGCATTGGAGGTGAATAAAAGACTGTGCACAGGCTACTACTCCCTCTTTTTCATTTTTTTAGGGAAAAATGTATGTAAGGGACTTTGCTTTCGGCTATTTAAATGAATGGCAGGGTGCAGTCTATGTAACCAAGGGCTAACAGCACCTTAGCACTGCCCCTGCGGTGTGGGAGATGTGAATTAGTTCACAGCTTCTGCAGAGCTCAAGCTGCTGGCAGAGGCGAGGGATGAGCCCAGCCTCATCTGCATCTCAGTTTCTTGGTCTGGGAGGCAAATTGTCCTCTCTGGCCTCCTGGGGGGCAAAATGCCCTATCGTGGTGGCTGGGTTTGGCTCCTAGTCCTCACAAGCTGAGTGGCCACGTGCTCTCAAATACAGCCTCTGTATCTCGATTCCTGCCCTCTGTGAATGGAGTGAATAAATCCTTCTCTCACCTTTTCTTTAGTGCTTGCCTAAGCCATAAATTCTTCCTAGCAAGGATGGGCTCTGATAATGCTTAGCCACAGCACAATGCTGCTTCAGGAGTGGTATCTGTTTGCTACCTTAATACAAATAAGCGTGACACAGGAATTACCCATGCAAAAGAAGGGGCTTGGAAGGGTCACCACTTTTATTAGTAGCTGCCTCTGTACCTGTGTGCAGGTCGGCGTGGACGCTGTGCAGAGCTTGGAGGCTGCATCCACACTCACAGGAGGGACTCAAGGACACAGCTGGGCACAGTGCTGCAGGAGGAGAAATTTGTCTCCTTAAGGTCAGTTATCCACATTTCCAATGAGCAGCTCCACAATGTTAGCAGAGCAAAATACATTTTAGGAAGAGGGGGGAGTTTTGAAGATCACAGAAACCAGAAGGATTTTCTTTTGGAATTTCTGTCACAGACTGAAGGAATTTAAGATGCAAAATTGATTTTAAAAAGTCATTATAGGTCTGAAAACATAATGGCTTTGCCTGGAATAGTAATTCAGGTAAACAGGTAGACCATCCAAGATAAAACTTGTTGCTTTTAGTGTAAGTTACGAGATCAGTGCTATAGAAGGGTATCATGAAGAAGGTGTAAAAGATGAATGTCTGGAGGTTCATGTGAATGGAGCTGATGATTAAATCAAGAGGAATATACTTCGTTTCTTGGAATACAAAATCAATGCAATGCTGTGCTAAAAAGACAAAGGTGATTTTTCCATAGGCTAAATCATTTCCTATATTAGCTCTATTTTCCACTTCCCGGTTGCAAGAAAGCAGTGTAAAATTTTTGAAGTACTTAATTACCTTATTATGTAAAGGAGCCTTTTCTGCTTGTGTTTCCCCCCATATTGATTCATGATATTCACTGACTCTGTGAAACACATTCCAGGATCAGATTCCTTGTTTCTTTGACTACATCTCAATTCCTATGCCAGATTTCAGGGGAGCTTTAATATCTCAGAATAAATGCCTCATTTTTATTGTTGCTGTAAAAAATGTAAAAAAACCCGCTGTGAAGTCAGTGCCACAAACTCCAGCTCTTTGCAGGTTTTCACTAGAAGGTTTTAAGTTTGGTTTTGTGCAACTAAATGGGAGTTGGGATTTGCCTGGGGTAGGGGCAGGTTCCCGTTCCTGTGCAGGGAGCAGTTGTTGCTCAGCTGGGGCAGGATTTCTGTGTCTGCAATCCATGATTCGAGCAGAAATCCAGCCTTGCTCGTTTGAGGTGAAGTCCAGGGCTCCCACACAGTGCTGCAAAATAGAACTAATATTTTTAACAGATACCAGGCCTGTAAAAGCAATTTAGTCCTGTTTCTTTTTCCCCGCAGAGAAGCTGCAGTCGCACCATTCTCACAGCTTGGCAGGGTTGCTGTGAGTGTGCACAGAACTGTGGAAATCAGGCTGCAACTCCTAAATTCTCAAAGAATCTGGAAAAGGCTGGAAACAGTGCTGGGCTAGTGAGGTTGCCCCCAGCGTGCAGCCCTGCAATATGAGGAAATAGGATAAAATCAGGATTCAGTGGATGATGTAATGGATACCCAGTGGATAACCCATATGCTATGGGATGCTGTGATATCCCCCATATGGGAGATTCCTTCCCAGGGAGGGGACGCGGTGCCAGCGTGGCCCTTGGTAGCCTTGGCATCCTCATGCCTTAGCCCAGCTCCTAAGGAAATTCATGTTTATAGTTTAGGTGAATCCTTTTAGTTTCCTTTAATATCAGGGTTGTAGACACAAGGATTTAGGACAGTGATGGGGGACTGGATATTGTGTTGAGTACTGGTTTATGCTAATAATTACATGTTTTATAGCTTTCAAAGTATTAATATTGATAAGCATATGCTTATGAGTTTCAAATACAGCAAAATCTTCCAGGCATGTACCTATGTGCTAGTGCTTCGCAAAGTCAGTGGCCTAACAGTAGGCAGAAACTTAGCAGAAACTGTAAATAGACCCAATTTATTTATTTATTTTTGGAAAAGGCAAAAGAGAGATGGAAAAGATGTTCTGCTAAACCTTTTCCATCCCCACAATATTCTGCGGTGTTACATGAGAAAATTCTTTAATGTTCAGAGCGTTCAAGAAAGGGGTGTAAGGGGGCTGAACAGTCACAAATCCCAGGGCGGGCTGGGAAGCTTGTTTTGCTTTGCCCTGGACCAGCATCACACGCTCTCGGTTATGTACACGGTGATGGGCACGGCCAGCACACGGATCCTTCTGTCCAACAGACTAAAGCTCTTGATTTCACCTGAAAGGACAGCACAGAATCCATCAAACGCTGGTTTAAATGACACCTGTAGGGTGAGGTATCTTAGGAAATTCCCAATCGCACATGCACATCAGAAACTGGTTTCATTTTGTATTAAAAGAGAGACTGCAGTTTAGGAATAAGGGCCATGTAATGTCCCTTCAGCAGAGAAAGACGTACACATTCTCTGCACAGACAGTCAAATATGAGTCCTAACAGATTCTGTACTTTTACTAATGCATCTTTTCCTGTGTGGAGCTGCAGAGTTATCGTCTCAGTAATTATTCAAGATTTCCTTCTGTTTGGGATTCAATTTTAACTCATTTTTTATTATTTTTAAAATTCTTTTTAATTCCATTTTGCTTCATTTTAACTTCAGAGCAATCTGGAGCATCAGAGGGCTCATACCTCACTGCACACGTGGGAGCAGTTTTTCATGAAGGATTATCCCTGATGATATTCAGCAAGCAGGTCAGGTCCAAGAAATTAAGAAATAAATACAAGAAATAAGCTAAGAAAACAACACCTAAGAAAAACTGAGACTATACACAGACTCCTAGGGTTCTAACTAGATTAACTGACATGTTAACTGGGTTATAACTAGGGTTATGGGCTGCTCTGCTTTGCCTCGACACTCATTATTTGTTATGTCAATTAACTGGGGTGCTTTGCAGAACTGCACAGCCCAGGGGCTTCGTGGGCTTCTTCCAGCCTCCCAGGCTCTTTGTGCTTGTACCCTAAGGGCAGAACGGAATTGAACCCAACCCCAGGGAGTGTTGCCCAGGAGCATTGCAGCTGCATTGCCCATTGCACAGGCAACAGCTACTCCACTAGAGCCCCGTCGTACTCAGCAAATCTGCATTTACAATCTGGCTGTCACAGTCTGTTGCCACGAGCCCCTCTCAGGCGCGGGAGGGAATCTGTTGCTGCTGCTTGTTTGCTTAAGCACAGGGTGTAAAATCATTTTAAAAGAAATCTGTCCTCTTTAACTCACTGATGCTTTGAAGGAGGCTGTAGCTGACAAGTCAGACTCTCGAAAGGCCTCTGGGAAGACGCTGCTGCAATTGCTCATTCAGCCCTTCTGCACACACCATGTGACTTTTTTTGCTCACAACAAATCTTACAGGCAACCTTGAGCATCCCTTGAACATTGTCAATAGACATCCCATTCCATTATGCTTGCACAGAGCTGCTCTGTTTCATGTTCTGCAGCGTTACTGTAGTGCTGTTTTGAAGGCAGCAAACATAGATTTCTTTTACCCATGACATCAGGAACAGTATCTGTGCACGATCTGGCACAGAAAACCCTCTCCATTTATAATGTATCTTAGTACTGAGCTGCTTGCTTGAGGGATGCAGCTCTCCTGCACGTAGTCCTCTCAAATGCCACATCTTCCAGCCAGCTCTGATAGAGCAGAGAAGGATGAGGGGACACGGAGAGCCAAAGCGTGACTGACAGCACATGGGTGCTGTTTACTACAGCTCATGCTGGCCATTCAATCAGGAGAAGAAAGAGCAAAAAGACTGACACGACTCACATGTTTGGTGCAGTACAGCACAGCTATCTCAGTAGCAAATCACTTGGAAGAGAGGGCAAGAGAGGAAGAAAGGCAAGAAGGGTTTTCACCAAAATCTCGGTGCTATTAGAATCTGTAAAACTGGTTTCACACCCGTGACAGGACAGAAATGGTCAAAATCTGCTCTCTGGTCATTAAAAGCAATATCTTTGGTTCTATAAGAGGGACTGAGGCTGGTTCTGCTATTTAATCTGCCTGTCCTCCATCGTGTGTGTTATTCCTTGTACAATGCACATGACTGCATCCAAATCATTTATTTTTCTAACCAAAATCCTGTTTTGCTTCTCCTGGTTTGGGAAGATCTTGAACCACAAAATGCTTGAGGGTGTCCCTGAGGAGGTATCGCTCCATCCTTGCCCCATTCTTCCGCTCTTCCCCACATGGACAGGACATAAACTGGATAATCTTGGCGCTAATCTGGGATAAACACTCCTTGTTTATGCTCAGTTGATAAACGAAGCCGTTAGATGGGTTCTCAAATGCATGTGTGACAGCTGTGAAAGGGATTGAAGGAGAGCATGTGTGAAGCCTGCACTGTAACCACAAAGTCAAGGGATGACGAAGGGTTGGATCTCCCCTCGGAGATCCATGTCTGTGAAGGGAGCTCAGGGTGACCAGTCCTGCCTGAAACACTTTTCTTACGTGCTAAAAAAATAACTAAGGGCTGCTTAACCTTTTGTTTCTCTTGCCTAGGTGCATGCGGAGGACGAGCCCAAGCTTCAGGAACTGGCCTGAAAAGGTCACACACAGTTGCCCGTGGCCCTTCTTGCCATGCAGCCCCAGTTCATCAATGGGCAGAGTGGAGATGCTGCTCACAGCTCCACGCAGCTGGGCTGCTGGCACACGGCAGCCTTTTGCATATGCTGATTGAACTGCTGGAACATTTATTCACGTCAAAATCCTGCCCTTCTCTTACATGAAGCATTTTCCCCCTTCGTTTTGCTTTCAGAATACTTCTCCCACTCAGTTATTGGGGTTAAACAACCGCACAGTCCAGGCACTTCGTTTATGGAGAAAGCTCTCAGAGGCATTTGCTTTAAGGAGTGAAAGACTGGGGGCAGATTTTGTTCCCCCCCATTGCCCTGGGGGCAGAATTGGGCCCCTCCTGACAGCAGGGACCCTTCAGAAGAGGTTCCCTGCCCATAGCTGAAGTCTTGTTGCTTCCCCTTAACAGGAGAGCTCTGCTCACGGCGCAGGAGCGATCAGAATATTTGTCTCTTTAAATGCATAGTTTTGCAGAGCCTGCACTGAGGGGCAGTCTCTCCCTCTCTGCGGCTGCGAGGCTACAGAGAAGCCTCCAATAAATCAGCATGCAGGAAGGGAGAGCTCTGTCCTTGAGGAGCTGCACGGCGACCTTGCAGACGCTCCCAGCGCAGGAATAACCGGCGGAATCAGAGGAGCCGGAGCGGCGTGTGACTCCAGGCACCGCATTCCCGCAGCGCCCTCCGGATGCCCCATCCCGCCGCTCCGCCGCTCCCCTGCCCACATTGCCGCTGTTTTTGCAGGGGGGCTGCCTGAAACGGGGCAGGCTCGCGCGGCCGCGGCGCACGCCGCTCACGCCGGCGGCGCTCAGCCGCAGCCAAGGCGCGAGCCGGCCGCGATGCGTCTCCAGAGCGGCTCGCCGGAGCGCTGCCGCTGCCTGCAGCTTTCCGCTTTACTTGCCGCTTCCCCCATCTGGAATATGGAAATGGGATTGGAGTAGATAATTGCAAGCAGCGGGTGTTCCGGAGAGGCTCGGAGGGCGCAGAACGCCTCACGCACAGCACGCGCTGCCTGCGCTCTGGAGAGGTGATTTTAGATGTTGCCCACGTCTGAATTGCCCGGAAACTTTCCGCTGGAAGCCAGCCACCCGCCCCGATCCCGGAGCGAACACCCAGAAGGGGCAAGGAAGGGGCAGCAGGGCTGAACAATGGGATACCTTATCCTTGGATTTCTTGTGGAAAAGCCAGCCAGCGTCCCCATCTGCTTCCCAAGGGAAAGGGCATAAAGGTGACCATGGACTGAGCTTCCTCCAGCAGAGCTTCAGCGGCTGCAGGATGGGCTACACGGACCCTTCCTCGAGCAGGGATTTGCTGGGAAACAGAACTTTGTTCTTCATATTCATCTGCGCTTTTGCCGTGGTCACTTTGCTGCAGCAGATCCTCTACGGGAGAAATTATCTTAAAAGGTAAGAGGGGCCGTGAGGGGATGGAAAAGTTGTCTGGAGAGGCGAATTGAGCCTGGGATGCAGCTGTACCATTACACGGGCTCACATCCCTGCTCTTTGTTGTGCTGACAAGGTTAATCTCTCTTGGGAAGATGTGTCCAGCATCTGTAATGTCTCTTAGACCACTAGCAAAAGCCAGTGTTAGGTAGGATTGGATTTGTTTATCTGTTGGACTGTGCTTTGTTCTGCAGCTGCTGTAAAAATCTAGGTTTTACTTAAGTTTCGGGACTTCTGCCAATGGGATGTCAGCCTGTGGTCAGACTGTGCAATACAGGCTTTTCACCCTATGTAAATTCAAGCTGAAACAGCTCCAGAGGTCAAATTTTTGCAGAAGTCACTCGCTGAAACTTTAATGCTGTTAGAAGCAAAAATGCAGATGCTTTTCCTACAATCAAGGCAACCCTGTTAGTGTTTCAGAGAGCAAAGAGGCTGCTTTACATTTTCCCTGCTGCCTTCGCATGAATTTACTGCTGAGACTGATTTGCTGTAGATCACATCAGCCTTTGATCTGCAAATGGCCCTGCTCTTATTGCAGCAAACACCAGTGGGGAACCTTGAGTGTTTAACCTTGACCCACACAGGGTTTATTTTACTTAAATCTCATTCAAAGATGAGATGGTTATGGTTGGTGTGATTTTTAAAAGGGAATATTTGGTACGTGCTTTGAGGTAAGTGGGTTTTGGTAGCGTAGGTAGCTGCTATGGAAGGTTCTGCTGTAATTGAGCAGTAATTTGCTAAAAGAGATCGATGGTTCAGTTCTTGCCTAGCTTGCAGCTCATCTAGTGCCAAGAGCAAGCAAAATGCTGACAGTCGGAAACAGTTTCTCGCTACAGGGAATAGCAAGTGTAATAAGAATATGGATAAACAGGAGTGTTGTGGTTATGGATGGAATTTGAGCCCCCTGCTCAGCAGCGAGGCCTTGGCCGGGGGATTCAGGCCAGCGTGGGGCACCTCACTTCCCAAAAGAT
Source organism: Nothoprocta pentlandii (assembly GCA_013398315.1). Classification (NCBI taxonomy): domain Eukaryota; kingdom Metazoa; phylum Chordata; class Aves; order Tinamiformes; family Tinamidae; genus Nothoprocta; species Nothoprocta pentlandii. The sequence continues at coordinate 1,416,877 of VZSG01000130.1, forward strand.
GCATTTCGGTTGGAAAGAGCTCAACTGTGGTTGTTTAGCTTGGAGAAAATCAAGGGCAGGGATGATAACCGTCCTGAAATACCCCAACGGTTGCTGCCACAAGGAATGTGGTGAATTGCTCCGATAACCCCTGTGAGGAGAAGAAATGAAGTTACAGCAGGAAAGATTTAGCTCCAGACACGTCGGGGAACTTTTAAAGGGTGAGACTCCCTAAGGAGGTTTAAAATCCCATTTTGGGGGATTCTGGAGTGTGTTGGAAGGTGATGGAGTAGCAAGCTCCCTTGTGCTCTGAGGGATGACCTGATGGCCACTTGAGGTCTCACCTTATTTTCTCAGCACTTCCCATTTTTTCTAAAGACTTTGCAGCCCTAGTCATCCTAAGCACAAACAACTGCGGGGGAAAATAAACCCCGAGCATAAATAAAAAATAAATAAAAAACCGATAAAGCAGAAGTGAAATATTAGGGCAAAAGGACTTCTCAGCTTTTCTTTCCCACTCTTGCCCTCTCCTTCTGCGTTTTGTCATGGTTTCAGTGTGCCCTTGGCACTCAGCTGGCCGGAGGGAAGCCAAGGGACGGAGCCCAGGTCGCTCCATGCGGAGGTTTGTGCAACCTTCATCCAGTCTCTTCTTTCCTAAACCCCCTGCGTTAGGAAAGGACAGGCAGGAGAGGCTGCTCCAGGAAGGAAATTCCATGGTAAGTCCCCTCCACTCAGGGAATTTCGGGAAAGGCGTCAGAGCCCTGGTAGGGTCTCTCCCGGCAAAAGGAGAGGACATTGCAATTTGATTTATAGCCATTCCCATGTTTTTTCACACACTGTACAACGTTCCTCGCTCCTTCCCCTGCTGTTTTGTGTTGTGCCAGGTGGATGTGGAAGGCCAAATCCTGCTCACCCCTTTTTCACCCGGGTTTCATCCAGGAGGGATGGGTGGCTCTCGGCAAACGTCTCATCCTCTCACAAGCAGCTAAACCCGAGCGGGAAGGGAGACTCTTAAGCCTGAAAACGACACTGAGAAACTCTGGTCTTTGTAGCTCTTCATCCCGAGTGAAAAGAGTGATGAAATGAGATATAATTAAGGGGCTTTAATACAGATCTCTGGGGTAATTATTTTTATTTGAGGATTAATATGTTGATTAAAAATCCGTCGCACTGATCTGCTAAAGTAGGTTAAATGCTGTGGACTTCCGCTGAAATCCAGAGCTGCAGCTCGCTGCGTATTGATTCATCCTTCCAGGGCTCAGCTCGCTGCTGAATTTTCCTTTGAATCAGATGCTCAGCTGAGGTCTGGCCTCTTTTTTATGGTGAGCTTTGCGTGGCCAGCAGGGAGTAATGCTGGATTACATCAGGAAACTGCCATAAAAAACGTTGAAATGGTCACTGAAATGGTCTCATCTCCCAACCTGTGGCATAGAGATCAATAGGAGAGTCCTTGCCTGCTCTGGCAAGTCAAAACTGTCAGAATTTGCTGTATATTTTTGCAGATATTTCCTGATTATCTTTATTCTGTTGGCAGGGACCCTGCTAAATACAGATTTTCTAGCAACCTGATTTTTGCACACAGAATCAGCTGCAGAAAAGAATCTTTAAAAATGCTTTTTTTTTCCCCTCTTTTTTTTCCCCCAGGCCACAAGTGAGAAGAACTTATTTTAAAAGCTATTAAAAATTTAAACAAAGGCTACGCTGGAGTCCGTGGAGGGGAAAACATGCTGTAATTCAGTCACACAGCAAGAACCAGTAAGCCTTCCTATGGAGGCAGCCTGCCTTATTTGAAAGCTTTAAGTCTTTTAAGTGAGAATAAAACATCACTCCTCCCTACGTATGTGCACCCTGTAATTACTATCCTACTCTTAGAGCTTGAGTTGATACCACCATGTTGGTATTTCCGAAGCAGTTTTCGTACAGCAGTTGCAAGTCATTTCTGAGACGGCTTTTATGCCTTTCCTCACCCTCGCGACATAGAGAGATGTTATGATCAACTCTTGCAAAGGATGGGCAGACGAGGAACAAACCTCTAGAAGCCAAGGCTGGACAAGACCTTGAGGGTCACTTAGTGCAAGTTGGGCACAGGGGCTGCATGTGGCTGAGCTGCACGTTGGCCTAAACTGTGATGCTGGGGAGCTGTAGCTAACTCATGTCCTCTGCCATGCTCTTGACATCCTCCAAAGATGCTAGCCTTGCTAAAGCAAGCTCTTCCAGGGCTTTAACCCCCCTTTCATGTAAGAGACAAGAGACACTGCTGAAGGTCACCTAGTGAGTCATCTCTCTAACACACAGTCCTGTGTCCCCTCCGTTTCTCACCAAAGTGGAATACTGTCCCAGGGAAATGGCATGTGGCCCGTGAGTCACCACGCTCAATCCTGAGCAGGTTTTGTGCAAAGCAGGTCTTGGGTTTTCCGATTTTATTCAGAGGAGAAGGGAATGGAGAACTTCAGGAGAGAGCAAAGCCCAACTTCCCAGATTTTCCTCTTGTTCAGCCTATCTACCTCACGGATTTCCTACATCTTCCTATGACTAGTGTGTACCAGATGTTGCTGATGCTGCTCTAGGTGGTTTATTTAGTGCATTGAGCTTCTCTCCAGCCCAAGAAGCTGTTGTTGGTTGTCCCTGCAGCAGCTCTGCACACAGCCCCGTGTTGCTGGAAGGAATTTCTCACTCTGTTCTCTCTAAATGTGCTGGACTGGATCCCAACTGTTTGCACACCATGATCTCCTCTGATGCCACATACACCAATATGTCTATAAGCGGAGTATGCACCTGGCATGGGGCGCATTATCTTAAGATGACTGGATCTAGTCTAGGGTAGGAAGAGCAGTGTAGGGACATGCAGCCATATGGGGAACTCCCTGAGAACGTTCTGCTTTCCAGAGAGCTGTGGGGACCTGCAAGGTGGCATCACCATCGTGTCTCCTGCAAAGGCAGGAGTGGAGCGACCGCGCTGAGCAGACAGCTGGAAAAGGGCTGGAGAAGGTCGCTCAGCCGCCTCCAAAGCCCCTCCTAGCTGCTGGTCCTATTCCCTTTCTCATTCTTTGCTGTTGGTTGATTTACATAATGCCCATGTCTTCCTAGACGAAGTAAAAGGAGGGACCTTGCAAGTACCTAAGCTGTGAATAAAAGCGCTGCGAAAATTCGCACGCGTTGGCAGTTCTATTGCAGGTCACCACAGAGGCTTTTCTTGTGAAAAAGAAAGGTCCCCAAATTGCTTTTTTATCCTCTGTCACCTGGAGATTTTTTTCTGACACATCCCTTCCCCTGGCTTTTTAAGAAAAGCATCAAGTGGCAAAAGTTGAAGCCTCGGTGCTGTCTGTGGCTGAGATGGAAAAGGCAAGGCAGCATTTGAGCCCCTGCTCCCTGGAGACTTACTTTATTACGGACATTATTCTCTTGCACTTCTGTTGCTGAAATGACAAAACCCCCTTGCTGATCCATCCCCATGAACGGCCAGTCCGTAGCCCTTCCCTAGTACACAGTAATCTAAAGTAACTAAAATCTCCTTTTTCATTTATCCTATTTCACAAATGCATACAAATTGCATTAGCCTGCCTTAGCAAAATGGTGTTGAGTGGCTAATGATGAATTAATAACTGATTAATACAGGATCAATTAAATCTTAATTCTGATCCACAGAACTGCCAGTAGCAGCTTGCTTTCCTCCCTCTCTCATGTGGGGATCTAGGCCTGCTTTTGTCCTTTCAAATAGATCTTTCTGAGTATATTGTTTAATAACTGATTATAACCTGCTGCTTATTGTTTACCCTCATTTTGAAAAATGTAGATGTTTGCTCTACATGTGTGTGAGCAGGTGTGAAATGCAGTGCTACCTACATCCGTGCAAAGTGAGATCCATCAATGCTGTGTAATCCGTGCCGCCCGCCCGCTGCCCTTGTGCTCCTCTCAACGCCCTCGCCCACGTGTGACGTGGTAGGAATTCAGGTGCAGGAGGGAAAGGCCGTTGCAGCAGCGTGAATAACTATCTCAGTAAGGAAGAAACCTGATTGTCTGGGAGGAATGGGAATTAAAAGTCGCCTTTCTCATCATTTCCACTATCTGAGCTGGCCCCTTGTTGAGCAGAGTGGCTTTTGGGAATATTTTCCTGGGGGATCTACCCTCCTCCAAAGGGTTGAGTGAGATGCCTTGGAGCACAGCTCCGTTTCTCTGCTCTCTGGACCCTGGGGTTTTGAGTTTTGCTGCCCCCAGCCCGGGCCGTGAGCACTGACCTCCGTCGCTGCTCTTGCACATGGCTGGAAATTCAGGCTTTCGTTCTTGACCCGATTCAGGTTTCCTGACTGTTCTTACACTCTCTGAATTCCGTTCAGACCTAATTGCTGGGCAAAGCTTGGCGTTTTCCTACTTCCACTGTTCCTCGTTCTTACCCTTGATTGCTTTTTCGTTTCCTTTCTTATTTTTCAATTCAAGTGTATGTATTGCTCAGCCGGCCATGCCTCCCTCAGGCAAACCATGGAGTCAGCCTCCCATTTCTTTGTGGCCTTGCCCTCAATTGCCTGCTTCCAGTCTGTTTCTTCACTGGCCCTGCAGAGGGTCCCTTTCCTTCCACCCGTCTTTATTTATTTGATTTTATGCTTTAGTTCTCATGGTGAAAACCACAAAAAAGAGTCTTGGTCACTAGTAGTTTCACGGCACTTTCTGTAATAACCCATGTGGTCAGAGTTTCAGTTTTCCCAGTCCCAGTTGAAACTCTTGTGCTGTCAACAGCTTGGAGGGCCCGCACATATGCAAGGATGAGATTGAGCCTTCTTCTAAGCATGGAGAGAGGGAATACTGCCCGCTCCTGTGGGTAATATTGAGTACACATTGACTCTAAGTAGCATTTTGCTCATCCTCTTCATCACAGACCCTCCATGCAATTGGAGCTCCTTGGGTATGTTTACAGTGCAGAATATAGTACAGTGCAGGGACGCTTGATCCACTTCTAAATATATTGGCTTTGGAAGCATGAGGTGCCAAACAATTAGTTGAGTCATATTTCTAATGATGTGGTAAGATTGCTTGTGATACCCAAGCGGGGTCAGGTATCTTTGCACCGAATTATTGTCTAAAATGTTGATAGAATTTTCTGGTATCTTCAAATATTTGGGATTTCCTTTGCCTCTGAGTGTGATTTGGGCCTTGATTGGCCTTTCCTTTAGGAAAGTTCACAACCATGCTCACTGTCAGCTCATTCACCGTGGGCTTTGTGGTTCCCCTACTCACTACAAATAATATTTTTATTCTAATAACTATTACAAAATGAAGCCAAGCAGATTAGCTGTTACTCCTCAGATGTTTATCTTCCAGACACAGATTAGAAGCAGAAAGTCGATATTATTTTGAAAGGGATCTTTGATGTCCCCTGTGCCCTTGTCAACACTTCTTCCATTGTAAGCAGACTAGTTAGGTAGTATTGGGAGTATTTTATCTTTTTTGCAGTGTGATTTTGGATTTTTTTTTTCAGAATATGCAGATGAATATCTGATACAAGGATTGCTGCAAATGTGAAATGTGCTACATGAAAGAAATCCTTTCTTTTTTTCTGCATAATAGTGGTTATAATCCAGAGGCTTCCCACCTGTGTTTCCAATTTTGTGCTATGTGCTAGTCAAAACAGACTCCTCCACCACTTTATTACTACTGTTTCCTTCTAACATGTAGGGACAAGCTTCTCCCTGATGTAATACTGGTTAACCCAGCGTGTGATGAAGCAGATCTGCCCATTTCCAGCATTCCCCATCATAGCTTGCTTCTCATGGGATCCCTACTATGCGATTGCTTCCTTTCATGTGACTATTCCAGTCCTGCTGTCTCTCATGTGTCCATACATTTTCAAAGCCTCTTTCAATGATCTTCTCCCAGTAAGATAACAAGGAATCAGCTCATCACTTACCCACCTTGCAGGTTGTTAGGGCATCTGTGCAGCTACCGACATCACAGCAGGTCACTGAGACACAGATTTCGTATCCGACTGCTCTCTGCTAATGCAGTAGGTATCCATACTAAAATTGGCATTTTACTCATTTTACTGTAAAAATGTGTATATTTCAACACTGGAGAGGTCAGACTCAAATATGCCTCTGCTAGATACAGATGTGTTTTATGATCACAGAATGACAGAATGACAGATCTTCCATGATCAGCTCTTGGAAAGAGCATGTGCTGGCAGACGTTGTCATGGACAGGAGCAAGTACATGAGTTGGTCTGGGGAGTGTTTGCTGTCTTCATGCCGTGTCCGGCAGGATTATGTCCATGGATTCTCCGCAGAAAGAGGCCAGGCCACACACTTTTCTATTGCCCTTGCAGCCAGGATGACTCTGGACCTGGGCTTGTTGCAAGCACATACACTTTTCTTTCATCCATATTGTGTCTTTCTAGATCACTGTGCCTTGAATATTTACTTAAAAATAGATTGGAGCTTTCATAGTAATAATTATTAAAGTAATCACGTGCCTCTCACTTGTGCAGCTTAAGTGTCTTCAGTTACTGAGTCCAGCCCTTTTGGCAGCAGAGAGGAGGTTTTGGACAAAGTGGCTTGTCTGCCTTGACCCTGCTGGCTCTGGATTGATGGCAAGAGCTCAGTGCAGCTTAGTGGATGCTTTACCCCATAGCATCTTTAATTAAAACATTTTCAAGACCCTCTGAAATCTTTTCAAGGGCAGTATAAATAAGCTTGTTTCTTGAACAAACAGGATTCCCAGGTTCCTCTCAAACTCCACTTGTTCTTCTATCTATCAGCTCCTGTCTGTATCTCCACTTCTACATCAACCTGTTACGTTGCAGATTCTTGCTTTTCCTTTTTCTTATCCAACCTCTTCTTGTCTCTGGTCCAGTTTAGAAAGTGTTTTCAATGGCTCTTCTTTGCAGGTCATTTTGATCGCACTATTGTTTTATTTTCTGTATACCTTGTGGACACAATGAGTCATGTTCTCTGTTTTTGCAGAAAGAAAGAACTGAATCTTCAGCAAGATTAACCATTTGACTTTCCTATACCTCTGAGACATCCCTCTTAATAGTCTAGGGACAGTTAATAGTCCAGGGATTCTCCCTTTCATGAGCATTAGCATGCAGGTCTTAAATTTTTCCTCTGGAGGGCACAAGAATTATTGAAGAGGGTTTCAGAGGGTTTTTCCTCTTTTCAGAAGGAAAATGTTGCAGTTTGTCTTGTTCTTGGAGGCACTCTTATCCTTTTACCCACTACTTCATCCTTGCCTGGCCACCAGAAGGTCCAGCAAAGTGAGTTAGATTTTGGCTTTGCTTCACAGATAAAAAAATGACTTTTTAATCTGACAAAAAAGATCACAGAATCCCAGGATGGTTGAGGTTGGAAGGGACCTCTAGAGATCATCCAGTCCAATCCCCTGCTCCAGCAGGGACACCCAGAGCTCGGGGCACCCGGTCACATCTAGGCGGGTTGGGAGATCTGCAGAGCAGGAGCCTCCGCAGCCTCCCTGGGCAGCCTGGTCCAGGGCTCGGGCACCCTCCCACCAAACAAGTTCTTCCTCACATGGAGATGGAACTTCTCTGTCTCAGTTTCTACCCATTACCCCTTGTCCTGTCACTGGCCACCACTGAGAAGAGTTTGGCCCCATCCTCCCTCTATTCACCCTTCAGGTACATATTGATCAGATCCCCTCTCAACCATCTCTTCTCCAGGCTAAACAGGCCCCGCTCGTTCAGTCTCTCCTCATATGATAGAGGCTTCAGTCCCTTCATCATCTTTGTCGCTCTCTGCTGGATCCTCTCTAGAAGCTCCACATCCCTCTTGTGCTGGGGAGCCCAGAACTGCAATGTTGGTGGTTGTCACCTTGGAAGTGTGTGGATCAGTGGGAATAGCTTGTTGGCTGGAGTAAAATGAGTTCGTAGTTCTGGGAAACAGGTTGACATTGGAGAGGAACCTGCTGTTTCTGTCATCTCAGGCCATCTCAGTGACGGCCTGATGGCCACTCAGTCCTCGTTACACATGGATGCTGATTACTGCCCCATTCAGTCACTGCCCCATCAGTCACTTGCCCCAGTCTGCTCTTGTGCCTCAAAAGCATGAAGATCCCTGAAACACATCTGCAGTGTGCACGATCATGGCCTGCATTCTGGTTAGAGCTGAGGTAGGATTCCAACAAGTGCATAAAATCTTTTGGATCTTCTCCATTTACCAACTGTAGAATAGTCCTCAAGTAAGAACCTTCCTTTCTTGTTCGAGGTGAATTTTCAGGAAGAAAATGAGACATTTTCATGAGACACCCTGGAGGTGGCATCTCTGTGACAAGGTGGCACCGCTGCTCCTCAGCTTCTTGCTGCACTTCTCCACTTGTTCATCCTTGCCTGTTTAGCAGTTCAGAAACCCCATAACTGTTTGACATTCTCTGCTGTCCACCCCCCTGATCATGCAGTAGTTGTTTCTTCTTGGCATACGGCTGCTTCGTTAAAGCTCTGCTTCCTTTTCACCCCGTCCTTCTATCCTCCCGTTATGCCAGTGTTTATTTGGCCACAAAATGATTCGACATTTAGAGATACTGATTAGGATCCAAATGCTGCTCTGACATTTACTTGAAACTCCATTTTTTTATTGCGAAGGCATCCGACTTAGGGCGTTTACTAATACAAGGGTGTTCAGATTCATATCTGTTAGGGGTAAGTCCTGTGACTAATGATGTCTGTAGACGAGTATATACATACTGCTTTTGTCCGCAGCAGAACTCCCCTGAGGAGAAATTTGCTCAGAGTCAATGGACAAAACAAAACATCTCTCAAATAAGAGCATTTCTGGTTATTGCATCTTTTGTAGACACTTCCCTTGTCTTCATCAGCATCGTGCATTGAGGAACCAAGCTAATTTTAGAAGGAAATAACACTAGGGCAAATTGAGCGACTGGCCCAGTTCCACCGGGAGTCATTGGTAATGACCCCAAGTTATTTTATTTTATTTTATTTTATTTTATTTTATTTTATTTTATTTTATTTTATTTTA
>VZSG01000130.1:1425878-1501231 GCA_013398315.1 Nothoprocta pentlandii
TTATTTTATTTTATTTCTGCTTATTTTACATAAACTGTTCAAATTAGGTAGAGGACCAATAACCAATATGTCTACCTCTAATTCTTCTTTTTCTCCCCTTTAACTTTTTTTCACCATCTTCTTCATCCTGCTTCTTTCTCCCTTCTGTATTTCCATTCTGCATGTGCTTTCCTAATGCAAGTTTTACTCTCAGAAGCTTAATTTACCTCTTCTTGTGCTAGATTTTCACTACCATAATATCTCAAAGAAGCGTAGTGGTGGAGCAGTTCGTGTCTCTGCTGTATTTTCTCTGGCTGCGGAGAGCCTTTATGAGCACTTACCGTTGCAAGATCTCCCTCACAACTGAAGGGATTAGCAAATTCTGCATTTTTAAACTTGCAATCTCCTAATTCAAGGCTGACTGTAATCAATGGTTAAACTCCCAGCAATCTTCTTAGGAACGGAATTAATTCAGGTCAGTGCTTTCAAATGACTCACCCTCAATTTCCACTCACCCCTAATGCTACAAACCATTATTTATGGGAGCCGTTCTAACAGGAGGCATCAGTTTATCGTACAGGTGCTCCAGAAGATTCAGTGCTTGGGCTGCCGGCTCTCCCTGAGACACCGCGTCCTCTGAGCAGATTTTTCCGTGATGGCTTTTGTGCTCTAGGTCCACGTGATGTCAAACTCCTGAGTTCCTGAGGAACCACCACACGGGCACCCTGCTCTGCTCATACGGGATCCAGCCCTTGCTGCTGACCCCGGGCTCAGGCAGCAACCTTGTCATTTGGCCTTACCCTGTAAGGGGAGAAGGTGCGGAGCCAGACCCCTGCTTGCCCTCATTAGATATTTTTGTGCCTTAATTAGATCCCCCATCCGGCCACTTCAGAGCTAAGTATTTTAAGCTGTTCCTCATAAGACATATCTCCCATTCCGCAGCATTAGTCTTCCCGATCTCCTCTTGGATCTTACCCAAAACGCACATGTCCTCCTTTAAACTGCATCCTCAGCCCGGAACACAGTGTTCCCAAAAAAAGTCCTGATGAGAGGAGGGCATTAAAGGGGGATTGTATCATTTCTTTTGCTTTATGAACAGATTCTCCCCTCCGCCTCGGAGCTTTTGCTCAGCTTTACCTCCAACTGTTAGCTGTGGGGCTCTACAAGGAGAAGGAACCTTCCTGCTGCTTTAATTCCTCATTCCGTGCCAGAACACTGGCTGTGTTTTAGCAGAGCTCAGTGCTGAAGGACACACCAATATCAACTGTATATCTGGATTACTGCTGCCCGTTTCAGTTTGCAAACAAGTATCCTTACCCCAAATTACTAATTTACGTCCAATTAAAAAGTTCTTTTTTTCCCCACAACTCTACCATCCCTTCTCATGTATCATTTACTGCTGCCCTTAGAGCTAAAACATATTTTTAAGGACATACCTTTAAAGACCTCTTTACAAGGACATACACATTGAAATGAAACATTTTTTCCATGATGGTTATAAAGAGCAGCAAGAAAAATAATATATTAAGACTGTGGTGCATAGGAGAGAATCGTGTTTATTTTATCACGGCTAAAATTGAAGGTGTCTTTATTTAAGTGAGAATTTTATTTCTTAACACTGATGTTCTACTCAGAAGAAGTCACCTCAGGCAACCTTAGCTGATAAATTAGTTAGAGACAAGTGGAAGATGAGGGACTCCCTGGCCATAGCTCTGAATCCTTACAGTCAGTGGAAGGAGAAAGATGATTCCAGGTGATAACTTAAATCTCAGGAGAGGCTGAAGAGAAGTCTTTGCTTGTTGAGTATTTCATGTTTGATCTGATTCTCTTAAGTTGATCACCAAAATAGCTCTTTCCAAGCTGAAGGCAACCTATAGCTGTGCAGTGTCCTCTCATTTTGCTTATAGTAAATAGTAAGCCCTTCCGCCTGATCTTTTGGGAAGCAAGGGATTTGCATTCATATATTTAACAAAAAGCGAGTCAGAATGGGTCTCCTTTGAGCAAAAAAAGGGCCCCAGTATTTGGAATAGTCACATTTTTATACTTAGGGTTTTTTTTTTTTTTTTTTTTGAAAAAGCAAAATTTGAAAGGTAGGAAAAAATGCAAGGAATGAAAATGCATTTAAAAGGTTCAGAGGAAGCTTTTAAAGCATTTCGTAGTGCTTTTCTCGCAGTTTTTGAGGTGAGGCATTTCAGAGTCTCGTTCATTATGGCCCTCAGTTCTGAAGAGCCTCCCTTTGCTTTCAGAATTCCTTCCCACCGCAAAATGCTCTCCCCCCAAAGTCTGTTTTCAATAGAAAGCAAGATTAAAAAGCACAAAACGCAGAAGACCAGGCTTCAGAAATTCTTTCAAAATAGATAGTTTTCAAGAGGCAAAAGGGCCTTTGTGGTGGCCTGCATTTTTCCACAATACACTACAAATAAGCTCCTACCATATGTTTTTAGAGCCGTGTAGAGCTTTTATTTTTTTGGCTGTAGGAAGCAAAGATGCCCCATTTTAGTGCCGCGGGTCTTTCCTGCTTAATTTCCTGCACAGATACCTGCTGCCAACTCGGCTCGGGGTAGGAGGTGGCCTCAGAGAGGCTCCAGCTCCTGTAATCAGCTTTTTTAAGCAAGAAACCTGGGCAGGAGCGGGATGCCCTGCGCTGCGGGCCGAGGGGCTGCTGGCAGATCCCGTCGTGTCGTCCCTGCGCGGCCCAGCCGGGCGGCACCGCTCAGCACCGGCAGCACCAAATGTTCACAGCTCCGCTGCCAGCCTTCTAACATCATGGAATTGGGTGAAAATGGAGAAGTTTAAAAATAACAATCCGCAGGATGCGTTTTCGTTGACTTCTGAGCCAAAGGAAGGATTTGGCTCTTACTATCTCATGTTTCAGAACTTGCTTTTTAAAATATGTGTGAGATTTCTACCCGACTGCAGTTGGTAGTTTCCAGAAGACTGCAGGCCTCACAGAGCTTTCCATGGATTTTTGAAAGTTTGGAAATCAGGGAGTAGGGATGACTGTGATAATGCATTTGCTTAAAAAAATACCATCTTCCCAAAGAAGGAGAAGCGTTAGTATCGTGCGACTTGGGCAAGTTACCAAATATCACAAATAATTATAAATCTTTTCCTATCATGACCAACAAATCTGTGGAAAGACCCAGTCCTCATCACCTATAATAAAAACTGTAGTTGTAAAATTCAAGTTGGGGGCTTTCCCTCATTGGCTCTATGGATCCACTGCAGTTTTCTATAGTGCATCCACCTTTTTGTGCTTGTGTCTCTGGGAATGACATTTCCACCTTGTGCCAGGTATGTGTGTTGCTACTGAACATATATGATTACCAGCCTTCTAATTTGGATGTGGAGGCTGATGCTGTTTGCAGCCAAATTTGGTTACAAGGAAAGAAAATGAATCATTTGTGGGAGTGCGACCTGTGGTCCTTGATATTTATTTATTGTTTTCAATGAATGTGTCATATCCACAGTGTTACATAAAAAGGACCTACGATCTCATGCTGAAAGAGTTAACCTACTGAATGATATCAAATATCAACTGCCTCGTTTTCTTGCTAGAGGGCTGCACTTTAGCTGGCAGAATGGAGAGGAATTGGCAAATTGGACCGGCACCATTAATTTCACCGATGACGGAGCAGTGAAGAGTGGCAGTGGCACAGGCACCAGGTACCAACCCCCGAGGGAAAATCTACCTAAATCTGACCCCAGGCTTTCTTTATGGGAGAGCATGTATTCTGAGAAAGACATAGTGTCGTTTGAAATCTTTCCAGAGCCTGGTTTGAGTAAAATGTTTTAGCAAGACAGGGGGGTTGGACTAGGTGATCTCTAGAGGTCCCTTCCAACCTTGACCATTCTGTGATTCTGTGAAGATAAGATCAGAGAACTCCCTTTATTTATCCTATTCTGAAACTTATAAGAAGCACTGATGTGTTGTTGCGTGTTTTGTACTTCATAATTTGTGGTAAGACTCTTCTGATTTAAAGTATCTGAGGGCTCAGGAAACTCCATGTGTGGTCGGAACCTGGTTGTGCCTCTGTTCAGCTGGGAAAGCTGCTGAAATGCCCCATGGATGTCACAGGCCATTGGCACAAATCTAGGGTCTCTCATTTGGGGTGTCTTCCTGGGATTTCAGTTTTACAGAACTCCCTTGTGGGGCAAACTGTTCACTTAGCCACTTTGGCATAGGGAGCACTCCAACGTGGTTGTCTTCAAGAGCAAAGAAGCCTTAGTGCAGAGCAAGGTAAGGGGAAATCTCTCTGTGCCTGGCTGAAAAAATGACTTTCAATGTATAGTACTCAAAGACCCTGTTGACTTGAATTTAGAGATCCTGAATCATGTGAACCTGAATAGGTTCTATAAATACCAGGAAAATCCTAGAAATTAGTAAAGAAAAAAAAATAAGAAGAGAAACAGACGTTTATTACCTGTGATAAGGACTGGTCTCTGTGGGTGAGCTATGCTAGTGATCCCATCTAAGGGAGTGTATTTTGGGCCCATGTGCCCCACAGCTGCTGACAGCATTTCAAGGCAAGCGGAGGTGCAGAATCCGGCTGCCCAAACCCTCAGCATCCCAGATCTCCTGATTGGGAGCTGCAATTCCTGGTACAGCGCCGGCTGCAACACGATCCTGCATCGCTGCTGGGCCGGTAGTCTAACTAGTGGAGGAGGTTTTAGGGAAAGAACCAGCTTAGCCCAGAGCAAGGGCAAAAATGAACCTGTCTGTCTGCCTGTCGCTCCTTTTGTTGCCTCATTTGTGTGGGCATCTGTAGTTTGTGTAGCCAAAGTCTTCACTTTGGGCACTTGGGGTATCAGAAAACAATGTGACAAAATAAAAAGAGATTGTCTTGCTGAGATAAGAGAATTAATAGATTCCTCCCTCCCGGCGCCCTTCAGAGAGGCAATTGAACTGTCACTCAGTGTGAGGGGGAAGACAAATCCCTTGACTGCAAGGTGTGTATGAGCTATGGAGCACTGAGCTACAGTGCTATTCTCCATCTATTTAACCTCTTCAAAGAGTGAGAGGTTCAGGGTGTAGGTGCTTTTTATACGGATGGGCTCTTGCTTCACAACTCAGGTATAAAGTTCAAGTGTGATAATATAAAGATGCCAAATTCAAGTTAGCAGCATGTTAATGACTTGAAAAGGACCTGACCTGATTTATTTGTATATATTTACAAGTCTCCAGTGACATATCTAAAGAGCATAAAACTGAGTCTATGCCAGCATATGCACAGTCACTACCTTTCAGTGCCTGGCTTTCAGTTTATCATGCGCTATTATCTCCTTGGAAAAGGTTTGTTGTTTAAAGATATTAATTGAAATAGATATTATTAGGCTTTTTGTATTATAATTTAGCACTGAAATGGTAACCATTTCATTGATTTGTATCATTTATATTTTTATGGGTATACAGGAACACATTTAGTCATACATTTACACTATTGGCCTATGTATATTCTATAAAAACTGTTTATCTTTCAACCATATAACTTAATATATGCTGTTGAGAAGACTCTGAGACCTCATTCTGTAAGAGCAAAGTGATTTATTAGATGAAAAAGTAGTACTTCTAAGGAAAAGGCTCAGTGCATGAAGAAATGCATTAGAAATTGTAAGAAAATCAGACTTCACGAGATCAGTGGTCATATCAAAATGAACAGGGAAGATTAAACTTTGCATACAGAGCATCGAATAGCTCACTTAGTGAAGAACTTCATGTTACCTGAGTACTAATGCAGAAGTCTTCTGCAGCCCAAGTGCCAAGAGATCGTTGCGTTAACACCTATACCTGAATCAGCATCTATTAAAGTCAACAGAGACTTTCCCATTGATTTCAGTAGGAACTAATTCAGGCCTTAACTAGTGCACAAAGTTGAATCATGGCTTGTGACTAGAGTACAGAAAATGAGTCTGAGAACAGACAACTCCCCAGGGCCATAGAAACCAGGCTGGCCAGGGCGCTTCATCCCAGTGCATTAGGGTAATCTTGCTTGGATGCAGTTTCACCCAGCTGTTCCTCCTTTAATATTGGTTTATTTTTTGCTGGTTATGTGTCAGCCATTGCTTTCCATGGCTACTGCTCAGCTTTCCTTTTCCTCTGTAGCTTGTTCAAGACCCTAAAAATCTTAGAACATTCTTGCAAGGAATTAAGTTAAAAAGTTCTATATGATGCTGGTTACCTGAAGAAAAAAATATAAACCTGTTTCCTAGATCCTCACTTTGTTCCTCTATGTTGTCTTTCTAATATGTTTTGCAATTTACTGGGATTATATGCCAAGAAGCTGCTTGAATGGTTGGGTTATCATATTCTCAACCTCTTCAGTTCACTTGAGGTGAAGATCTTGTGATACCACAAGAGCCTTAGATGGTTGAGGGAAGAAGTGAACCTTATGCTTTGAGGCCTGTTAATTTGTACATTCGGTTCTTCAATATGACAAAACTGGAGCTGTGTCCCTAGTGGCAGCAAAACAGACTGTCTAGTCAATTGGATTCATGTTATAGATCTTTTTTCCCAAGAATGTACCTAAAGAATTGAGCCTTCAAAGCTTATAGGCCAGGATGGCACCTGAGGATGTTCCTTAATTTGCACTACTGAACCCATAATACAAAGCTGCTAAAATCTTGAGAATCATAAAAAAAAGACATTGCTGGCATTGGAAAAACAGAATGTGTTGTTCAGATGTCACTGTTGTGTGTTATATATGTGTCATGCGTTATGTCATGCCTCCCAGGTGATCATGTGGATAACAAGATCAGAGACTTCTAGCAATCAGTGATGGGAATGGAGTTGATTAAAACGGCCCAAAAGCAGGATATTCAAAATAGGGGAGTCCTGAAATGACATTAGTAAAGTAGGACTCCCTGCAGCGTGTGAGGTGACCCAGAAGCTCGAGCGCTGTGGGGACACATCTGTTCCCTTCAGGAGGATGGCCTGCAAGGTGGGCCTGTCCCAGGCACGGGAATGAAGTGCAGGACGTGGCCTCATCTTTGCTGTCCCCAGAGCTGTTTCTGCTTCAGCTCCTGCTGTTACATCCACAGCTATTGGAGTAGAGGTATCTTGGAGAGCGTATTGGACTGAAATTTTGGGGCCACTTTGGCCCCAAATAAGCAGACAGATGAGGAGAGGACAAATCTGCATTGGCAGGTGTGTGTGTTCGGTGAGTTCTCACTGCTGCTGATTGTGGGCAGCTGAGCCAAACACTCCCAAATGATCCACGTGTTGAGATGGGAGGACAGGACATCCAAACCACAGTGGCAGCGAGCAGCAAGTGCCAGTTTGCCAGGAGCTTTCCTAGTCCTGGTGAAAAAATACCCTCAGGGCATCACAGCTATCATCCAAACCGTACGGATGCGTAAATTGCCTGTGAAATCACACAGCTCGATCAAAACTAGAGTGTAAGAATAGGGGCATCTTGGAGACTTAACAGATGGATTCATGATTTTTTTCTTAAGTTATTTGGGAGGGATGGAGCGCCATCAATGAACCACTTTTAAAGGACAGAAATATAAAAGCCTACGATTGATCAAATTGAATTTAGGTCTGCTCTGTGGAAGGATTTTTTGTTGTTATACATAAAAACCTTTAATTTGCAAAGCTGCAGGGAATCTTGGGAAACTGCTTTTCTTGGGTGTCCAGACATGTATCACATGCCATCCCTTACCAGCAAAACCCAGCAGAAGCCCTTGACAATGTGAATAAACAAACCTAATGAAACATTTTAGAATATCCTAGGTGGAAGATCGGGAGATTCATGAATTAATAATATTTAACCTCATCTAGGCAAATCTCTTGGGAAGTGGGAGCCCATGTTCGAGCTCCTGTCTTTTGGACCTATTTGAACCTATTTGGTTTCTGTGGTTCTTCTGGAAAGAAAAATGGCCAAAGACACTATTTTTATTTTCAGCTTTCAGGCGCCTGGTACTGTTTTTTCCTTGATCTGTGTTATTGAAAAGCTTCCTGCCACTAGGCTTTCAGGTGTAGTAGGTTGGTACTCAGTCACCATGTTTTTAGATTATGACTTTGTAAGACTTCCATACTTTTTGGCCTCATTTTCATAGGTCTTTTTCCTTTCCCTTCCTTTTCCTGCACATTGATTCAAACTGTTTTCCAAGTTGGAAGACCAGAACTGGATGTAGTAATCCAGAAGTGCTCTAACCATGTAATACAATAAAAAGATGTTTCACTATTTTCTCCTGCTTGATAGCTGCGTTCCTTTAGTGCCACTTTTCATTCTTAGTCATATACTGAAAGGTTGTGATCAGTTGGACCTGTAAGTTTACCTCGAGTTTCTGCAAATTCTGCCTGTTTCCGAACTCATTTATTCACCTCCCACTGCTACAATTGTTCTTAATTATTAATGTTACCACTTAGCTTTGATAAGGATTCACAGCTATATACATGTAAAACAATCATTAGTGTTTCCTAAATGCCAGATTTTAAATTCAAATTTATTGTGGAGACCTAGTAGCATTTGAGATTTCTTGGTCAAAGACTAAAAACCTGTCAATGCCAATGCTGTTGGCCTCAACAGTGTGGGAGCCAGGAGGAATATGATCCATCTCTTTTAGATTCGTTGCTTTCTAGGAAGAAGTGGTCAAAAGTTTCATCAGCTCCTACAGAAGAAGGCTACAGCTTCTTCTGCCTCCCCCTCCAAGTCCACAGCAGCTAGTCTCTCTCTTCAGGCTTTCAAGTACTATGTAGACAAATCAACACAGACTCTCAAGCTGCAGAAACAGCACATGCAGCAATGTGATTTTTTTTTTCTATCACAGCCCTAGAGAAGTGTAAATTAATCCAGGAAACATTTCAGCTTCATCTGCCAGTTCTGCGAGTAGGGGAGTCATTTCACAACAGTTATATCCATAGGTGAGATTTTTTAGCAAGGAATGGTATGAAAGGTCATTAACTTCTCAGTGGTAAACCTGGAGTCTGGGCGGTATCAGTGAGCAGAGAAGCCCAGGGTCCCAGTTGCTGCCCACCACAGTCTTGTCATTTAGCTTCTGTATCATCTTTGTCAAGCAGAGGAGACAACCTACGTGCCTTCCAACCACCAGCAATGGGTATGCAAACGATCCAGGGAGTATATGCCTTGTTACATGGTATGAAGCACAGTCTGAGGAAGATAAAAACCTACAAAGTTCCTCAACATTTTGGCCAAATCTTGAAGATCTCAATGCCATATTACTGGAGGCAAAAGCTAGTGGGATTTTGTCTCTCACAATGTACTTTGGTGAAGTTGGCACCTACTTTGCCCTCCTGTGACTGAGTTTTCCCGAATCTCTGTAGCCAAAATGTGCTCCTCCTCAGCCACCTTCTTGCTGTGTGGTTATATAAATATCATGTGCTGACCTTGCTGGGTCAATGTGAATCCAATGTGAATCCTACACAAGTTACTAGACTTGGAAGGTGAACCTAGGCTTGGGGCTGGCCATGCATCTGCTTTTGCTGATATATGCAGGCTCTGCTAATTGGACTGTTCCCTTAATAAGTAGTTAGCACAAACCTGCAGGGCTGCTTGGTTCATTTCTTCTCATTTTTAGTCAGTGGATAATGTGTATTTTTGGAAAGATCTTTGTTTTTCCTGCAGGGGAAGTAGAACCCTTCCTGCAATACTCAGTTCTCTTGAAACCTACGTGCTACAGCCTCACCATGAGCAGTGCAGAATTGTCACTGCAGGAACTAGCAAAACAGGAAGGCAGCTTGTGCAGGTGAAAACAATCTCATTTAAAAGATGCTTGACAATTACCCTCAATTATATTTTAATACTTTTTGCAAAATACCAAATGAAGCAGTGTCCCAATTCAGTGGCCAGTGCAGGCAGGATTGAAGTCCCCAACCTTTTAATTCATGCAGCAGGATAAAGAAAATCTTAGTTTTGATCAAAGCAGGACAAACCTGACTGCAGGTGATCAAAGACCTGAGCGTTATAGTAGCTGGTGGACTAGAAGCCAACTCTGCCTTTCACTGGTGAACTCAGTAAGATCTCAGGTATAAGTGAGATTGCAGCGAGGGACATGAAGGTTACAAAAGAAGAAAGTCAGAGATGGAAAATTACAGAGTGAATAGGATTTCATTTCTGGACATTCAGTACTGAGGGCCATAAAGAAAGAATCTTTTCCCAGCACTTGCAGCTTATGTGATGTTAAGTTGATCGTGGAAGAATGCTCTAGATTAGAAAATGGGAACCAGCCTGGATGCCCATGGAGCTGCAAGTCCTGTGCAATGTCAAGTTCTGTTGTAAACCACAACCCCTCACTGTGTGTTAATGTTCAGTGTGTCCTGATTCACTTGTTGTGTTCCCTCTTGTAAAGAATCCTGGATTTCTGTGCTGGTAGGTTTTCCTGTAGGCTTGTATTCTTGAGGAATAAAAGTTGTTTACTTTTATTTCACCAGGAGAATGGAAGGCAATGCTGGGGCAGAAAATTTGGGAGCTACCATCTAGACTCACTGTAATGTGGATGTAAAACGTAGTTGTCATTCTTGTAAAGCTGCAACACAGACCTTCTCCATAGCAAAAGGAGTAGTGTAGTAGGAAGGGTCAGTGGTCACCAATCAATAACATAAATCAAAATAAGTTACACTACGCTCTTACTTCCTAGCTGGGTATCAAACAAGCCGAGGAAGACTATGGGGAGGACAGCTTCCATTTGTGCTAATGAGGCTTTCTGACAGGCTAATGTATCTTCATTCACCAGGAAATAGATGATTTAGAGTGGGAGTTAAAAGGCAGAACCAGCATTCAAAACGCAGGGAGTGGGTGAGCCTGAGCTTGTGGGAGCGCGGTGGGCTGGTTTCCAGGCGCTCCCGGCAGGACCGGGATCCGGGCCCTGCTGAGCGGAGGAGCTGGATTTAAAGGACATCTGCAGTGGTGGAGGGAGGCCCATATTCCTTGCGTCAGAGCCTCGTGCTGAGCGAAACCTGCATCCTGGCGAAATACAGCGTGAAACTCTTGTGAGGCCAGTGCTCCAGGGAGCTGCCTCTGCTAATCCACATCAGTGTCTGCGGCAGGGGAAATGTCGTGAAGCAAACACATAGTGGAAATACTTCAGGGAGAAAGAGAGGGAAAGTGGATTTTCTTTTCTATCTGTTAATTAGATGCTGTCTCATGGATTAATGTTATTGTCGCATCGTTGATGCTTGTACCATCAGTGCAATTAATGATAAGGAGGCTTAATGCCTTACTGGATCACAGAGTCCCAGGAATGGTTGAGGTTGGAAGGGACCTCTAGAGACCATGCAGTCCAACCCTCTGCCCCAGCAGGGACACCCAGAGCTCGGGGCACCCGGTCCCATCCCGGCGGGTTGGGAGATCTGCAGAGCAGGAGCCTCCGCAGCCTCCCTGGGCAGCCTGGGCCAGGGCTCGGGCACCCTCACACCAAACAAGTTCTTCCTCACGGGCACATGGAACTGCCTGGGCTGCAACTGGCATCCACTGCCCCTTGTCCTGGCACTGGCCACCACTGAGAAGAGTTTGACCCCATCCTCGTTATGTTCTCCCCTCAGGTGTTTGTATGTGTTAATAACATCTCTTCTCAATCTTCTCCAGTCTAAATCCACCTAGCTTGCCTAGTCTTTCCTCATATGATAGATGCTCCAATTCCTTAGTCATCTTCTTGGATGCTTCAGATAGGTCCAGGCCTTGTGAATGACACTCCATATGATGATCATTCACTGGTTTGGGATGAGTTAATGTCAATCAAGCTCCTTCTGTGGCAGGTAACTCCTCATTCTGTGCGGAGAAAAGGACTGCATGGAGACCAAGTAGAGCTTCTACCATGAGAGTCCCCTTCCATCAGGCAGTGACTGTGTGGCCAGTGTCCCCATCCTCTGCCAGGGAGGTGTGTGGGCATGCCATCAGGATTGACTCATAGAATCAGAGAATCACTGTGGTTAGGAAAGACCTTCAAGATCAAGTGTTCTCCAGCGTGGATCCAAGTCAGAATCCTCCCAAATTGTGTATTTAACTGTAAACATGAACTACTAAGGCAAAAATGACAAGGATTATATATTGGGAACTGAACAGAAATTGAGGTCAAATAAGGTTTTAAATGTCATTTTAAAATAATAGAGTATCAAGGTCATAATTTTCTGGTGAGGGTTTGAATAAAACCCATGTGGAAAACTTGTACTTTCCTTTCTCATTGAAAATTCAAATGATAATTTATAGACACAGGGTCATGAATTTTGATATTTTAAAGGACCCATTAAGTAAACTTGGTCTAGCCTCTATATTAATACCTCTTCCGCAAGGTCCTTGCCTCGTATTTCTTCATTAGGCCAGTAGTTGCTGTGTGCTTGTGTGCCATTCCTAGGTACTGAGTTGAAGTGAAACTCCTAGTGATAAATAGTGAAGCTGATAAAGAGATTAGTGATAAATAGTGAAGCTGATAAAGAGCTTTGTTTCAAACCTCAGTCTTCATCATTTCAATAGTCTCATTGCATCCACCAGACAGTCTAGCTTCCTTTGATCCATACCATGAATTGCTACAGATTTGCTTTATACCCCATTCTGAGGCCTAAGGTGGAGCAGTTTAACCAGAAAATTAGACATCTATATATGTTTTAAATAAGAGTTGCATTGTCATTTGCAAAATGCATGAGCATCAAATCCTTTCTAAAAAGCATTCTAATTTTTTAACAAGGAAACTCCTGTTCCTCTTCCCCTCAAAATGTACCTGGAAAGTAAAGCCCAGAGAAAGTTCAGTTGTGTAGAGTTGTGCAACAGGTTCCACAGACAGGATGAAACCTCCAGTGTTTTGCTTTTATCCTAAGAACAGAATTTAAGGGATTTTTTGTTAAACTCTCCACATACACTGAGATACCCAGAGGATGGGGATGTTATTCCCTAAATGCTCACTATTTTTCCCTGCTTTCAGTTGCAGCTGCCATGTGCTGACTGCTGGGAAATGTGGCTAGTCCTTGGTGGTGCCTGCACGGGACATGAACTCTCCTGCAAATGTAGCCATGTACAACCTCAATAAGTGGCAACTGACTCAAATGCATTCTAGTAACTTTAGTCCATTTAGTTCAGATTAACTAAAGCAAAACTGCTGAGTGCTGTCCTTTGAACATCTTATAATTCACATTTGAATTCCTAAAGGGATGGGCAAGGTGGACATGGGCAGTGCTGTCATCATCCATGATGTCTGTGCTTTTCTTGGTATAATTCCCTGCCTTTAGGTCAGACAGTGTAGTGTTAAGTTAGGCAGATCACAGGTGACAACTTTAAGCACATTTCCCTTGATGCATAAGATATATTTGCATGTCTAGGGCTTACTTATAACCTTTGTTCTTATTTCTCTTTCAGGTATTTTGAGTTTTATGAGGGGCCATTGGAATACAACTCCACAAAATGTCTGGAATTACGGCAGGATATCATTGCAGTGAAGGTTTTGTCTATGTAAGTATGAATGAATGTTTGTCACCTCTTTGGTAGAATAAAACGATCACTTACAAGGTTGTCAAAGATGCAAGGCTAAAGAAATCCCATGGAAAGGCATTTTGTCTCATCAGAGATTTCTGAGGTTCTGATCTATGTGCAAGTAGTGACATTTCAATATGATCTGAGGTCCGTTGGAAATTGTTGGAAGCTTTTCACCCAAATTAAGAAATTTCCATCAGGCCCAGTGTCAGTAGCTGGAATTAAATACCATGTTTGTAATATTGCCTATAATAGTATATTCCAGGCCCTCTAGTGAGGGGAATATGATGGTAACACAACAGCTAGACTGGCTTACAGTAAATGCCCATCTAGCCTAATACTCTATCATTGACAGTGGCCAATAGTGAAGGCTAAGAAATGAAGCAAAATGAGGTTGAATCCTTAGAAAATACAAGTACTGGCACGGGGACTGAGATATAGGTGGAGTCGATACCACTGCAGTCAGAAATGTACCTATTTTTTATGACTTTGTTTAGGTCTTTTCTGAGCCCAGTTGCACTTTCGATGTCCATAGTCTCCTGTGACAATAAGTTGCAGAAGTTAACAACACATTCGGTGCCAAAGGAGGCAACTGTGATTCTGACAAATAATACAATATCCTAATTTTATCTTCTTTGGTCTTATAAGCATATTAAGAAAAAAAAAAAAAAAAAAAAAAAAAAAAAAAAAAAAAAAGCTTTGTCTGAGACATAACTGTAAAACCGTAGAGATGCAATGGAACAGATGAATAAGATTGCCCATAGAGTTCAGGCATTCAAGGGTTTAAATAGAAAAAGCAGGATATTTTCATGTTATCCTTTTACATTTTTCCGAATTTAGGTGCTCAGAGTGTGCTTAATCCCTTACTATGTCTTAAACCAGCAGCTTTCGTATTTAGTATTCTTGCCTACAATCCACAAGACTTACTAATGCCTGTAAAGTGCTTTAAGAATCTCAGCTGAAAGGTGCTATACAAGTGCATCAATCTTAATGAAAAGAGCAATCAAGGCAAATGCAATTTTTTGCTCCGGGTCTACATGAATTCTGAATATATCTCCCTCACTGACTTTGTGCCCAGAAGAATGTAGGTTACGTCCTTGTCTTCTGTTTATGGGAATAACTGGCTGAAGGATACACAAGCAACGACTTCACACTGCTTGCTGACTTGCATTGCTTAAAAATAAATGGAAAGGGTGAGAATTTGACACTTCTGCCAATGTTCTGCTGAAGACAGTGAGTTTGGCATTGCATTTCTGCATACTTATCAGATGGTAGAGAGGATTATTCATCTCTCTTCATCTTAGCCAGTGGCACATAGATGTTTGTGGACTCCCACTCAATTGGATAGAATCAGCCTTACTTGTACAGTTGACACCATTTGACAGTGAGCTCCTTTTACTATGCTGGAGTCTTCTAATGTGCTTGCAAAATATCTACATTTTCTAAGTCAGCCCTTCCAGTAATGGAAGTTTTGTGAGATAACATGCTCCCGTGAGCCACAGAGAGTACAATATGACCTAATTCCTTCCTGTGACTTCCACAGCCTGGGAAATCCTAAAGTATATTCACCTAAAATATGTAATTATCTCAAAAATCTTTGCTTTATTTAGACATTCAAGCCCTCCAACCTGAAAAGAACACGTTAAGATCTGTCAGTCTTTTAAGAAATCTCAAATCATTACTCTGTAGCTCTAGATGTTTGCGAGGCTGTAGTTATTTCTGTTGTCCAAATGTGGAAGAGTATGTAAGAACTCTAAAGTAGAGGCAGTTTCTTCAGCTTGCTCCACTTCTTTTGTCCAGGAGATTTAAGACACTGACCTTTACTTGCCAAATCTATAGACATATTTTTTTTCTGGGTCATATTTCCATGAAATTACTAACTATTAAAGAACTTTTCATTACCTTAAGTACATTTTCCTCCACTTGAGGCTCTCCCCAGTCCCTCATCCAGAACTGAAGCCTGCACTTGGCTGTAATGTTAAATCCACGGCCTTACAAGGCAATTTAATAAAGTGAACACAGGTCTTTGACTGTAATACATCAGAATAGACTGCAAGGAAGAAAATGAAATAAAAAACTAATGGGTTGTAATTCATGGTACCAAAAAGAATGTGCCACCATGTGTCAAACTAGAGAAAGTAGATGTGACACTGATTTATCTGAAGACATTTATTGAAGAGAGGAGGAGGGAGAAATCCTTATGTAAAGAGCTTTCCATGTCCTCATACTCTCACAACTCCTGTCACTAGATGTACTATCCCAGTTGTAAAATGGATTTGCCAACACCTCTGTTTGATTTATATACTCCTCAAAACACACGGAAAGCCTCCAATAGCAATAGTTGGAAAACCACATAAAGCATCTTCTCTGTCAATACGTCCTCTGCTGGGCCTTCCTGCTAAGCACATTTTTTCCCCTGAAAGCGCAATAGTTGGCAGACTTGTTGACTTCCCTGGAGACTCCCAGCAAAATTAGAGTAGATACTTCTTGCTTAATATGTCCTCTTCTCTCCTGAATAAATGGAACATGGCTATCAAGGAATAGAAAATTGTTGTATACACCTGAAGAGGTCCATCAGTACTATTGTATACTTGGCTCAGAGTTGACATCTCTGAGGAGAAGAAATATAAAGAATGATATTGTTTGCACTGGGTGAGCTGAGTAGTTCTCCCTAGGCATGGTCCCCAGGCTGCATTGAGTGAGTGAAGGAGTTGAATGCCTTGTAATAGAATAAATTCTGATTTTCTTTCTTTTTGTCTTTTAGGGTGAAGCAAACTGAACTGTTTGACAGGTGGAAGAGCCTACAGATGTGCAAATGGGAGATGAATGTCACAGAAGCTAACTTATTCAAGTAAGAATGGTTCACATTAATGAGATGGAGTTAGAATTACTTTAGTCTGACTTTAGCTTGTTATAGAGAGGGGAAACCCTCACATGAATTGCCAGAGTAGGCAATATAACACTGCAAATGAAGCAGAACTCTCCATTTGAATAAATATCAACTTTTCCCATTTTCAAAAAAGTCAACAGCAAGACTGATGAAAGAGAATTTTGGGGCCATATGGGACAGTCATCCCAGCAAAGGCAAAGAATTTGGCATGGGAAAGGCTTTCCTGAGTATGATTCATGAAGAAGTGAGGCTGGAGCCAAAAAGCTAATCTTTACACCTCCTGCATTTACCCATGAGCCTAACTCCAGTGGTGTAAAATGATGATATCATTGGTGACACTGAAAATTCAGTCTACAAAATTCTCAAATAGGATTTTGTTCTGTACTGTATAAGTTTTTGCATAGTGTGCTGACACTATGTACTCCTTGACTATCTTTAAATGCTTCTTCTAGTTTTCAGACACCTTTGCAGTTTGTTTCTGTAATACTTTCAGATTTTCTTCTGAAAAATATCTAATGGGCCACTATCAGAGTCCGTTTTGCAAGAGAAGAGCTTACCAGAATTAGAGTTTACTATCCTGGTCAAGGCTTAAAGACTGCTCAGAGTGAAAGGACTGATTTTAAGGACTGTGTACAAGGTGCCGTGAGCATGTTGAAGTACAGAGCCTGGAGGTGGGAATGATAAGACATTATTATCTAAGACCACCTGGAGGACTAGCAGTCTCTCTTAGGCCACCAGCACTGACTACCAACACCTGCACTTTATGTGAAGTGCCCCACTCCATCCTGCTCAGTGTGTTGGGAGAAAGAAGAGATGAAACACTCCTGTCAGTGGCTAAATTGATTGATGTCTCACTGCTTAAGGTGCTGCCAGTATCTAGATATAATCAGTCCTTCATTAGCTGGTTCTATGAAAAATAATCCCAGGAATCAAGAAAAGAGGGAAGTTTGGGGGTGTTTCATTTTCTCTAATGGGACAGAAACATCAGTGAGTGAATGTGTAAGGAAACTGCAGTCATAAAAAACCCATAAAAGCAGACAGAAGTCTCAAGTTTGGAGTTACACTAGGAGGTGCCGTAAAGTTAAGAGGTCAGCGCTAGGCCTCCTGTGAGATGGAGGGAAGCCAGGACAGGTAAAAGGCAGCTATGAGGAGCAGCGGGTGGGGAGGTTAGGTGAGCAGGTGAGTCATTTCTAACCAAGGTGTATCACGTACCACTTTTTGGTAGGTGGGTAGTGTCCACAAACACAGTATCGCTGTGTTTAAGTCCCTGCCCTGCCTGGCTTCTAGATCCCCAGGTTTCCTGCCCAGTCCCTAGGGAATGATTTATAGAAGGTGCAGAGAGGGTCTAATTCATTAGTGTGTTTTTTTCCCTGGGGTATGGAAGAAGCTCAGTTTTGTGGGCTGGAGCAGAGCAGAGTTTGCACATGCATCTCCTGCAGCCTAAAGCAATACCAGCACAGAGGTCTCATCTCTTCTAGCTTATCATTTTAACACTTGTATAATTAAGAAGAAGTTTTGACAATGAATGCCATGTCAGCTGCATTTCAGAGAGATTTTCAATTCTAATTGCAACTCTTAAAGCAGGTTATCAGCTCCTTTAGTCAATCTCTTTTTCATTTTACAGGTCTACTTTGTCAAGATGTTGCAATGCCCCCGCCTTTCTGTTCACTACCCAGAAAAATACTCCCTTGGGGACTAAACTGAAGTATGAAGTGGATACTAGTGGAATCTTCCATATCAACCAAGAAATCTTCAAAATGTTTCCGAAGGTGCTTTATACCTGTACCAATTTGCAGAATCGGTTTTATTCTACTTGCTGCTTTAGATAAAGCCCCATAGCCAAGCATCAGCAACTCACTCTTCCACATTTCTGCAAGCATCATTGCTTGTATTGCATTGTATGTTTATTTCCCATATGATATTCCAGTTGATTATCCTACTTTCTAACAGTCATCTGCTCTAATACGATCTAGTATCTGTTTCTCTGGAGAATATTATTGACCAAACAGCGAAGTGGCCAATGAAATAATTTAAGAAATATGGATTAAATAGCATTTACTGGCCAGCAGTTACTGACTTGAAAAGGTCTCACCTACATACGTTAAGTTCAACATCTAGGGTAGGTCTCTCTCTTTTGGCATGATCACTTTATAATCCATATTCACAGTCACTGACTATTTTTATCTTTATTTCTGTTTGCAGTTTTTCTGTGAACTGCCTGCAGAAATTTAAATGTATTTATCATAAAGGTTACATTTTTAGAAATCATCCCTGACCTGATGGCCACTAAAGGTGTAAATGTTACAGGCATTGGGCAATTCCTATTACACACTGTCAGTTATGTGCAGAAACAGGGTTATATGGCTACTGATTTATCATGAGGAACACTTTCTAAATTTAAAAGGGCATATTTGGGAGGATAAGTGAAAACCATCCCTTTCTGAAAGTGAGCAAAATATCAAAGTTAGCTACAAAGATTTCTGTTACTAACACTGCCCTTCAGAGTCTTCTAGCTTTTAAGGTGTTTGTCTTCTGAGCACAACTGAGAGGGAGGGCAGTGTTACCTAAATGTGCACATGGGCAGCTGGAGCAGGGTGAGGGAAAGGCTCAGATCCCGAAAATTACTTTGGAAAAGTGACTTGGATGATTACATCTAAGTCATTTTGTACCAAGGAATTCTGTAGTAAGGAACTGCTGGATAAAGCACAGTCAAGTTTCGAATGCCTCTGTGCCAGAGAGCTGCTGCTTTTCTGAAATAACTGTAATTTCAGTCCCTCTTGCCTGAAGTCTTATCAGTGCTATGGCAGGATTCTGGGAAAAATCACCTAGAAATGTCATGCCACGATTGCATCTCCCTGCAATATGAAATTATTCATAAAATATGTATGTACCAAAAAGAGTGCTCTTGTGCTTATGTAAGCACAGCTCTACATATTCATAAGATGCAGCTCGGCTCAGTTTTGCATCATAGCCCTCTCACTCTCATGGCCCAGTTCATTCTCAGGGATGTGATTCTCAGGGATGGCTTCATCAGCAGCCAGACACGTGTGTTTGAGGGCAGGATTTTGCCCTACGGAAGGATTCATCCTCTCTGAGCCTGAAAAGGTGCTTGACCAAAGGCTGTAGGCACTGCTGTTAGCACAAGTGATAATTAATAATTATTAATAGCATTAGCACAATCTGTGAGGAATGTGTTGCAAGTAGTAGAATTTGCAGTAAGTTCTGATAAAAATCCATAATACTCCATATGGCTTAGAGAGACCTCTTGGGTTCTGCATGCTGCTTGGGGACAGGGTGCAGGCTGCTCAGAAGCAGGACATCAGCCTGAGAAGTGAGCAGCTTGCGGGCAGCTCAGAAAGCTACACTTGGGGTACACTAATTTAATGGCTTATGCCCCCATGTGGAAGTCTGAAGGGAAAGCAAGCCTCTCAAACTGCTTCTTCTTTTAATAAATCTGGAGAGAAACAGGTCATTGCTTTTTCCTTCCGAATTAGTTGCCCATAGCATCTCTAATTGCAAAGAAAATGAGCCCGTCAGTTCATGTACACCATGGGAGTACTGCATGCCAGAACGAGTGTCAGCTTCCTATATTGCAATATATCTCCTATTTCCTAATAATATTTCTTACATTTTCTAATAGTACTTCCTATTGCAAATGCAGACTTTTCCTCCAAGATGCGATTGCACACAAAAAAATAAAAATAAAGAAAAAGGGAGGGGGAAAAAAACTACTTGTTGCCTCTGTGTTTCAGGAGACTGACTGTTTCCTTGCAGGATATGCCCTACCACCGCTCCCAGTTCAAGAAATGTGCAGTGGTTGGGAATGGAGGAATTCTGAAGAACAGCAGATGTGGCCGGGAGATTGACAGTGCAGACTTCGTGTTTCGGTAATTCCTGTAGCCCCATTTCTTTCGGCTGTTTTAATTGTGAATAAAGGATTGCGAAACTGTTCTTTTGCACATGGAAATATGGGATTTGACCAAATCAATAGTCTGCTTCTTGTGCAAAATGCAGCGTTTCAGAAAAAGAAAGCACCCCAGTGTGGAACGGTTTTAAAAGTGATGCTTGGGAGGCTTATATATCCCTGGCTCCACTTGGTTAATCACTGACTGACTTTGCAAAGTTTAATGTCCTTATTCAGCCTTTCCTGTTATTCGGGTTGTGGCTCTTTCATTCCATGGACATTAGCCCAGTAACAGAACCATGTGAACATGGCTGTATTTTCCCAGAGATTTTTTTCTCCTCTAATGTGTGGCACAAGCTTGGCCAGAGTTTAATAACTCAGTTCTGGTGCAACACCTGTGCCTTGGACCCGTGTTTCTGAAACCATGCTGTCACTTTGACTGCATAGCACAAGTCACAGATTATTTACTAAATCAGGTTCAGCACCATCTGGCCGCAGAAACCCAAGATCAGGAGCAACATGGATAAAAAAAAGCTAGAAGCTTGAAGAGGGTGTCTCTGTGAAACACCTCCTATGTCCAATAAGGCTGATTAGCTCAAATAAGGAAGAACATGACTACAAAGAGCCAGCTCCGTACTGCCACTCAGTCCTGTAGACTCCAGGTATTGAGAAATACCCAAGTGCTTTTGGAGGCTGGGTGTCTTTCTGCAGCTCTTCCCACCATATCTGGTATCCTCCAGGTTTTGTGTTGTCCAGGATGTCCAGCTTGTGTCGCCAGATTATGGAGCTTTATCATCTTTATCATAGATCACCTTTATCATAGATAAAGGAAAGATGTTATTATTTAATTGTCTGTCTAATTCTTCTCTGAAACTTGCTAAGCTCTTTGCCTAGGTCAAGGCATATGACAGATAACTCACAGGTTCATGATGTTTTTTGTAACAAATGAAAAATGTTTTATCTCAGTCTATTTTCTGACCTTAGGTACCTTGCTGTAAGTCTAGAGTAACTCTACATAGATCAATGAATTTCTCTGATTTCACTAGAAAAAAATAGGTCAGATTTTGGCTCATCGCCTTAGTAATTTAATTTGGCATCAAATGAGAAATATTGTATAGGTCCTACCTTTGCTATTAATATTTTCAGAGCCCTTCTGTTTGCCTCTAGGGCTGTCTTTATATAAAGCTAGTGTCCTAATTTTAATCTTTAGCACAGTCCAGACTTGACATAATTTACTTCAATTTAGAAGACTAGTACAACTACATACATCAAATACTTACAGTAGATTCACTTCTTCTATGCAGAATCATAAATATTAGTGTTGTTGAAATGAAAGGTTCATTTTGATATGCTCGGGTGTGACAAACTGTTGGGCAGCACTGTCTTAGTTGCCAACAAAATGACTCTTTATCTTCTGTAACGCAGTTTGGGAGAGCAATTAATTATATTGCAATAGAATATATAAAATACATATGCATAAATAGAATCTACTAGTTGTTATTGTCTATCTCCATCTACTGGTCAGAGTGGAAATTTATGATGAAACATTGGGTACATTTGGAGGCAAAACTACTCATGGATATAAAAATCATGGGGTTTTTTTGTTTGTTTGTAATTCTAAGCAAAAATACAGTTTATGCAGGCTGTATAATGTTTATAGTTAATTGTCACTTCTTAATCTTGTCATCAGATTTTAGCCACTGTTGGTGCTGAATATTTGGAAACCTTTTTGAATGTAATCTTATGAATCCAATGCGTGGTACTAGGTGTAACTGAGGACCTTGAAAGGCCATTGAATGAACTAGCAGCAAAAAGTGCTGGAAATAACTTTGTCCTTGAGAAGGACAAATTAAAGAAAATTCTCTGATCTAATAAAAGGAGACTCTTTGGGAGCTCCTGTGTGATGTGATGTGAATCTCCTGAGTCCGAGAAGGTGTTAAAGGATTTTTATGCCTTCATCTGCTCCCCCCTCTCCTCCTCTTCTTGAATGAGAAATTTTATTTTAAGGGCTGGGAGCCAAACTTCAATGTTTTGAAAGCACTGAGCATCACTTAAGTGTCTTTATGGTTCTGGAGAGTTGTAAATGAAAAGTTTTGAGGTGTTAGGGAATTAGGCAGGGTAGTATTTTCGAGATGTGCAATTCAGGTGTCTAAGCAGCGATGGTTTTTCGGAGCACTTCGAAAGATTTTGGAAGTTTCAGTTGAAATCTAACACTAGCTATTCCTTGTTCTTCTGCTGATGGCGCATGCTGAAGATTTGGGGGTTTTAATCCATGTTTCCCCTGGATGTGGAGCTCAGGTGACAGATTTGTGTGTGTTTTAGTGTGTTTTGATAACTCTGGCATCACTTCAGTGATCCACTAAACACAGAATGATGCAACGGGGCCAGTGGGTGAGGAGAGGCTGGGCAGGGTCAGGTTGACTGTCCTTGGGGTTTCTTCCCAACTTTTCCAGTACTAAATTGCCCAATTAAATAGTTGAATTGCTCTTAGGGAAGCCAAATGAGTGAATATTGGCTATATCTGCAAAAGGGGTCAGCTTTGACTGACTCAGGGAAGACCAGTGGTCTTCTTCTAGTCCCTAAGACTGTGTTATTTTAATACTCCAGTTTGGGCATCAATGTGTTTTGCTAAAATAACAAATCTGCAAAATGTTTCTAGCTTGGAAAAAAATGCTTAAATCAAATCTACAGTCCTGAAAAGGTGCAAGGAATTGTTTAACTTTCTTAATTCTTTTCTTTCTAGGTGCAATTTGCCTCCTATATCTGAGAAATACATTACAGACGTGGGAGTGAAGACAGATGTTGTGACTGTTAATCCCAGTATAATTACTGAAAGGTCATTTCTGTTTCTTATGTTTTCATCTCCTGTCACTTTTCCAAATCTACCTTTCACTAAATTCTAACTCTTACAGAGAAGTTTTTTTTTCAATACTACTCAAAACTTAACACTGTTAATCATACTTCTTTTTTTTCTGAGTTGAAATCATTCAGTATAAGAAATAAATAACAACATATAGAAACGCCTTAAACACTTAGACCTGTATGATCTGGTAATGGAAGGTGGGAAGCTGATGAGCTGAAGTCACATCAGCAGAGCCGTCCTTCCCCTCCAAGTCCTATGTAAGCCTACAACCCCATGCCAACCACTCATGCAGCAGTGTGAAAGGAAGCTGGATGCCATCCTAAATGCTTGAATACAATGCATGGTTATATGTTTTTACAAAATGTCAGTTCACTTTTGTAGCTAGGATTGACAGAATGATTTTCATTTGAAAATATTTAATGCCTGCACACCGTGGAGTTTTGGGGATGTTTACAAGACTTGGAGGCTGTTGCAGGTTTGTTTTTTGTTTCTACAAGTGGACGTGTTACAGAAGGTTTTGCTCAGGTTTGTTGTTGACTGCTTTTTTATACAGTTCTGCACTGCAAAGTGCACAATAAAGCTGCTCATCCTTGGAAAAATTGCATTCTTTTGATAACTAAATGTGAGATGAAATAGGGACAGAAATGTCTGCAAGGTTTGTCCAGTGCTCCATGAACTACAAAAAGGAGGGGAGAAGATATTTTTCTCCTCTTTCATTTTTGCCTTTCATGCTGATGCTTTCTTTTGGATGCTTCTCAATCTAAGTATATTCTTCTTCTTAACTGAAACATAATTTCAATTACCTTTGCACCAGAAGCGTTTCGGTACAAATCCAATTCAAGTTTTTTGTCTGCTGGGTCAAAAGTGAAGTTATTGCTGGTCTGACCCTCACTTCCATCCTTTTCCTTTAGATTCCATAAGCTGGAGAAGTGGAGGAAACCCTTCTATGACGTGCTCCAGGTCTACGAAAACGCTTCCGTGTTGCTGCCGGCTTTCTACAACACCCGCAACACGGATGTCTCCATCCGGGTCAAATACGTCCTGGATGATTTTGAATCTCAGCAAGCTGTTTACTACTTTCATCCCCAGTATCTCATCAACGTCTCGCGCTACTGGCTTGGTCTAGGGGTGCGGGCCAAGCGGATTAGCACCGGACTGATTCTGGTGACTGCTGCTCTGGAGCTCTGTGAAGAGGTCCACCTCTTCGGCTTCTGGGCCTTCCCTATGAACCCCTCAGGGATTTTTATAACTCACCACTACTATGACAATGTCAAACCTCGCCCCGGTTTTCATGCGATGCCCTCAGAAATCTTCAACTTCCTCCACATGCACAGCAAGGGGATCCTGCGGGTTCATACGGGGACCTGTAGTTGCTGTTGACGAGGACAGCTCTTCCTCTTGACACAAAAGTGCAAAGGGAACTCAATGCCTGTGTACGGTGTAAGAGGTTTTATTACACCCTGAAATTATGCAATAATCATTTGATATAAGTTTCCTGAAGGCATTGCATCCCGTAGGATCTAGGATACCAGCATCTTCCCTGCTGGCAGAGTAGGGTCCGTAACAGTGTGGGTAAAGCCTAACTCCTCTGTCCCAGGATATGCACTGCTCTGGAAAGCAGGTCAGATAAGAAGCACATTTCCAATAGGTTTAGTGTGATACAGAGCACATTAATATAGCTATCCACTCACTTGGAAGAAAAGCACCACATTTTGGGGAAGGATCAGTGGTGGAGATGGTTAGCATAGACTGACTTTACATAGGTTTCTGA
The DNA here is from genome assembly GCA_013398315.1 of Nothoprocta pentlandii. Classification (NCBI taxonomy): domain Eukaryota; kingdom Metazoa; phylum Chordata; class Aves; order Tinamiformes; family Tinamidae; genus Nothoprocta; species Nothoprocta pentlandii. Next base: position 1,450,707 of record VZSG01000130.1, read on the forward strand.
TTGAATACCTTGAGCATTGCTAGATTTTATTAAAAGTACTGTTCTCTGGCTTTTGGTTTTATCGAAAATATTCTTTAGCATTACAGTTCTAATGGCAAGTGTATAACTTGAGATCTTTATTCCATAATTTCACAAAAGCATTGGTGAAAATTTGCACTTAGATGTGATAGGAGTGAATAGATCACAATGAAAATTTTCAGCAAAGGTAGGAAAGAATTTTATACTCTCATCCCAGCAAAAGGCAACTGTGTTGATCATGGGGTGTAGTGGTTTTAGTGCTGCTTCTTTTTGATTCCTTCCAGTGTCTCATAGCTCTGGTCTCCTTTGCTGATGCTGTTTTCTTTCTTATAGTCTGTAGTACTTTTCTTCTAGCTAGCGCACAGGAAAGGTGTGTGCTTTCTCCTGTAATGATGGTCTTAGCTTCAGATGGGAGTCCCTGCTGAAGAATTGTGCTCCTTCTGCTTCTGTAAGCTTTGCTCAGGCTGAATAGCAGAGAGACTACTCTAGTTATATTTCCTGGGTCGATTTTTTATTTAAATGTCTCAACATAGCATAGTAAAGGCTTCTCCTCTTTGTTTTTTATAGAAGTTTTTGTAAGAGTATTTGAATGTCAGTCGACTGTGGTGCAGGTCGAATGAAATATTTTTGGGCATCCATGATAAACACTTGCAGGAAATGAAGTTAGAAGCGAGTGAATATATTTTGTGGTTTGGATTGCGATGCATGTTTTAAAATCATGCATCTCAAGACCTCAGATGGCCTAATGTGGCTTTTGTTTGTGTTGAGAATGTTTTTATGGCAGGGCAATAAAAGGGCTGGTATATTCTTTAGAAAGCAACCAGCATGACACCATGAGTTATGCCAGGCTTCATTTTTTCACCTAATGTAGTTAAAACTGGCAAAATCCTGATGGAGAAAAGATACCACATATTGCTGTGGTTTCTTTTGGCTGCTGAACCACAGGGAGGTGGTCTGCTGGTCTGTGCCCTTCCATACTGGTATGACTGCATGCACGAGGGTGAGGTTTGCTCTTTGAGCTGTGCTAACATACCAAAATTAATGGAGTTTTTTGGTATAAATTCATAGATTAAAGCACTTGGGCTGTTGTTCAGTACTCTACCTTGACTTTCTTAGATTGTAAGGTCTTTGGTCAAGGAGCTAGAGTATCGAGTGCTGGTCCTGTATGAAAGATACTTTTCTGTCTCAGGAGAGGGCTTAAATCCAAGTCAGGGCTTGGATTTTCATTTTGTAAGGCGTGAAAGCACCAGATTTCTGTACAAGTCCCTGTGTTTTGCTGACAGCTGTGAAAGTTGCTCACCCTTACAGGTAGGTGATCAGAAAGGAAGCGAAACATGATGGTCACCATTTCAAAGTCCCTACTGAGCAGAGGTGGCCAGGATGGCACGAGAGTGGGTATTTCTCTAGCTTTGCACTAGACTCCAGATGAATTTAACTCCAAATTAATTTATCCATGTCCTTCATAAAAAAGTGTCAGAACTCCCTTGGGAAATACCAACCAGAGGTGAGGCAGGGACCTGTGCTGAAGCTTTTCCTATTTGTGTTGTCGTGGTTTTTGTCTTGGAGTTGTCCCGTGTGTTAGTGACGAACGCGCCGCGTTGCCCAGCTGTGAGACACGCAGCACACCAAGAGTGAGCACGTGGATGAAATGTTTTCCTTGATTTAATATGCAAAAGAGGTCTCTGTCTTCGCCGTGTTTCGTAAGTTAATGTGCAAAGGGCTTTGATAATGAAGTGCTGTAACAGAAGTGCTATATAGAGAGCAACGTGACCCGTTGGGGTTGGCCGTTTTGCTGTGCATTAAGCTTTATAATAATGAGAAGGATGCTGAAGTTCCAACCTGGAGCCCTTGCTTGTTTTTCTGCCCAAGTGAGGGTCTCGCGGTGACTTCAGCACTGCTCTGTTGCTGCTGCTTTGCTAAGGATACTTTCTTTGGTAAGGTTTTTTCTTCACTTTGATGATTGGGGTGAGCAAAAGGAACGGAAAGGAGTCTGATATGTTGCAAGAGATACTTAAAAAAGATGGGAAAGCACATGAAAAGCATCCACATATTGGAAAGAAATGGTGCAGATCCCTCTTCTAATTGCAAAAATCCTTTTGGACTTTCGGGGCAGGAAAAAGGATAAGCAAAATTGTAACAGTCACAGACATTTCCTTTCCTTTGTTTGCTTCATGCAAATGAATAATGTAACTTCTAGGCTATTCTGTAATAAGTGCAGTTTTACTTTAGATTTTGATTGATTCTAAGCCTATAGCTACTATATTTTTCTAATGATTTAAAAATATGTGTGCAGGATACTCACACATACACACCAAAGGCCGAATCCTGCAACATTTATTGGAAAAGAACTCCCATTCATGGAGATTTATTTGTGGAGGGACTGCAGAAACAGGTCCAGACATGTCTGTGAAGATGTACATAGGTGTATAGCTAGATATAGGGAGCCGAGAGATCTTCAAAGAAATATATATCAAATAGTCCTTTAAAAGGCATGCATATTGCAGTGTGTTTTCTTTCTTGTTCTCGACACTGCTCAAAACATGATAGAAGAAAAGCTATGGCATTTTTGTTAGAAATGCCATAAATTTAAGCGTATATATATATATATATATATATATNTGATAGAAGAAAAGCTATGGCATTTTTGTTAGAAATGCCATAAATTTAAGCGTTTAAGCGTATATATATATATATATATATATATATTTGGCCTCTTTACGTTGCACTGGGCTCTGTAAAATCAAATTCCTGCTGCCACGTGGTGTCTTCTGTGAAGCACCATGGAAATGGCTCCGTTGGAGCTCGCAGGAGCCAGGCCCAAGGATGGACCCTCCGAGCTGCTCTGTTCCCTAGGGCCACCAAGCAAAGAGCACCAGGGAGGTTTCAGTGTTTGCTCAGCGTGTGGTTCCCCACAGGAGAGCCTACGGGCCCCAGAGAAACCCCCCCGATGCAAAAACCCATCCAAGAATTAAGGCTGTCAACTCTGGTCTCGCTTCCTGGGCTCAGACTAATCCTGGCTCTGCTGCTGAGAATATGAAATCTGAGTCAGGCAGAAAGAAAATGATAATTTAATGGGTTGATCACTCAGTCGTGGTATTATTATGGGGTAATCACTCACTCCTGGCATTAGTGAGGAGCCTGTCTTAAGAAATTCCTGAGATGTGCATGTGCTGGCAATGCAAATCGAGAGGGACACAGCCAGGACGGCTGCTCCGTTACTGCCGGGTCAACAGAGGAGGCTTATGGATCTGCCAGTGCTCTGATCAAAGGGAAAGTATTTAGCTGAAATCATAACAGCGTCTTGCTTTTGATCCGTGGAATCCGACTCCGCTGTTGGCTAAAATGAATTAACAGCAAGAGGTGCATTTTGGTCTTTTAGGATGCTGTGGGTGATTGCTCACGAGCTTGGAAGGTCAGCTCGGGAACTGCAAAGCAGGGGCCATGCTGTGGCTGCTCCTCACATTGGGATGCTTGGGAAGAGAGGTGCTGTGGGCTGCACGCCCCTGGAAAGGTCCTGTAGGGAGAACTGGAGGAGCTTGGAGCCACGACATTGCTCCTCAGGCTTCAATGGCCTGGCAGGAGGTAGCTGTCCCGCTGGATTGCACACAGCAGGAGGGAGCAGTCTGGTAAGGAAAACGGAGGCGGACGCAGTGTTGGGACATGGAGCGGGAGAGGATTTCTCCTTTGCATCCTCTGCGGCCCGGGCGCTTGTCACCAAGGCTCTGATTTTACAGAGCATGAGCTCAGGTAATGAAAATGGAGAGCTCTGAAAGGATCCCACTGCCCTGTCTGGTTTGCAGCTGAGCGTGAGGAAACCTTTGGAGCTTTTGCATGTGTTTTAGGAAGGAAACATGGCAAAATTCAGCAGTCCTTAATGACAGAACTGATGCCCTAGGAATGAAAGTCCAGTGCTCACCTGGAGTTAGTACTTAGGCTTAACATTTTTTCCAAAAATCCAGTGAAATCCCCCCTAAAGCTCGGTACACTTCAGAGGAAGCTCCACAACTGGGCCCTGATCTTGGGCAGGAAGAGCAGCCTCTTGTTTCTTATTTACTTGTTTCCAAATATATTTTTAATATACTGTAGATACGGCGCAGTAGCAATACTGTGTTTTTAATGGTGTGTGTAACCAACGAACTTCTCTGGAAGCAGAAACCTTGTGACCGTCTCGCTCCCTTCCAGATTTCTGCACTTTCATGTTTTCAGAAACCATCTATGCAAAGCGTTTTGTTGTGGCAGTGCAAATTGCTGTTACGAATCACAGGCACTATGAACCCCCTGTAGCTACCTGTGTATCTGTGTGAATCACGTGCCTCGAGAGAAGAGGTGTTTTCCTGCTTGCTTTAGAGTATCCGTGTGGAATTCATCAGTGACGTGAATGTTTTCCAGACAGGATTCAGCCCCATTCCCTTGGAAGCCAGCAAAACTTTTGCAGTTGGCTTCAATAGGAAAAATTTGGGGCCCTGTGCTTGTACCCATTGTACTTGTACCATTGGTGCTTGCACCAATAACCCATATTTCTGAAAAGACCCTCCCAAACTACTGCCATTTTATGTCCTGTTAAACGTGGGTGAGGCTGCTGGGCATCGCTGTGTTGTCTGCATGGTATTCAAAATGTACAAGCAATTGTACTTAAGTGCTTTTTTAAGTAACCTTAAGGGAAATCCACATGTTTGGGACATGCTAGAGTGAAGGAGCCGGCACCTTGAGTGCTTCCTGCAGCCCCGAGGGTTTGAGGAAAGTCAGAAACGAAAGATGGGGCCTTAGTGGGGAGCTTAAAAAGAGACAGAACTGCCTCAGTTGTGCGAGGGTTGGAAGTTGTAAATAGTGCTCATGACACAGCGGGCTTTCCCTATAGAAGCCATAAATGTTCTTGGTGGTTGATCCGTGGAGAAGTTGTGTATTTTCAGCTGTACCAATCACTGCAAAGTGTGTTAGCGTGTAGAATGGTAAGAAACCCAGCAAAATCAGATACTGTGTTAGCTAGGTCTTGAAATGTCTGTTCTAGCTGAAACTGTGCTTTGAGATGCACCAAGACACTGAAGAATCTCAGTTGCTCCATCCAGCTTATGAAGGCTATGATTATAACTCGTTTTAGTGGTTAGGAGCAAAGAGAATTTAATTGATCCCTATTTGTTCTACCACTTTTGTTGCCAAAGTGATACCCATTTATTCATGTGTGACACTAGAGCCTGTCTCTTTATAGATGAGGACAAATGCTTGTACCTGCTCTGTCTAGGTCAGCACGTGGTGATTTTTGCTTCATTTCTAGCTCCTCCTTATTTTAAACCATGAGGTCTCATCCACGTTCAGCCCCTGTAACTTGTACTATGTTCAGCAGATATTTTCTGATGAATATCTCCCTCATTTTCACTGGAAAGAAAACGAATTTCCAGCTTGCAAACACTGGAGCAAAGCTATGGGTCTTTGTGCTAATGGAGCCTGAGGTATTGCAAAAATAAAATTTGTTTCATTTTTGATATTTCTATATGGTGGTTATGGTCATGGTGGAGAAATCCAAGCAGAGTCACTGTAGTTTCATGCTGCTGTTAATGACATCATGTCCATTAATTCACCTTTCTTTTATCTCTTTCTCTACTCTGTAATTTCTGCTTAGTGTTTCTGTAGCTATATTATGGTTGTAATAGAAAGCCTAACAATTGATGTAAGCCATAACTAAAACAGTAATCAGGGTATTTCCTTCCCTTTGTCCGTGCCAGTGTGTCTGAATGATGATTTAATTCTATTGAATAAACCACTCAAACAGGTCTCTTTGAAAGGCAAGCTCTCAGCCGCGTTTTGTGCCTCCAAACTTAATTCTGTGTCTCCTGCTCTTCTGGGTCTCTGCACAGAGAGTTTGAAGCTCTCCTTTCTGATGGAAACTGGGCCGTGTATCCAGAGACTGCCGCTGTGGAGCTCTGTCATCTGTTGAGAATTCAGTATTTTGATCGCTGGGTCTTGACTGTCAGATCCTGGGTGGCAGTCTACAGGACATACCGACAAAACAAGGTGATTTACTGTGTGCCCTGCCAGTCTGTCCAGACCCGTTGCGTGAAGTAACAACTAACATCGTTGCTGTGTGCAAAAGGACCATTTTCCTCACCTCCCTCTTGCTCCATTTCGTTTTCCCACATGGGATTCACTCCTGGCAGTTGTCCTTGTGGGAAGGAGGGTTTTTCAGGCTGTTGCAGCTGCTGCTAAGGCAGCTGTGTGAAGAAGTGGAGCGTTTTGCACTATGCTTTGAAATTAGCACGAGCTGGAAATGTGCCCACCCTGGACTATATCTCTTATATTGCTGTCCAGGAAAACTTGATCTCATCCTGCTCCTAGACTGGGGGTTCACTTAGCTTCAAACTTTTACCTGAGGGCTCCTGTCTTAGAGCTCACAATGACTTTCAACCCTGCAGAATAAACTTAGTGCCACTCTTTGCATAGGCCCTGCAACCCTCACTGGTATCAACCCAGATATTGACTGATTTGAGCTAGATTGCTTAGGTTCAATCACTTCTGCAAATCTGCAACTCAGCTGTCTGCATTAAAGGGCCTCAAAGCCATGTAATGCATGAATTAAAATAACACTGAGCAGCCTGCAGGATCCCCTTGACGTGCCTGACAGGTATCGCTGCCTTTCAGCACGTCGTTACAGTGACTTGAGCACAGACAGAGCTGCGTGGCAAACACGAGCCACTTTCAATACAATGATAAGCAAATAGCTGGTTAATGCGTAGGTTGGTTTGCAAGTTGAGTGCCTTAGAGAGAGGAATAATGCAGAGTAAATCCATCTTGCTTGTTTCTGATTTAGTTTATCTCAGCACCGCGTTAGAAGCTTACACTTCCATCAATATTCTCAGCGTCAGGGGAGCTAAGACATAAAAGCATTTGTGGGAATACAGAACAGTAAGTGGAACAAGCATATATATATATATATATATTTGAAATTGGATATTTTCCTGTGCATCTCTATTGTTCCAGATTACAAACCAAAACAGAAAGAGGTGATAGAAATAATATGTTCTTGCTGTTAACAGGCTGCGCTGCTGTAAGGAACATATAAATGGCTTTGAGGATGCAGCACTGCGGTGAATACCGGAGGAGGCAGCTCTCATTCCTGCTGACATCAAAACTGATGGATGTGCTTCCTTCCTACAGCTGCTTGTGATTATGGTTGGTGATTATTCAATCAAGAAGAGGAAACATGTGGAGAGGGAGAAATGAATAGGCAAATTTACACTGTATGATATAATTGCTGTCTATCACGTTGCAAATTGCTTAGCTGAGCAAGCAATCACAAAATGGTTCATTTCCTTAGGTTTGCAGCATCCGTCGTTTTTCCGTAGTGGCGTTTGCAGCCCTTGCTTTGAGGAAGTATAAATAAGGGCCCATGGTGACCTGGAGGAGTGTTTCACTGGGTTCTGTCTCTGCTGGCACTCAGGAGTCGATACTTAAGAGTAGAAGAATCAGGGAAAGGAGGGAATGACCCTTCAGAAGCTGGTGTTCCCCCACAGCCTTCATTGCCAGGTTATATTTTGGGTCTCAGCAATGCTGTCTGGCAACACATGTCGTGTTTTAATCCAGCTTTGGGGTGGCAAAGTGATTCCTTTTGCTTTCTTAGGCTGCTGCTTTCTCACTCCTGAGGGACCCAGCAAGGTGCCTCTGGGTGTGGAAGCTGCTGGATGGAGTCAGCACAGAGCCTGGCCTCCTTCCTTCCATCACGGGCATCAGCTCTTCAAAAAGACCTTCTTATGAATGTATATGTCTATTTTTTTTCCCGGCCAGCTCCAAAGCTGTGAATGAGCAGTAACAACCACAGATTGTTTCTGGGTACCCAAGTGCTGGCAGCACTCGGGTAACTGCTGTCATTTAGGTGTTCTACATCTCCGGGGCTTCGTACGTCTCCAAGCCGTCGCAGTGCCCCCAGCTTGTGCATCGTGCCCAGCCCTGCTGAGACACAGATGCTCCCGCATCTCCAGCAGGGTGGGAAAGGACCTTTTTAATTGCCCCAGGACAAAGAAGTGTGTTGGGTGGCTCTGAAAAACCCAACATGGACTTTGCAACCACGGCAATGAGGGCCGGTGCCCAACGCGGCACTCTCACCGGGGTGAGAAAAGGGTATTTTGGCCCAGGCATTAGATGAAGCCCTATGGGAGCCAAGGACCACGTGTGACGCAGGTGGCCAAGGTGACAGGGTGGGTCCCCATGGCTTGTTCCATGACAGCTGTCGCCGGGAGGAAGGTGGCAACCGTCTCCACAACTGATCTGTTGTGGACAGAGTCCGTGGGCTGACAGGGACGGGTGCAGCGAGGAAGGGAGACGGCAGGGATGGAGCGGCAAGGTACGGACACGGTGCGGATGGACACCATGGAGGATGGAGACCATGGAGGATGGATGTCAGGGTGGATGGATGCTGTGAGGGACGGATCCCGCCGAGGATGGGTGAGGGATGGATGATAGGAGAGGAACGCGACGGACGACAGACGCAGGAGGGGACAGATGCCACAGAGGATGGACACCATGATGAGGGACACCACATCAGGCAGACTTCACAGTCAATGGGCATCACGGAGGATGGACGCCACGGGGGATGAAGGCCACAGGAGATAGACCCCCTGCAGATCAGGTGCAGTGGTAATGGGGGAAGGACACAGTGGGACATGAACGCCACAGGAGAAGAACCCCATGGCACGAACCCATGGCAGGTGACATGGGTTCATGCCGAACATTTGCAGTGAGCTCTTCCACAGCAGTTAATGCAGCATGTGCTGTGCAGATATGGAGACAACGAGTTATCAAATGCACCTTGGCCGTGGTCTAGCCTGGCCAAGCAAGTGGGACAGGCTGTGACGGGTGAGCTCCTTCCCCAGCCCTGCTCTATCACATGTAGCTTATCAGGTGTTAAACACCAGTGGCAAGAGCTGATATTGAACCACCAGCTGCAAGAGCTGATCCTTGAACACAAGTGACATGAATTGATCACTCACCACCAGTGACATGAGCTGATCCTCAGCCATGAGTTGAATGAGCTGATCCTAAATGACCAGCGACATGAGCTGATCTTTAGCCACCAGTGGCACAAGCTGATCCTGAAACACCAATGACACGAACTGATCTTTGAACATGAGTGACATGAATTGATTGCTCACCACCAATGACATGAGCTGATCCATCACCACCACCGAAATCAGCCATTGCAATCAGGATCAGTGGCACAAGCTGATCCTTGAGCACAAGTGAAACAAATTGATCGTTCACTGAAACGAACTGATCGTTCATCACCAATGATGTAAGCTGATTGTTAGCCACCAGTGGAGTGAAGTAATGCTCGTGACCAGTGACATGAGCTGATCCTTGACCACTAGTGGCAAGAGCTGATCCTTGAACACAAGTGACATGAATTGATCGGTCACCACCAGTGACATGAGCAGATCCTGAACCACCAGCGGATGATCCTGAAACACCAGTGTCACAAGCTGATCTTTGAACATGAGTAATAGTTGATTGTTCACTGCCAGTGGATTGAGCTGATCTTTAGCCCCAGTGAAATGAGCTGATCCTAAACTACAAGTAACACGGGCTGATCCTTGTGGATGAAGTGGCACAAGCTGATCCTTTACCACCAGGGACATGAGCTGATCCTGAACCACCAGTCACACTGATATGGCTGATTTTGTAGAAACCTGGACTCCATACATTAAATAATTGTGGTCTTACTATTGAATCCTGTTGAAAGTTGAATTTGTGCATGTGCCATTCATGAGCATGTCAATAAAACACATTTCTGTGTTTTATGTCTGTGCTGCCAGCTGAGCTGCCTGTGATCTGCTCTGTCCATCTTTAACACAGAGCCTCCTGCGAAATGCCTGCTGCTAGCAGAGCTAAGCAATCACATAAGGCTTTGGGAGAAATCATGCTTGTCTAGAAGCTAATAAAATCTAAAGCGCGTCCAAAAGAGTTTTGTGAGCAGTGGAGCTGAGGAAAATTGTCTTCCTCTGGGTCACGAGGGGCAGACTTCTTGTTGGTTGTTTTTAATACGTAGCAAGGGCAGAAATGAGCTGATTCCATGACAGACCTTGGAGGCTTGACCTCACAGAGAGACGTTACAAATCCTCAAAAAGAAGAGCTTAAATCACATTTTCTGCCATATTAGACACTAGAGAACTCACTCCTTAGCTGAGATTTGTTACCTCTGTGAGCTCTACAACAGCTGGTAAAGGCACAAATATATCTTCAGCGGCTAGAGCAGCTCTTCATTTTGGACTTTGTCATATTTTCTATGAATTTTCACAAACTGCATCGGAAAAGCGTGTCTCTGAGAGCTCTAACCTGCTGTCCATGTTCACTGAAATTCAGCGTTGGAACCGGATGGTGCTGGGGAAGGACCGACAGACAAATACAGGAAGGGCCATCCCCAAGCAGACCTTGCCAAGGAACACTAGTGACCCAAAACAGTAAGTCCTCCCAAATAATAACTTCCCTGCTATCTTAACAGCCTTTTTCCCCTAGTGATTTCACTGACACTTAGCTAAGCAGGTGCCAAACAATTTATCCCAAAGACAAGGCTGGCAGCACGCATATATACAAATATAGCTCAGTGGCTTAGTCGCAGCCTGTGATTTCAGCTTGCAAAGCAGCATCTGAGCGGCTCTGATCATTAAAGGTGCCAGGTGAGGTGAGGAGGGGCTGATAAGAGGCCGAAGGTTCTTTGCCAGGTGCCACGTGCACCCAGCTGTCACATGGGGACCCTCCTTGTGGTGTGGCTGGCTCCCATCCCGCAGGTGAAATCCTCTGAGCACCCACAGGGAAAATTTTAGGGAGCTCTGCTGAACTTAAGCTTAAAAAATGTATTTTTGTGATTAGTAAACCTCGTAATTTCATAGAGCAGGCAAAGGCAGTGGCCACATAAATCAACTTCTCTCAACTTGTAATGGGAAGGCTTCAATAATTCCTGATTTTCAGAATGATTTTTCTTTAAATGAAACAAGAGCACGAATAGCTGAAGGAAAATAATGGCAAACACGGCAGTACATGTAAAATACCTTGACCAGCGCTTGTGTCTGTCTCTCTTCTATGGCCTGGACCAGAGCATTTACTGACAGCTGGGCTGTCTCTGCACAGCACTGCTGTAAAAACAGCAGAAACAGAAGTGGCAGAAGAGATTTTGACGTATTGTGTATGCAAAAGCATTCTGATAAGCTCATATGTTTGCTACAAAATGCTTTTTCTCCATCCTCTTTATGCAGCCTGAACTGCAGTCCTCAACTGAGCAAAAGATTCCCACTTCATAGCGTTCCTGGCTAGAAACCTGGATTATTCCTCTACAGCAGACATTTTCCAGCTCTATGAATTACTTTAATTTTGTGCTAAAGAACAGTAGAAATAATGCATAAATATATATATATATATGTTTTACTTTTCAAGCTAAAGAATTCCAAAATAGCTACTTCTGTTCACTTTGGGGTGAAACACCGTTCTTGAACCGTAGGCAGTAACATGCTGCAGCAGTGGTAAGCACCTGGTAAAATGGCACAACACCTGATCTGTAGGAAGACTTCATCAAGCAGAATATTAGCTGGAAGTTGACAAAGAAAGTCATTAATGCCACACTATTGCATTGCAATATCTTAACATACCGTGAGTGCTGAGTAAATATTGCGTCTTGTCTGGACATCAAACTACTGTTGTGCTGTTGGTAAGTGTAGGTGCCAAATATTTAATATTAGAACATATGCTTTCAAAGCAGTGTATTGCATTCGTTGCCTGATGCAGAAAGAAATAACCAGATTGTTTTTAAAGTCTCAATCAATAGGTTTCTTTTCTTTTGCAATTTATGAATATACTTTCCATTTTGGCTATGAAACTCAATTTTTTTCAAATATACAGTTGGGTACTTCTTAAACACAAACATTCATTAATAGAGTTCTTCATTAATATTAATGTGTCTATGAATACACATAATTGTTTAGAATGGAAGCTTCAGAAGCCATTAAAATAGCTTGGTACTGTTCCCTTGCCCAAGCCAATATTATTTCCATAACTCTCACTGAGGGGCTTTCTAATTTGTGCTTATTGCTTTCTGCTTCATAATTTTGTGCCATGCTTATGGCTAATTAAAATTGCAGGAGGATAATAGGCTTTCCTTACTGCAAAGGACAGGTATTTGATACAGTCTCTCAGTTATCCATCCATAATTCACCTAGACCAAGACTGGCCCAAGTTGTCAGCCTTGAGTACCTCCTTCTGTCATGATCACTGCACAAGAAGACAGAAGGAGGCTCATCTTGTACTATGGTGTTTAATCACTTTTCAGGGCCAGTTGAGATATCTGCCAAGTGACAAAATGCTTGGGCCAAAGCTGAGGCCAAGACCTTGCTCACTGACTGCATGAAGAACAGCCTAGCGTGGAAAGGCTCTGACTATCGACGTGTGAGAACTTGTGTTGTCTTTTTGGCCAGTGACTTTAAACAGCTGGGAGACCATTAATGGACTTTGCTGGATGCTGCATTCACGTTCTTGGCTCATAGATGGAGAAACAGAGGTAGAAAAAAAGTGTTGAGCATGAACTCTTTCTCCTGCAATTACGGAGCTCTTAAAATAATACTTGCATGAAATTTATCCCAATTGTAGACATCTCTGCTGTAGAGCCTGCAGGTGAGCTCCACACCTGGGCTCTGCTTATAGTTGGAAAGGGCTCAGTTCAACAGTTTTCTCAAAAGACTGGAATCCATCCACGTTGGTAGCTACATTTTGCTGGGTGAGTGTATCACTGGAGTCCATGGCAGGTATAATCCCTACAAAAATCAGACCACTCAAATACTGGAGATTTATATGCATATTTATACACTCATTCTTTTTCTAAATTTTGGGCTTATTTTTGGATCATACAGCAAACCTTGAAGATTTTTTGTTGCTTCTATTTGACACTAAGACTCAACCTTGCAGCTTTTGTGGTGAGAAGCTGCTAACAGTAACCAAGCAGAGTTCGTGGCAAACTAGACTTGGCCAACATGGGCCTTTTGCAAAATACTGTGTATGATAGGGCTGAAAGCTGGAACTTTCCACGAATGAAAGCCAAGAGATGTGGGACAGACTGTCTTTGCTGTACTTTTGCATTTCCACCCACCAAAAGCTTATTTTCAAAGCTCTCAGGGGTGAATTTTTGGTGCTCCTGCTCACAGAAATTTGGGTTGGCCTGGAATGAGCCTGTCTAAAGCCAGCTCTTAGCTCTTGTTTCCTCTGAAAACTGAGCTCATCTCCTTAAAACTCATATCCTATTAAAAGGAAATCAGGCTGATACTAAACTTGGAGAAGAGTTTCCTACAGGAGCAAACTAAATATCTCATCAACCCGTAACACTTATTTTAAGAAGGCATTAATTCCAATAGAGCCGGCTTGTGTTGCAGAGCAGTGTGCACTGAGGATATGGCTCTGATATTGGGACTTAATTGCTTTTCTTATATCCATGTATTATTCACACATTGCTACGGTTGCAACCGGTGGCAAACCCCTCTTGGCTCCGGATGCTCTATTACAGTAATATGTTTATTAGAGCGATGCAAGGTCAGGTCGACCTCAGTCCTTCTACTGCAAATGAGCCTACTGAAACTAATAGTTTTTGTGCTGTAAAACCAATGTAAGTGAGATCCAAATCAGGACTATGAAGTCTTAATTTACTTTACGGATCTAGATAGATGATTATTAAGTACATTAAGTATTAATGTTACTGTTTTATTTATAACAGAGATATGTCTTACACGTTTCTTAGATGTTTCTTCAGATGAATGGCTTGCAGAGAAAACTGAGCAAACCACACTTAGCTAAGATAACCATGGCTAAGGAGACATTAGTCTTTAAACTCTCACTGGGCTCTAGCAAGACCTTTGCAACCCATGGTCTTACATAAGAATATGATCTTGTGGAAAACTCCGTGTGGGAGATATAAGACTACCCTGATTTTCTCCCAAAGGCAGCAAAATTTGGCAGCTGAATTTGCATCTACAGTGTGAGTGAATTAAATGAGTAACATCAAATTTCAGCTACCTGAAATCTAATGCAAAATATAGCAGTGGCCACCTCTCCATGGCAGCAGGTGCTTGCGCAGGCCCAGATCATGAGAAGCCCAAAGAAGACGGAAGCAGAGAGGACCACTGGCAGAGATGGTTTTGCAAGGCTCTGAGCACCATTGCCCCAGTGTCAGATGTGACTAGAGAACAGCAGAGCAGAGAGAGTCTGGTCTCTAACAGATGCATTTTAATTGCAAAACCAAGCAATCTGTATTCACTCCAATAATCTCTTGCCAAACTCTTGATGAGATGTTCAGGGTGTCTCCAGAGCTCAGAGATGGTGGACTTCAGGGGTCCACACCACCTTGTTCCTTTGCCTTAAGGGCTCACAGCTCCAAGGTTTTAGCACATTCACAAGATCTGTGCTGTGGCCATCACTTGAAATTTGCTCTGTCCACATTTGAGACAGTGTCTTTGCTTGCTCACCCATAGGTTGCTTTCTTGGCTCAAAGTGCATCTTATCTACCTCCAACTTCCCCAAGACACTTCTGTCAGCTTTCAGTGCTACCTAGCGAGTCCTAAATCACCCAGTGGCAATCATTGCAATCATTTGAGGTGTTCAAACATGGCTTAAACTAACAGAATCATCTCCTAAATTTTAAGTGGGAACCCAGAGACAAAATCTTGACTCTTAGCTGAGGTCTTCACCAGGTAACCAAAGAGGGATGTCCTATTATGTGCTTCAGCAGTAGTTGTAGTTCTCATTGCTGTGTCTACCTGCTGGAGACCTTGACAGAGAGGATCCAGTCAGAAGGTCATTGCACCCACTCCCTTAATGCCTTTGCTGTAACCTCCTTCATAAACATGTTCATCTCCAGCCTGAAGCCAGCTGGATGTCATGTCCCATTCCTAAAAGATCACTCAGAAAATGAGTTCTTTTTTTGTCTCCCCCCTAATTTCCAGTGAAAATTTATTTGTGAGGAGCTGATGCTCAAATTTGCCTTCTATCTTAAATTGCTCTTCTCTCTTTGCTCTACTTAGCAAAAATAATCATATCTCCAGGCATGAATTACTTGGTTCCTCTCATAAGATGGGCTCTCTCTTCCTCTGATCCTCTACCTACTGCTTTTCACTGTCTGTCTCACTGTGAATTAATCACATTACTTTCCTGCAGGTGATCAGAACAGTGCATAGTATTTCTTACTATTGTCATTGTCAGTAGGAATTAATAATTGCCATTCTCATCTGGAAATACTTTGTTAATATATCTTGGAGCATGTTTTCATCCAAAGGAATGAAAAGACTTTTTTCTTCATACTGATGGTTGCTGTAATTTTCTTAATTAGACCCGTGTCTTTTATTTTCCCCCTGGTTTCCATAAGTTCTGACTTATAAATTCTCCTTGCTGTCTCCTCTTCCCTGGCTCACAGAATTCAAATCACTCCATACTTTCTACAGCTGAATTAAGTGGTTTTCCACATGGCAACCTATCCTGTGACATGCTAAACATGAAAGCTGCCACATTCGTTTTTTTTTTTTTTTTTTAAATAGCCAATAATCTAAGAGAGAATTCATGTTGGTTGGGCAGGAGGAATTGCAGCTGGAAATGGAGTTGGTGGCTCAGTACTTGGGTAGGGAACGTGGAGGAAATTGAGCAAGTCCGGATACTAAAAAGCAAGGTAATACCTCCTGGGCCATTTAACTTCAATACCACAGATAGTTTTAGCTATATAGGATGGAATCTATCAAATAAATCTGATCTACACCTTGAGAAGATGCTTCTGCCATTCTGCATACTGATTTTAACTTACATTTTTTTTTCCCTTTCTTGTACAGTTATGGGTAAACTGATTTTACTTACACATACTGATACTGATTTTACCTTACACTTTTTTTAAAATTTTCTTTTATAGTTATAGGTAAACTCTGTGATGGCAGATTTGCTCAAAGTACAATTTGAATTTTTTTTTCTTTTTTTTTCCTTTCTTTGTTACCATCATCCCTGATATTTCACATCCCTGATATGAAACCTTGCTGGTTTCATATTTCTTTAAGGGACTCGTTCTGTCTGGAAGGGGTCACAGCTGACTGCCTCTGGCACTTAAATACCCAAGGGCTGGCTGGTGCACTCAGGCTTCCCTCCTGGCAGCCCAAGGAGGTACCTTTGGGACCACAGGAAAGAAGTTTTCTTTCCCAACAGGGTAAATGAAGCAGTCTGCAATCAGCAGCTGAAGAAGCAGCAGACTGGGCAGCACCAGAGTGAGGCCAGTTGCAATGCAGGGGAAAATGGAGCGTCGATCTGCTGGTGGGTATGCTGGTAGGACAAAGACCTTCATCTTTTGTGCTCCAAGCTGTGGCTGCATGTGACCCTCTCTCTCCTCCCTCTAGAAGTTGTGCAAATAAGACTCAACAGCATCGGTTTGAGGCTTATCCAGAAACTATATATTTTTTTTCAATTCCCAGAATTGTTTTTTGGGGAATCTACAATCTCATCTAAATCTCCCTTTATCTCTGTAAAGAAAAAGTAGTTATAATGTGCAGATAAGATGTTCTGATGTTGAGGTTGGAGGCATGCAATAAAATGCTGTAAAAAGCTTTCATTTATCTTGAGCCTGAAACCAGTGTCTTAGGTTCATGTAGAAGAAAACTAAATGAGCCTCATGTTAGCTGAGGGATTCTACATGTTCTTCCCTGTCTCATCCTGTTATCATCTGCAAGAGAAAACACAGGGAATTAAAAGTGAGTGTTGTTCTGTAACACAGGTGGAGGAGATCTGTAAGAATATGCATAAATTAGATCAAATTTGAGCAAAGTACCCTGTTAATTCCCCGAGTACAGCTTCACCCCCAGAAGAATAAAATTAAGTTAATAAACAGAAATTAAAAAGCTAGAACCTGTTTTGGTCGCTTATGTTTAAATCATATGGATGTTGGGGATGTTGACTGTTGCTGCACTGTGGAAAAAAGAGGTTTATTGCTTAATAACTTAAATGAAATAGTGTGGAGCAGTAAAATTTTGCAGATCTGGCCCTGATGATCAGGGCAGAATGGTGCTGAAAGCTTTGGACATAAATCTGAAATGGGGCGAGGAGCCTTTTGTGCGTTTACTGCTTTATTTCTCTTTATTTATTTGCACGTGAAGTGGTGTGTCAGTAAATCTTACAAGCCTCTGACAAATGACCAGGAAGATTTATGTTTTCACAAGCCCTTTATTAACTGTATAGTTGAATTATTCTACTTTGTAGCTCCTCATGAAAAGATATATGCTGTTTAAATAGTGGCATGATTGGCCCCTTGTGTGTTGGAGCCAAGCTGTTGAATTTGCCAGCAAGACTTTATATATTCTTCAGGGATGTCTCCAGAGCTAAGAGACGGTGGACTTTATTTATTTTTTTAAGAGCTCTAATGTCACTGCTGAGATCCCTAGCAGAGGTTTAGACCCTGAGGTCTGATGCAATAGTGGGCTGCAGATGTGTGGACTTCCCTGGGGATAGCACTGCCAAGCCTGGCTCCTGGGTTAGCTGGGAAGGAGAAACCCAACAGAACCAAGGTCTTGCTATCAGGAGAGATGATGCTCCAGTTCAGCTGATTAACGCCATCATCATCCTCATAGAGCGGGAGACTTCATCTGGAGAGCCCAGGAGCCACCTCCAGATGAACATTGCCATCCAGTTTGACATCCCTGTGCTTCATGGGTGACAGGGTCTGGGATCACCGGATCAAAATGTAGTTGTTTGCTACTGCAGATAGAAATGTCTGTGCAGATAAGTGGTAAAGTTGGGTTGTTACTCCTCAGTACCATAAAACAACAGTTTTTAAAGTAGTTCTTCTAGCAAAAGATAGACAAAATGATGGCTTTTGACACAGTGATGCTTTATTTCTGGATGGCCCATTAAGTATATAACAGCAGAGGATGATTTGATTTCGGGGCAGGGAATTGGTGGAGCTCAGAAATAAAGCTGGAAATGGTCTGCTTTTCTGTTTCACTAATTTTACAGGCATTGACACCCCATTTGCTGCAATGGGATGGGAAGCTCTTGTGTAGCTGGGGACAGAGGTGCTTGTGGACAAAGAGCATAGAGGATACAGGGGAGGAACTTTGTGATGTGGTGGTTCCTGGGGAAAGTTATTTGCATGCTTGCAGCCCCTTGCAGTGTATATGGATAAGATATAGCAAGTGGCATCTTCTCCAGGAAGTAACTAGATCATCTATGATGGCATGAAAGTAAATCCCTGGCCCAGACAGATAACGGGTATTAACTTCTCTTGGGTTAGGTCTGGATCCCTGAAACTTGAGGAGCTTTTCTGTTTTTGTGTCAGCTTAGCAGAAAGTTTTGTATTTATTTTGTGTTATCTGGGCAAATTCAGCTGCAATTATTTAACTTTTATCCCTTCTCAGGGAGATGTACATATCCTTACCCTCTTGTTTCTTGGCAGCCTAACAATGTCTCTAATCCTCCTTGGCAGAAGTTTTCTAAATTAAATAATTCCCTTAGCAAAAATTTTTGTTCGTGATTTATTTCCACGCTCCCCGCTCCATCCTTGCATCAATGATTAAAGTAGTCTTGAGTGAGAAGATATAGGCCAAAAGTTGACTTTCTTTCAGTCCTTGCCTAAGCTAGTTTGCTGCAAAGCCTTAATTCTCCTTTGAGATAAGGGCTCCTGGGAGGAGGAAGGGGAATTTGTGTGAGGTCGGCCATGCTACAGGGTGACTCGGATTCCATATGGATAAGAGCTCCAGAAAAGAGCAATGAATTTGTTGGACAGCAGCTCTCCCCAGCAGCCTCCAGCCACCACTGCAGTGCCTGCCAAAGGCAGAAGAAAGAGCCAAGGAAATGGCTGGTGAATCTGGGTGGCTTTGGGCTGCTTTCAAAGGCTCTAAAGACCAAGAGCTTCTTGTTGTCTTCTAGAGGGACCCTTCTGTGGTTTCCAGATGGAACCACCAGCTTTCTCATGTGCAAGGGCACCACTGAGGGTAGGCGGAGGAGTAGGCCTGGGGGAAAATGGAGGAGTAGGCCTGAGGGTAAATAGAGGTTAGAAAGGCAGGTTACGACTGATAAAACTATCAGAATCTCATAGATTATTGAATATTTTAGAGGTTAGAGAAATGCCCTTAATTTGCTTTACATTTTTTCCAAAACTTTTTCAAGACTTTTGTGGAATATTGGTGAAAAGAGGTAGAATTACTGTGAGTTATGTAATCCGAAGGAAAACACGGTCCTTGTTTAGGACATCTCCTGCAGTTTTTGAGAGCTGTTGCTGTCCCTACTTCGCAGCAAGGTCACTTCTGTCAATACCATCCAGATGTCTGCTCACAGGGTCTGTCTAAACATGCCTTTTCCTGAGAACAGGGCCCCACCCTGGTGCCTTCACTGCCCTGTTTATTCCCTCCTCTTCTCCTCCTGCTGCTTTTCAGTGTTTTTTTTCCTTGATTCCACTCTCTCATTCTGTCAGTTTATGAAATTCCATCCGTTTATCTCAGAAAGGAAACAAAGCATGTAGCCCACTCCAAAGTACTGCCATTTGATTTATTTTTTTCCTGTTTTAATTATGTTTGAATTGTTTTATGTATTCATAACATTTGTCTTAAGCACTATTTTGGTATGTAGAAGGCACACAAAGTCAAATTGTAAGTGACCTTGCCATGTATTCTCCTGGATATCTACTGAACTGTAGGGTGGTAAAGAGGGTAAAGTGTGATTTGGAGGTCTTCAAAAGCCACCTGGATGCCACCCTATGCCATGTGTTCTAGGTGTCCCTGCTTGAGCTGGGGGGCTGGGCTAGATGATCTCTAGAGGTCCCTTCCAGCCTCAACCATTCTGTGATTCTGCAAGTGTGCAAGCCAAGCTCATAAATACGATGCCAGGAGGTGGCTGTTGAAGTGGAATACCACAGTCTGGGTGGGTTTTGTAGGCTGGTAGTGTTTCCAGTCCATGGAAACCCTGTAGAAGAAGCCTTCACAGAATGGTTAAGGTTAGAAGGGACCTCTAGAGAGACCTTCCTTCAGATCCTTCCTAATAACAGGTCTTTGGAGAGTCAGGTCTCACCTGGGACATGCCCCAGAATGGAGTGACCAGATGAAGAAAAAGCAGGCATTTATGCAAAGCCTGGACAACGCAGCTTTGCTGTATTTTAAAAAGAAAAATACCTATCAGCAGATCTGCAGCTGTTCTCAATAACTTTGTTTAGAGCAGAGTTAGGGGACAAGATTCTGCACCTGCAGTGTGATCAATGGCTGTTGCATTGTGCTGACGCCCAAACCATCAAGCAAGGAGGCCAAATGCTTGGTGTGCCTCATTTCCAAGGTGCTCTTCAAAGAAACAGGGTTTGTTTTTTACAGCAGAGGCAGCCTTGTGCACTGGCAGGGGATGCTAGTTCTGCCCTGGGCTTCAGGCAATGTGCTAATAATGTTTTCTTACCTCTAGGATTTAAAGGTTGAGAGAAGCTGTGCAGCTTTTGGTCCACTACTGGGTGCTAGCAGACGTGTAAAGTATTGGTAGGAGTTTTTGACCTTTGCAGGAATGAGTGAGTGCTGAAGCAGGCCTGAGGGAAGGCTCTGCTGCCAAGACAGATGGTGGCTGAGAAATCGGGAATGCCAGAGCTGGGGAAGAGCAGCCCTCGAGCCTCCTACAGAGTATTTATTTTGTGAAATACCATGACAATGTCACCCGCTCACAAAGCGATTATTTTTGGAATGCTCCCTCGGAGCCTGTTTCCCTAGGCCCGGGCGCTGCATGTGACAAAAGATGCACGAAAGCAGGAAATACTGATATTATCATTATTTTCAGGGAGAATGCCTGTTTTGTTTGGCTGGCAGCTGAGATCTAGTGGGGAGGAGTAGGTAGCTGTGTCTGTTCTTGGCTTAACTGCTGGGACTTAGGCTCTTGTCCATGCTCCTACTCTTGTCCTAGTGACCGGCATCTTGCTCATGTGAACTGGGTCTGTGGGGAAAGGAGCGTCCATCTGGATGTGGTTGCATGCAGAGGTTTCTCTTATGTTGATAACGCCAACAATGTCTTAGCGTAAATCATCATTTAAAGCACAGGCAGGACGCTGGCTGTTATACAGAGATAAAACCTGGGCTGATGTGCCTTAATCATTGATCAGGACCTTAATTATTGCCACGATTCTGCTCTCTAATACCAGAGCCTGACATGTGGATTCTGGCTTATCTTACAGAGATATAGCTCAGCTCAAGCTGGAGGAGATGCATTAGGGTCTGTCCATTTAACAGTCATTATATCGATTATGGGTCTGAACTCTGCGCACATTTACTTCAGCTTGCTGATGTCAACAGTGGCATGAGCTGCACCAACAGCAGTAAATTCTCCTAGGCATCATGTAGTTTGCATAAAATATTACATCTATTTAGATTTAGCAGCCTGTGTGCGTGGGTTTAAATAAAATTAAAAGTGGTGTTCCTTAACTGTATAACGTTGAATAAACAATGTTAGAAACATCTGCTAGTTTTGATTTTTAATTTACTGTATAATAGCTTACATCATAATAAATGGTGTGTGATCTGGCTGTAACTTTGAATTTGTCAGGAAGCTTGCAGCCAAATCACTGAAGTTAATGGTGGTTCTGCAATCAGCTTCTCTATATGTCAAATCAGAGGAACCATTATTGAATTTTAAAGGGCAGAATTACTGTGTTGTTTGCATTAAATCTTAATGCTGTTTTGGATCGCAGTAGTATTTTCCCCTCAGGTATGCATGAAATAGAGTTTCTGTTCCCAAAGACAAAAACCAAACAAGACTTTGGTGCAGTTGCTTAAATTCCAATTTTGAAGGGGTTAGATGTATCCAAAAGTAATTTCAAATCTGTCCAAAATGAAAGAGTATGTTTCCAGTGTGGTAAATATTGCTCTAAAGTGGTCTTTTTTGTGTGTGTGTGTGTGTGTGTGTGTGAATTCAGGGAATTTTAGTCATACACTGCCATGTTACTCATTGTTCTCAAACTAAATCCCAGTGCCAAGATCTGTATTACAGATAAAACCAACAGTTTTTAAACCTGACAATTAAAACAATAAAGTACTGACACGGCTGAACTTGGGAAAGAAAGGAAAACACTTACATTTCTCCAGAGCTGGCAAATGAAAGGGAATTGGTTTGTTGGATTTGCTCATCTCTGGGCAGTTTCACTCCTACTCACTACTGCAGCGTGGGCTGCCAGTGCCCCTTGGGACAGGGTGAGAAATAATGGATGGGAATGTGAAATAACATTCTTATATAGGTGTGTGTGTGTGTATATATATATATTATATATATATATTTTTTCCCCACCAAGTCTTGGTTTGGGTTAAACAAAGCATCTTTATGGAATCGATGCCCTAGACTGATTGTGCTCCCAGCTTCTTTCTATTTCTAAGCTTATATTAAAAAATCTTATTTCATGAAGTACTTCTGGTGCTAAGACTGCAGAGTATTCCACAACAAAAGGACTGCCCAAGTCCATGATTGTGTTTTATTTATTAAAAAAACTCACTGTTTTTAATGGAGATGATAGGAACAGAGTATTTCATAAAACAGTTGCCCAACTTGATCGCAGCATGGACAAGTTCTCTCTCGTCCCAGATAACTAACCCAGCCTCCCTGGGCATTTAATAATATACAACAGACTGAGGATTTAAAATAAGGTTTGTAGCTCTTATTTAAACCAGCCTTTCATGGGCTGCAACATGGGATGGTTTTCGGATTTTATTTGCATGTGATTTCATGTGGCAAACTGCTAGCTGTTGGGTTTTCCCCTATGTGCTCTTCCTAACATTATGAACTTGTCCTAGGTAGCATGTGGTCCAGGGAAGCTTTCAGATCTACAGAACTGCTTGGTCCCAAGGCACTACGGGGAGAGAAGTCCACATCCCTTGGGTAGTGCATGGCAGTAATAAGTGTAATGGACTCATCTGGATAATTATTACTTGCATAGCATCTCTGGTTTCTCTAGCCCGTGCTTGACTTCCTCACCTCTTGTATAATAAAGCAAAGAGGTTTTGCCTTGTTGGCCATGCTGGCTTTCAGCCCGTTACCTCTCCTGCCATTGTCCCCTCCAGCAATTTGATCACCTTGTTCCTTGACTTGATACTTAACAAACACTCTTAATTAAGGTGCCCTCCTAAAAGAGAAGGTGTTTGTGTTCTTTATTCAGGGTAGAAGTGCTGTTGTTGGCGTGCACAGAGTGGTTGCTCTGCTCAGTGTTCCTGGTGGGGTCTGTCCTGCTGGCTCTCCTGGGATGTGTCTCTAGGGGATGCAGGAAGAGCTGAGGGATGCTGGATGCAACACAAATAGCAAGCACGGGCTGATTTGTTCCTCCCTTTTCTTTCCCCTGCTCTTCTTTGTGTCTCCAGACATCTGTGGCCAACACTTGTACTTGCAAGGGCTGCAGGTGGTTGATGTTTCTGACCTCTTGATGTGGTTTCTCCTAGCCTTTGACATGGAAAAACTATTTTTGTGCATTTTATCCTAATGCAGCTGCATGGTCCGTTTGCTGTGCACTCTGCCAGTGTTCAAGTGAGATGGTAAGGTAAGGTGGAAGGACCTGCTCATCCTGGTGCTCTCTATACTAGCCCTTGTCTGGCCTGCACTGTGTGCTAGGTGGAGAGCATCTGGCTGAGCTCCTAACGTCCAACCTCCTGCAACAGCCTAGGCTGCAGAGGGGCCTTAAAACCAACATCAGTATTTCTGTTCATAAACCTCACCTGTGAAGCAGCCACGCTGGGCTTGCTGTGGAGCTCAGAGCCAGGTGCTCGCCTGGTGCCCCCAGCATCTGGGGGCTTCTGCTTCGTTCTTCACTTTGTGGAGTTCTTGAAGGGCAGGGAAAAGTATCCTTGGAAATCAATAAAGCCAATGTAAGTCACAGTCTCTTCAAAAGAAAATGCTGCTAATGGGGAACCACATGCCTCGTTGTTGATTGTAGCTCACACCTTAATTAGGGCTGAGTGCCCAGCTGGAATAAACAGAAGTCACTTAAGTTGTTTAAAGCAGCTGCTAATCTGCTTCCCTATGTGCTGGACTGCACCTATGGCCAATGAAATCTGCAAGGCTAATTTTCCCTTGCTCCCCAAAAAGGCCGTTGGGGAAGCGAGTAAAAATGCAGCTAGTGCCTCTCATGCCTCTCTTACTGCAAAACCCCTTCAAGATGATGACTTGGATTATGTTCTTCCCAAATCCATGCTGCTGAGCTCCTTTGGTCATTGAAGCTGGTGCTTTCTGTAAGCTTTGAGATGCCTCTGTTCACTCAGAGGCAGATAGAGTTGTTGAACATCTTGTATTTGCTGAGTATGTGTGGGCTCAGCATGATATTTCAAAAACACATGGTGAGCCACAATCACGGTTCAATCTATTTTTAATAGTTGCTAATTAATTTTTAGCTGAGCTTAAGCCTTGTGAATTAAACTGATTTTATATCTTATATATAAGATAAGGCATGTCTTTCACCAGCATTACACATTTGTTCTTGCAAGGGAGCTGTTTTATATCAGCAGCAGGAAGACCTTGTTTCTGTCTTGACTTATATTTTTTTTCTTAAATAGCTCATGCCTATGAATAAGCTTTAATGGTTTAGTGTGTGCGTGACCACTAATGAACCATGCCTGGCTGTAGATATCTGGTGTAGATCCTGCGGTTTGGTAGGTGCCTTCAAAATCCAAGGAGAGGACCTTCTGGTCCCGTAGACCAAAGGACCCTTTGGCAGTCCCATGGAAAAGCAGCACAGTAGAGGAGGACACTGCTGGTTTTCCCTCTGTTTTTGAGAGACTTTGGTAAAAGTCTCTGGGTTTGGCTCTTTCTGAAGCTTGACTCCAACAGCCTTTGTGCAAGGAAGGGTGTCACCCTTATCCGTGCAGGGGTCCGAGCCCTCCTGCGTTATCACTGCTCTTAAAGCTTTTGCTCATGACCTTGCCTACAGCACGTTGCTGCTGCTATAAGAGAAGACAGGTCTCTGAGTTTGCAAGGGGGTCCTGGAGGGCTCTGGCCCCACCGATGGTGGCTCCTCCCTGGGCAGCACCTCTAGCAGCTCCTGCGTTTCGCTCTGAAACCCTTTCCCTCGGCTAAGCCCGGTTTTGCCAGCAGAGGCCGTTATGTCCATGCGCTTGGAGGCAGTGCACTCGCGCACAAGAACTTTTTTGGGGGATGGATTGGACTCTCTGCCCCCATATCCCAAGCTGCTGCTTGCCAGACTCATAGGCGTATGGAATTGCAATGCAGGTGCACAAGTAGATTTCTTTTTTAATTATTTCTGGGAAAAAAAAAAAAAAAAGAAAAGAAATAAAGTGGGTACCAAGCAGGGCTGGAAGAACAAGTGAAGCTCCTTGTTGACACCATGAGGTCCTCTTGTCTGTAAGGACCAGTGCTGTGACAGGGGTTTGTCCCAGAGCACCTCCTCTCCCAAGGGGGAAATGAAGCAACTCCACTAACAAACCTTTTGTGTCGAGTGCTGGGCTGCTAAATACACCAATTCTCTGAAGGAGATAACTTGTATGTGTATGGGATGATGCACCGAGTATTTTCAAGCAAGTTTCTGCTTTATTATATATTTATAAATAAAATATTCTGTAGTACTTGCTGTGACCCTAGTTCTGCATCGGTGTAGATTCCTGATACTTTGCGTCTGGGGAAGAGCCACGTGGTGCAGCACACGATATCTACTTGTGTTATGGTCAGGGATGGATGAAGGCGGATGTCTTCTGCTGGGGGGCTGAGCTGTATAAATATGGGGAGAAGGGATTGATCCTGTTTCCAGACTCCACTCCTTGTGAGTGCAGAGCAGCCTGTGTCTAGAAAGGGCCTTTGCTGAAACAAGAGGCTTTGCTGCCTTGGGAAGCAGAGCAGAAGAAACGGTCCTTGGGGTAGGTCTGGGATGCCTGGCTACAGGGTGGCTGGATTTTATGGCTATAAAAAAAGACCGAACTAAAAAGATGTGTTTTTTTTTTTTTTTCCCTAAAGTAACATGATTATCACAGCACAAGTGCTGCACAGTCCAGGGAAAAGACTACAGGTGAGTTAGGCTCTTAAACAGCCAGATTTTGTTCTCTGGTGTCCCAGTAAGTCTTCTATAATTCAACAAGTCAACCAGGGCTCATCACACTCTGGTGGATCCTGGCTCAAGTCCCTTATTTTTCCTCTTTAATTATTTATTTTTAGGGAATCTCTTGCTGCACACAGCGCAAGCCTATAGCCTGTAAACCCCTATAAATACTGTTGACAGCTCTAACTAATGGCTCTCCCAAGTGGCTTGGTCGCTTTCCCAGTTGTTCTTTATGCACCAGCAAACGCTGTTGTTCTGCTCCCAGCTGTTCTTTGCCAAAGGAACAAAAGGGAGTCGGAACCTTCTCCGCATTTCTTTAATTAAAATGATTTAAAAAAAAAAAAAAAAAAAAAAAAAATCCTTGTGAAGTTGAGACCTTTGTTATCGGTAAGGTGATCCTGACATCATGAATAATGGAGAGGAAATGCAGACCAGGATGATATGGTTGCTTGGTGGGTCTCCTTTTTCACCTGCCCATCTGCCTTCTACTCACATGACTGAATAACACTAATTTTTCATGAGGCTTCTGAAGCTGCTATAGGTTAAAAGGAAGAGAAACGCCTTCGTTTTCCCCCCTCCTGAGCTGGCATATGAAGGACAAGAAGTGACTTGACCATGTGCCCTCTTCCGCCTGATTTTCCAGAAAGCAACAACCTTGATTGGCACATCCTGATACCGTAAACCCAGATTGTTAACTGACCCCAAGTGGGGTCTGAGGCAGTACTGAAAAAAGAAGAAAGTTGTCAGCACAGAGCGATGAATAAATGATAGCACCAAAAGAGAGAGAACCCAAAGACAAGAAGAGGCAGAAGGACACGAAAAGCACTTCATCAAGAGGTGGAAGGAGGGCAGTACGAGTCAGAAGAAGGTGAGCTGATGGCACCTTAAGGTTGGGAAGAAAAAGGATTTTTAGGACATATTGACTGTGTTTGGGAGGAGGAAAGGCAGTGAGAAACCAGAGCTGAAGCAGAAGGACTCTACTAAAGTCAAGTTGAGGCAACAGCAGTGTGTGCTGTTAAGAGCATAGAGGAGAAAAAACAATGACATGAAAGAAAAGGCCAAAAAGAACAAAGCGGAGGAAGAGGAGGAGGAAGAGGAGGTAGTGGAGGAGGTAGAAGAGGAAAATGAGGAAAATGAAAGTGTAGAGAAAAAGACTGAAAATAAATCAAAGTCTGAGGGATCAGAAGAGGATGACGAAGTGAAGAAGAAGAAAAAGAAGAAGAAAAAAGCCAAGCGAAGAGAGTATAGCAGTGAGGATGAGGATGATTATGGGCACAGAAAGAAAAAGAAGAAAAAAGGCAAAAAGAGCAAAGAAAAGAAAAAGAAAGGTGACAAATCCAAGAAAGGAAAGAAAGATGACAATTTTGTGGAGCTGTACGAACAGGAACTTCGGGACTATCATTCGGACTCCTCCAATGTGACAGAAGATGAGTACAACAAAAAAAAAGGTCAGTCCATCACTTCATTGCTTATCTCTGCCTTTGGGCAGGCAGCTAACGGTGATAGGTTGCTATGAACAATGTGGATTCCCATCTCAGGATCCTTCCTGGAGGTGCACTTGTCTTTCCTATGCAGAGAATATCTTTAAATAAGATTTTTTTTCCTATTTAAGTGTCACTGGGTGCAAGGATGGTGCCCACACAAGCTCTTCAGTTTGTGAAGTCACTTTGTTGCGTTCATGGTGCTGCCATAATTACTTTCTCCTATGTTAACTTTTGCATTTTGGTGCAGTTCAGATGCTACAATCAGCAGTTAGACATCCCCTGTGCGAGCAGGAGACAGCAAAGATGCTCCTCCTTGCACAAGTATGTGCAGCAGTGGGATGGTTGGGACATGAATATCCAGCACACCCTCTCTCTAGCTCTTGTAAATAACAAAATAAGGTGTGGAAATATAGTCAGTCCTCTTTAAACCTTAATACTGCAGTATTATAAGTAGTCTGTTTTGAGTGTTTCAGAGAATTCATCCTGTGAATTCAGTTTTCAGATGAGCTACTCATCTTAAGAGCATGGTCTGGAGAAGGATGGTAGCCATTAAACCAACTACATCTAACATTTCCTGAATTAAGAAGACTCTGCTGGGTGGTGGTTTAGTAATGCCTCTTCCACTGCGCCTAGTTTTGGGGCTGCCAGATGAGCCTACCGTGCTGCAGCCAAGAGGCAAGAAAACCAAGTAGTGTGACAACCTGTGGTGTAGGTCCATTTGGGAACAAGAAGCTCTCAGGGGGCGGGAGGGTACTCCAAGGGAGAGCAAGGTATCTCTGGATCCAAGTTGGGAAGAAAGAGGTAATGCCCTGCCGAGGGGTGGCATTATCTGTGCAATTGGATCTTGGCAAGAGTGGGACAAGTTGCTGCGTGGTGGTTTCTCCATCAGTTGGCTGGGGAAATGATTCTTTGATCTTGTATGCGGCAAAGCTGAGAACTGAGTGAGCCTAGTGAGTCTTGCAGAGCATCTCACCCCTGCAGCACGATTGCGGGTTAACTGAGATTGATGGCTTCTGTAGCGGCGTATGGCTGCTCTGGGAAAAGAAAAACCATCCAACTATTCTGATTCAGGAGAACTGAATAATTATATAATGCTCCTTCATATGCTGTTTGGGCCATGAGCATCTGGTGAGGAGGGAAGTGCTCTCTCCTCTCAGTACATTATTTTCACGTCAGAGGAGCAATAACAGTTGCCCTTTTCAGAGGGAGAAGGTCCAATGAATGCTTTGGAATAACCTCTCCACAGTTGTCTTCTCAGTTTGTCAACGACTTCTGCAGTGGAGGTAGACCCTTGTGCTTCTAAGCAGGGACTAAGCTGACTAAGCAGGGACTTGGCTTTTATAGACTATCAGAAATTTAAAAGGGAAAAAAATAACTGGACCAAAACTATGCCATACCCCCTGTGAGAAGGGAAACTGGGAAGAGATATACCATGAATGAGTAATTTTTGGCTTTCCACCATGCAAAGACTGGTCTGATGCTCCTGTAGCACTTGGCACCCAAACAGAAACCTACCTACTCTTTGTTTAACCTACCTACCCTTTGCTTGAGCTGCATCAACTCCATCTAACTGTTTTTTCTGCTGTTGATGTTTTCATTCAAAGCAGCAGGTTCCTATTTTGTGTGACCAGGTTCTGGGGGCCATTTCTGTTTTTTACCCCAAGGACTACTGAAGGGACCAGTCAGACATCAGAAATATGTGACTTCTGCAGAACAAAAGAAAAATAAATGAACAAAAACCTTCCAGAAGTTTTGGGGATAACAGCTATTTTGATATTGGCGAAAATGCAACAGATTTCTTCAGGCCCGTAATCGGTGATCCTTTTGCAGTAAAAAGAAAAGAGGTGTTGTAAATGTTTTATAAGGAAGCAGTTGGTGGTGTCGGTGTCATCTGTTGTCCCCTTTATCTTATTGTGGTAGGCAGCAGGAGCAGGGATCCCCTCGCCCCTTTGTCGCGTGTGGCTGTTGACTGAAGAGCAAGGCGAATCCGATTCCTGGGGACAGGAAAACAAAAGATATAAAGTGGCAGGCTGACAGTTACCTGAGGGAATTACAGCAGGGATAACGGGCGTTTTTAACTAAATTGCAGCTATTGTCTGTGCCAGTGATCCTGGTGCTAACTAGGTTAGTTATTTATTAATAAGTGTTTGCAAAGTTACTTAATACTCTGTGTCTTCAATTGATGACAATAATACCACAAACAGAGCGTGCTGCATAGTTTAAGATTAATCAGGGCATTCAGTAGATTTCAAGCAATGTTGGTGCCCATGAAGTATTGATACTACAGCCTGGATGAGTGCCAATGAGACATTAAAGGCTCTATAGGTCCCAGCTACCTGTGTTCAATGGGGATGTCTGAGGGCCTGAAACGCTGCCCTTTGCAGGAAATCCCTCCTTTTTCTCCACGACGTTCTCCTAATATCTCCAGTCTTATCTGAGGCAGGGAGGAGAGAAATGGGGATGATTGTTTAACTCCCTGTGCAGGCCTTGTGGTCTGAGGAATCCAAGGGAAATAGCTGCTTCTCCCCAGTCATGAATGCCTCAGGTTTGGAGGTAGAAACAAAAGGTTTCCTTTGCTTTATGTCATTAATCAGATGATTAAGGTGCTGCTGCTGCTCAAGAGCTCTCAGGAGTTCTCTTTTTTACACAGCTGTGGGTTTTTCTTTTTCTTCCATAAACCTGCCAGACTATGCTTGCTTAGTCAACAGCTCCGGGGATGTGGTCCCCACCCCTGTTTTAGAGAGGATGAAGGATAAGGCATTTCCATAAATGGTGTCTCTTAAATTACTGGTTTATGTGACAATAAAAGGCTAGAGAAGCTTAGGTGGCTTATAATAAGGGCCCTCTGGAGGTCCTTGTAGGATGTATGGTTCTGTGTTGAGAAGCAAAGCTCTCATTAGCTCCCTTGAATTCAATACTTTGAGGGCTGACATAGTCCTTTGCAGGGACAAATTCTGAAGACTTTATATTTTTTTATATGCATTTTTTTGTTGCTGTATTAATGCCTTAGTGATAGTTAAATGGGAATGGCCTGTGTTGATTTTGCAGGTAGAGGTACAAGCCTTTCATCCTTTCCTCTGATGTGCACCATCCATTTTATTGTGCTACATTGCATGCCCTATTCTCCTTTGGCAACAGCAGCAAAAGTTTAGGACTTAAAATTAACCTCTGTGTCTTGAATGCTCATCCCGGACACAGACTTTATTTCCACTTTCTCTTTTAGTGCAGTTTAGCAGTGGAATTGAGGGGGAGAGCAAGCACTGTGTGATCACAAGTTCTCCCTGTGCATTGTCCACAACTAGAGGGACGTATCATGCTTTAATGATAGATGATTCTTAGTTGAAAAAAATACCTTATCTGGGCCCTGTGCCCACTGATCCTCCTGAACTGAGGCTTTGATTGATGTTCCACACTGTAATATTCTCCCTCCTTGGAAGATCGACTTTATTTTTCATCCTCCCTACTAAAAAGAGCTTTGGTTTTAGGCATAAAATATTCCCTGATGAGCTTTGCACCAGTGTCAGTTTTGTTTTGCAATCCAGTAGGACATCCCTGCTGCTGAGGGAAGGTGACATCTTGCCCACTTTGAAGCTGTAGTGAGCTCTTTCAAACTATGGGAAACACTGAGATGCAAATGACCCTGTTAAGCATAATTTTTGGAAAGTTTAGATCACTTGTAGAGTGTGTTAGATGAGTCTGTCCAGGTACTATCAGTTTTTGTGACAAAACTCGCCAATATTAAACTAACTGCGGTAGTGAGTTGTAGATGGAGTTGCAAGAGCATTTGTTAGCATTTGATATAGGCACTCAAAAACCTTTGACTCAGTTTTCAGATGCCTGATAGAGGCTGTCAGTTAAACTTCCCTTGAAACGTTGTGTGAAATGGGGCCTTACTAGCTAGAAATTAGTGTAGGAAACTGTGGATGTTGCTTTGCTTGCAACCACAGCATCTCCCTGTCACTGTCCCCCACAACCAGCCATCTCCAGCATCTCCCTGTCGCTGTCCCCCACAACCAGCCATCTCCGAGGGCTTTTGCTGATTGAAAACCACCATGGCCACGCAGGCGAGTGCAATTATGAACTGCTTCTGAGCAAACCCTTGCTGAGACTTTCCAGCCTGCAAGTCTGGACCCTTGCAGCCATCTCCTGTGGCTCCCAGGTGCATGGGGCAGGAGCTCGTGCACACTCTCCCCTTTGCCTCCCCATCATCATCACGGGCAGCACCCAGCCCTCCTCAACGAGTGCAGGAGCTGTCCTTGTTCCCCATGTCGGAGCCATCTGGGACGGCTGAGCCCAGCTGGCAGCACCAACCGCGGCAGGAGGAGCAGCTGCACGCGCCGGGCTGCCAAACACCTCCTGCAGCTGATACTCGGTCTGGAAAACCAAAGTGAATAAGGGTCCGGTTATTAGTAGTGTTTATTTTTTTTCTTCTCCAAGTGTTGCTGCCTTCCTCACACCCAAAATGTGTAAATCTGAATGGAATTACCATTTTTTTAAAAAATCATCTGTGGCTGCTGTGCTTTGTGAGTTTCACCAGGAAATATCTGGAAGATCCTGAAGAGAAGCAGAACAAAACTTCACTAAGAAGCAGCTGTTAAGTAGAGATTTAGATATTTTGTTCTAGAATCATCCCCTGGATTTAATTATCTGTAGCAT
Organism: Nothoprocta pentlandii; assembly: GCA_013398315.1. Classification (NCBI taxonomy): domain Eukaryota; kingdom Metazoa; phylum Chordata; class Aves; order Tinamiformes; family Tinamidae; genus Nothoprocta; species Nothoprocta pentlandii. The sequence continues at coordinate 1,482,885 of VZSG01000130.1, forward strand.
CCACGTTGTAGGACAAGGAACCTTCCCTGGAAAACGTGACCTTTAAAGGATGCGGGGCGACAACTAGAATGCACTGCAATAATTCTATATCTGATTGTGTGTGGTGTGTTTGTTTTTTCCCTTTTTAAGAAACTGATTACTGTATTTTTAGGAAGTCCAAGCTATGATTAAGTAGTTTTTCATTTTCTGGCTGGGGAGAATAAAATTGAGCAACTGTTTCTGCCCAGAGGTACTGCATTTCTCTCTATGGCTTCAAATTCTGTATTTCTGGATTGCAAGTGGGTTTTATTTTTATTTTTTATTACATTTTAGGATTGTTAGCTCTGTTCCCATTTATACTTTACCAAATCAAACAGCTCCATGGGAAGCCAGGGAGACTTAATCATCCTGTCCCAGGGTGCTTGGACTAGTGTCTGAACAGTGTGGAAAGGCGGAATTGCTTCCAGATGCATGGGAAGTCTGGAAAGAGGATCTTGCTGAACCCCAATGGACAGAACAGAGGGGAGGGTGAATTGGGGAAAACCTTATTTTCTTTAATTCCGTTTCTATTTATTGTGGTACTCCAATGAGCTTGCACTAGTGCTGGTGAGACACATCCGTGGTTCATCCTTCCTTGCGGGTGGCCCGGAGAGCCCACTGAGGACACACTGCTGAGCAGTGCCAATGTCATGGGCACCTGCAGGGAAATGCTTACTGTAAAAATACTCTATGGTAATTACGATAATAATTCACAGGTGCTGTGGGACTCGTTGGACAGATGCTGAGGTGGTGGTTCAGCATCTCTGTGATCTGCCGTGCTTAATGGATACTCTCCATGTCTCTCATGCTTCACCCTCCCTATTCAAATCCATCGTATTTATCAGCATCAGTTTGGTGCTGTCACTTTGCTTTACATAAGTGTGTGATGGCTCCATCCATCAGACCTCTGTGAGGCTGCAGTTGTCATCAGAAGCTATTCCTAAAGAAGGAAGAAGCAAGAAGGCTGTACTTTATATACATCTGTGGTGTGTTTTTCTCTTTTGCTTTTTTTTTTAGACGTTTTAAGGTGCTCTTTGAGTAGTGACTGTTTTTCATAAATGGCTAAGTCAGGCTATTTGCTGTTATGATTTATTTATGGTGATGTCTAACAACATCTGTTTAAGCATAAATACAAGCAGCACATGTAAGCTATGACGAGCATCTGATGGGCATCGGTCCTTCCCCATGCAGAGCATCAACATGGTTGGAAATCGTGTCTCTTGGGCCAAAAATAAGCATTGACTGCTCCATGGAGAAGTGCACAGGGTGGTGGGTCACGCTCCAGATCTACAGACCTGGTGTACCTGTGGGTGGGCCGGCTGTCACCATGCATGGGGCAACCCAGTATCTCCATGCCTCAGAGTTTGCCAGATGTTAACTCATTTCACTGACACCAATTCCAGCTGCATTCCTGGCTTCAGGCTGGAATTTTCAAATGTGTATTTTTCTGCATGTTTTTTGTCAGTAAATATAATTCCAAAACAAACTGGGAGAAAATATGTCTCCCTCTGACCTTGTTGGAGGATGTAAAGGATCCCCTTCTTGTCGTATCTCCAGGCTCATCCTGGTTGGGGGCTGCATGGGGTTTTTCCAATTGAAATTGCTTTTCCTGCTACTTGGAGTCTTCTGAATACTGGGTATCAGAGCTGACACGAGGAGAGCCCCTCGCCTTCGTCTCGGCTGCTCTGCTGCCAGATCCCAAACAAGTAGGTGGCCGTTGTGGGAATGGGGTGTATCACTTTGCTCCAAGACCAAGGCAATTGCTCCCAGCTGCATTTTGCAGATGTATTGCTCTGGCACAGACCTTCTTTGCTCAGTATTGCAGATTTAAAAAAAAATAAACCAATGTCGTATTTTATCTAGGCTGCATTACACACTTTCCATCGGGCAGTAATGTTGATGTCCAGAACTGTTATACAGAGAAACCCAAGTCCTGGCAGCCCCTTCCCTGTCTCCAAAAGGTAATGAAAGAAAAGGAGCTATTTATTTATTTATCTATCTTCTGCAAATGTCTTTCTCCCCTGGGACCTGGTGTTTTCCTCCAGAGCGATTTCAACACGAATAGCAAAGATGTTGATCGCTAGATGTTGATTCTACTTTGTTGTTTCAACAACGAACTGAGGTGTTTTTGCTGGGGATACTAAAGCACAAACACTCTTATCTAATAGCTGGAACATGAGATGAATGGAGCTTGGCTTCCTACAGTGCATCAGAATGAAATGCTGATTGTTGCAATAGCTGATGAAGTGCAACAGACTCCAGGCTGCAACTATCCCACCTGTGGGAGTTGGTGGGACCCAACTCTGCTTCAGGTTTATATATTAAGTGATAGATGGTGTTTCACGATGCAACATGATGCTATGTCTGTGTGTGAGCAATGCATTCATAAGAAACCTCCCTAGATGATGTCTAGGAAACTTCTTAATTCTGCAATTCTTTTTATAATCTATGAAAATGAGAAAAAAATACAGGTAAGTGTGTAACTACTCCAAAGATTCATGGAAAGAAAATAGCTCTCCTTTGCTTTGAATAATTAGTTTGGCATCCGTGCCAGACTCAAACGCCGCTTTTGCTAGAGAATATGAAGAATGAGCAAACCTCCTTTTTAGCGTGTGCATCCCAAATCTGTTGGCAGTTATGCCAGTGTGAATCCCAAGTCGTTGTGCTCAAGTCAATGCAATTGGTTGGGATTTGCCCTTGAGTGAATGCGGCAAGATTTAGACTCATTTTGCATACGGCAAGAGATTATTGCCCAAATTGTGGCCTGCTGAAAGCAAACAAGTGCTTATGTCAAAGACCCGTGTTCACAGTGTTTAAATAACGATCCTTTTGGTAAATACTTATGGTTACTGTTTTAAGAGTTGTGTGTACATCACCCAGGCCACCTTTAATGGTCAGCACAGACCCATAAAAACTTCCAGGTGCTTTACACAAGCGTCAAGGTGCTCTCAAAGTACTCAAAGATAAGCATGTGCCTTAGGAGGAACCAGGGTGACTGGTGCTTTGCATGAGTCAACATTAAGCGAATATTTGGAATAATGAGTGAATTCCTAACTGGAAATACTGTGAAGTGCAAAAAGTTACTACACCTATCAAGGCAAATGCATTGTGCTAAACAGATGCATCTCTGAGGGTGATATCCAACAGCCATAATCTCAAAGTAGTTTGTTTTTTTGAGATTTATTTTCAAGATGGAAAGCAGCATCCTGCTGTTTCTTGGTGCAAAAGGGCTTAGTTTTTTCTCACCTTGCACAGGCAGCATAGAAGTACAGGTTAGAGTTTGCAGATCTCTTGGAGGAAGCATGTGATGAGGAGACTGAAGCAGGAGATCAAATAGGCTTGAAACAATCCTGTCTGAAACTTTTCATTATTATTATTCCTTTAGCTTTAATGGGTTTATCTCTGTTTAAGTAAAAGCTAGGCGGTGTCATAAACTCCAGCTCAGTTCTTGATGCTCACCGTCTACGTGTGACCTGAAGGCATGAACAGCTCCCGTTGTAACTGGTGCTAAACATGTTGTCAGAGCCAGAAAAAAACTGACTGGATCAGCTGAAGCACTTGTCTGCTTGCAAGTTTTGCATGGGAAATTTTACATGTTCTTGGCTAGGGGATTTCAGTCTCTGCCTGTCAGTCTGGACAGCGTGACAGCAACGTCAGGAACAATTTCCAAGTGAGTGTTTCTCTGCTCTGGCTGTTGCATAGCCAGCTTAAAGCTGTCTGCTTGTTCTGCAAGACGGGGAAGCAGATGCAAGTTCTGCCCGTGGTGCTGCAGTGTAACTTGATATTGATTTTATGCCGTATATTGCATGCTCTTGAAATGACCATGTTTGAATGCTTATTTTCAGCAAAGAAGCTACTGAGCTACTGTTTATTTTGCCTTTTTTTTTTCCTGAGCTTGTGTATACCCATGAAAAGCAGTAATAGGTTTGCTGTCTGTAACAAGTCAGTTTTGCTGAAGCTTTCACTTGTTTCTGAAATCTTAATGCCAAATAGCTGAACAATAGAGTCAGCTGGGGATTCAGAGTCTGCCAGATGAGATAAATGAACAAAATTCCACTTGATTGAGATAATATTTGAAACAGGAGAGTCTGCATCAGCGTCTGTATTAACAGTGTCTGTATATTGACTTTGCTTAGTCCACTGGGAGAAAAGCAAGATTTGGAGACCTGCCTGGAAGCCAAGCACTCCCATAAGTAATGCTGTAGATTAGTGTTACTTGGCCAAGTTCTGGACACCCAAAATAGACTTCTATTGACCTTAGGGGTCATATTGACTTTCCTGATTAAAAGCATCTCAATGTAGGTGTTTTCTACACAGACCTTCAGATCTCTTTGAGGGGCTTAATGGTTTCCTCTTATAACTCTTACAGATGATAGTTAAAAGCAATGCTATTTCATATGGATGCCCCATTAATTATGAAGAGGAGATGGAGATTTTGTGGATACACTTGGAAACTTCCAGGGTAACCACAGAAGTCCTGCAGATGCTCTCTTTATTTTCCTGCAGTGACTGTTCCCATTGAGCAAGAGTCTAAATAGTAGGATCTAGCTAAGCCTGGCATGATTTACCAAACCCTCATTCTATTGTGAGAAACTTTGCTATGACTTGCCTTGAATGTTGAATGAAGCCAAGAGATACCCTGAGCTATGAGCACTGGTGTCAAAAGATGGGTAGAAGCCTTTGCTTTGCACAGAAGTATTGCAGTCTTTGTTGACCCTTCCTTTTGATTAAATGAACTGGATGGTTTGTTCTTTATTCTTCTTTTGCCTGATGGAAAGCATTTATTAAATGCAAAACTGATGCAGGTCGAGCACAAGAAAAGTAAATAGATAAATGGGTGGGCAGTTTCATACAGTGCCCCTGCTGAAAACAACTTGGCAGATTCTGGAGAATTCAGGTGCGTATTTTCTGTCAAAAAGAGGTCTTAAAGACTGGCATTTCTGCAGCAGAGGAAGATCATAGGTGAGCATTGCTCTACTAATGCCACCTGGCCAAGAGAAAACAGCTCATGACTCCAAGGGCATTCACATCAGTGATAGAAGGGATCTTTGGCAGGTAATTCAGACCTGTTCGGAGGAGAGAGCAGTTTGGAAAACAAGGACTCAAAATGTAGAGAAGATTGGAAATTCTTTGAGGATATCTAAGGAGAAAGTAATGAACTTGATGGGAAGGGAAGACATCATTGGCACAGTGAGATGAGTATTAAATTTGAGATATTTAACTAACCTACAGTTCTCACCTCCTTGCATTTCTTGCTATGATGCCTCATATAGAAAATGCTGCCTTGACAGTGCTGACCTTTTCTACCCACCAGGTCCTCCAGCTTCAGACATGCTCCTGATGCAGATCACAGTGTCAGTGTTTGATCAAAAATAAGAGAAGTTTGAAGGAAGGAAATGGAGCTGGGTGCAGAGAGCTGAGCTTCCAAGCTCAGACCCAGGTCACCCCTCATGGGTTTGTGTTTCCTTGCAGATGTGTGACTCAGTTCCATTGCAGGAACTGGAGAAGGGTTTGGGTCTGCAAGGGCGGGAGTATTGGGGCTTGTTGACAGTGGTGCTTCAGACATTTAATCTCTTTTCTGTTCCATCATCCCTTGAAATAGGCATCACTGTTCCCCAAAAAGCAGGAATAAGGTCAAATTTTCTTGCCTGTGGGATGCTATAGATGAATGCATCAGTATTGCCCCCAAATTATGACTTATAATTTTGCAAAAATCTTGCATAAATTAAGATTTTGGTTTTTAGCTTTATTGTAAGATTATGACTTAATTTATGGTCTAAGTTTGCTGCATCCCAAATGGGGCTGATGCAACCGAAAACCATGAAGTAATCCGTAGTGAATCACTAGGGGCAAGGTGGGTTGCAAGTCATTCTCCTGTTAGTGGCTAATGCAGCTAAATCATCTGGATTTTCGCCCTATGTCAAACATATTCTGTTGGGATGTATGATTGCTAACAGGAGGAAGGTGAAAAGAAAATATAGTTCATATTTTTATATATATATTCATATATACACACATATCTATGAACTAATTCATGTACCTGCTGTAGATTTTATTTTTTACACTGCTACAAAGAATTTTCCTTTTACTTTGAATTCATAAGTAAAATATGCCAATCCTAGGGTTTCTTAAAATTTAACTGAGCAGAGATTATGTCTTATTACCCATATTTATAATGCTGTCCATGTTCTGTCCCATTAACATTCATAGATAGTCAAGGTTAAAAAAAAATACGCTATTTATTTTCTATCTTGGTGCAAGAGAGTCACTGGAAATAAGTTGTTTCTAGTCAACTTTACATGATTCTTCAGGGCTTTGCTCCAGCATACTGTCTCCATGCCTTTCAGCTAAAATTGTGGTTTGATTTCATCTCTGTGATATTTTGAAGTACAAGTGCTGGTGGGCAAAAATTCTGATATTCAAAGCAGATAGACCTGATACTATTATTTATTTTCCTCCTTCTTTTGAGTATGTGTAATGCAGCAAGGAGAAAAAAAAGGACAATGCCACAATATATAATAGTGCTGTTACCTCCATGAAGGCTGATTCTATGGCTTTATATGTGGGAAATTACACATGTAACAGTCAGGTTTTACAAGAAGAAGTGTTGAAAGTTTAGCTTTTGCTCCAACTTCTAGGTCTAAGCCTGAAATGCAGTTATGACCACCCTGAGGCCCAAAGTCAAGAAGGGCCATCAGGATACCTTGTTTGGCTATTGGCAGTTTTCAACAATTTCACCCAATTCCTTCTATTCTGAGCAAACTGTGGCATGTCAGAAAATTAATATGTTATCAAGCCCTCAGTCTTCTTCCAACTTCATTCATCATCATCTTTAAGAAGCACGTGCCTGAACATAATTTCAACATATTTAGCGTCTGGTCATTGGATTTTGTCTTGCTTGTAATAGAAAGACTCCTTTTGCCTGAATTTCTCCCAAGAAGATATTGATGTGCAGCAATAAAGTCACCACTCAATCTACTGCTTGGGAAGATAAATAGACTGAGCTTCAGGACTGTAGTTTAAGCATCTTCCTGCCACATTCTTCTTATGATTTACCATTCATTCTTTGGTGAAGACTGCAAAGCAAGTGAAAGGCAAACTTTCTGGCTGTGGTGATTTCTAAACTTTATACAAATATATTACTGGAGCAAAGGGGGACGAGTGCATTGTGTCTACATGTGCACAGATGAATAATGGCTCAGCAGCTTTGCTCTAATGCTTCACCTAAATTCATCTGTTAGATGTAATACATGTACATGCATCATGGTAGGGGAGATGAGTGTTCATAGAGAAGCGTTGCTTTATTTTCAGTAAAGGCTGTCCTAACCTCTTCTATTGTGTATATTTTGTGATTTTTAGCTCTACCTGGTGATTTTTTCTAGCTGTTCTGATCTCTAATGGTGGTTGCTTCTGCCCAGGAAATGGGCTTTTTTTCCGTGATGGGATCAACTATCACTGTGTGGTCTGTGTTCTGGCTCAGGTTGGGTAGCCATCTGGATCTATGAACTGTGGGATGAAGGATTTCTCCTCTTTTCCTGATCTTTCCTTTCTCCTCCAACAGTTTACGAGGTGGTGACGGTGACAGGCGATGTCCGGGGAGCAGGAACTGATGCCAATGTCTTCGTTACTCTCTTTGGGGAGTTCGGGATTACTCCCAAGACTCATCTCACCAGCAAGTGAGTATCTGCAATGACATCTCTGTTCTTGAGGCCTGTTTTTCAGTAACTTTTTATTGCGTTTGGAGCAAACATTAATATTGTGGTGATGGATGCAAAGGAAATACAATACAGGTATTTCAAAATGGTTGGGGAAATCAGGATTTCTGCTCTTGCATATTTCTTATGTGACACCTCGCATCCTGCATTCCCTTCCATAGGCAGAAACATATATTCAGATTCAGCTTGTATAAGGCTCACACTTATGGGGAATGGGGCTTGACTTGCTTTTCTTACAGCTTAAAATGTGAGCTCTTGATTTAGGACCTGAGGAGGTTCATTGCTGTTGGAGTGGGTGTGATGGGCCATATTCAGCTACATAAAATCCCACCAAAGTCTAAAATGTTAAGTCAATTAGAGAGGTGTTAATCCTTCCAAGGAGTAATTCAGTGGGTCTAAAGTAATGTCAAAGGGTCGCCACCTGTATGATTTAGACTGTGGTCGTCCTACCTGCTGCACAAGGACAGGCCCTGTTCTGCACTTCCCTTCAGTGATAGTAATGACATCCTCTGGATGTGCCTTCTCAGCTCTCACCACTGTGTTCCGCTCAATGAAAGCAGCATTTGATGATTTAATGATCTAAAATGAACCTTCTGACTGTCTCAATAGCTTCCTTCCTCCCCACAAAGGTGAGCATCAGAGTGAGAAGGTTCTTGTTGGGTTAAGCAGGTTCTCCTGGGGAAATGATAGGTCTGTTAATGAAGTGCCAAACTGTGCGAGCAAAAACCTCCACTTGGGCACCCAAATTAGCAAATGTGGACCTGCTCTCTTAAAAACTGCTCTTGAATGTAATTGGGGGGCAGTATTGGCCAAAGCGTGCAGGATGGCAGTCTGCAGAAGTCAGGCAGTGGTGGAGCAGGAGAGCTGGTGGAGATCACAGAACCACAGATGGAGAAGATCACCAGCTCTGGGAGCTCTTGTCGTTCCTTATGCAGACGATTGTGCTAGTGAAGGGCAGAGATCCCTTCTCTGTGGGGTCTAGGAGCAGCTCCGTATCTCTGGGTTTCGGGGGCTTTCAGCTTTCTTGAAAATGTGCTTTGAAAAATATTAACCCCCTGCTAATGTCACACGGTAACGTCCCCTTTTCTCCATTTCTACAGCACCGACAAGAGGTACCTGCAACTATTTTAAATTTTATCCTCAAAAGAGCTTCTCTCCCCAGTGAAGCAACTCAAACATGAGAGTCTGTAAAGAAAATGATGTGGGAATGGTAAAGAAAATACATGAAATTTCAGCCCTGTTTGCCATATTTGAAATTCTGAGCTAGCAAAACGAGTTTTGTTAACCCAGCATCCTTAGAAACACCAGTAAAAACTCACTGATTATGTATCATATGTCTAATCACAGCGCCTTATTCTGTTAATTTTATATAGTCATCCCAAAGGGTTTTTGAAATGCTGAGCACTATTTCCCTTGATTTTACAGAGAAGGAAAGTGAGGGCAGGAAGTAAAGAATGACGTGCTCCCGTAGCAGGTCAAAGACAACATCTCTGTTGGGGAAAGAGCTGCTGACCTAGAGCTGCCGTTCACCTGCCCGGCAGCACTTGGCAAAGCCGTCGAGGACCTGTCTGCTCCCAGGGAGTTTTCTGGTGGTCAGCATTTCTCTACAGAGGCACTTAGTTGGGAAAGAGCTCTTCCACACGTGGCTATGGAAATAATCCAAATATCTCCTTAGAAAACAGCACGTGTCCTTTGGAGAGGAAGTCAGCAGATCCCAAAAGCACAATTACGATTTCTTAGTCAGCTGCGACCTTGCATGAGCTACCAGTTGTCTAAGTCAGCTTTGCTGGTGCTTCAGCTAATGCCTGCTCCTTCCCCCTTTATTTTATTTATTTATTTTATTTAGTATCCAGTGGGAGGCTGTTGAGACCTAGGTTATCCTTTTGGGCTTGGTCCTCTTTGCTGCAGAGAGCAGATGGCTAAGGTGCTTGCAAGCGAAGATGAGCGGCGCAGAAAGCCAACCTCCTGCTACTCAGGGCTCTAAAAGATTGGTCCCGTGGGAGGCGAGTCTGGGGATTGCTAGAATTGCAACCACAATTTTCCACCGGGGAGATTTTCCGAACATCAGCGAAATTTCTGCCTCTTGGAGCAAAGTCTGACACGTTGCAGAGCTTCAGCAAACAGCAGCAGGGAAAAGCTGGTCCGAGTGTGGGAATATCTGCAGTCTCAGTCTCACTACAAAGCAGTGAAACAGGCAGTTTGTCCCCCAAATTTGCTGTGCAGGTTTGTGAATATGGCAAAAGGATGGAATCTCATGCATCTTCCAACTTCATGTTTACATGAGTTCGCTAATGACATGACTGCAAGTGCATGACATTTTATAGGTGTTCCTGCTTCCCAGGGTCCGGTGAAAAGACAAAATCCCAGGCCTAGCCTAAAGACGGTCCTACCATTTCAGCTTCTTGCTAGAATAGGTCTTTTCCATGTCTTTTGTGCCTGTGTGCTGGTGGTGAAATACATGACATTTCATCTCCGTTTGTCATGTGCCGTGGTGGGGGACGACATGGCAAGCGGATGAAATACCATGTGTTTGGTTTATAATTTATTTACTTATTTTTGACATTTGCCATCAATAACGTAGCTGTGGAAAACCGGCACCTTTGCGGCGCTCCGGCGCGAGCTCTGCAGCACCCAAATCCGGTGCCAAAAGAGGTGTCTCTTTGGGGCAGACTTAGCCGAGTAGCTCAGCCAGATCATAAAAGTGCTCCTAAAAAAAATCAGCTTTTTCTTCCCTCAACTCCATTGTGGCTCTGCTGAGGGCAGCGGCTGCTGCTCTGTCACCCAGCATCTTCAGCAGCTGCTTGGGACCCTTCCCTCAGGCTCCAGCTGCTTCCCCCAGCCCAACACAGACCCCACAACATTGATCCTCCCTAGCATTTTCATTTATTTATTTATTTATTTATTTTCCTCCTTGCTTGTGAATCCCTGCTCTGGGGGCTGAGGTAGTGTAGGACAGATGGTAAAACTTGTCTGGGAACTGCTCAGGGTTTAATAGTAAAATTATTTATCTGCTGTTAGTGTAAACAACCACCTTTCAATGTCAGGCTTACGCTGTCCTGCTTGTGACAAGCATGATAAATATTCATGCTTTTTCCATTTTTTTTTTTTTTAAAGAGGGGAAAAAAAGAGATTTAGCAGCAATTGCAGTAAGAGAGGGAAAATAATTGGCGAGTGACAGCTAGCTGCTGATGCTGCCATTGAATTTGAGAAGCGTGCAACATTTCCTTTTATTTCATGTCTGGATGCTCCTAATTGGCAGCTCTTTCCACCTGGTTTTGAGCTGTTACACGGAGCTTTTCTTGTACCTGACGCCGGCTTGTAGAGGAGGATGCAGAGATGTGCGCAGCGGTCGTTAGCGCAAGTTAATCCCTGCAGCTCTGCTGCAGCAGAGCCTGGCCAGTTTGCAAAAAAAACTGATTTTGTTGTTTAACAGCTCCAGAATAAACAACTAAATACAGGGCCACACATTCATTTAAGCTCAGTGGTTAAAGGGGAAAGCTAGAAAGTGTTGGAAAGCTGGGATAGAAAAGGCTGTCCAGGTTATTAATTAAAATGAAACGGTTCTATATGAACTCCAAAAGCAACGAAAGTCTTCCCAAATCACTGCTGGAGATTGAAGCTCTTCAGAAAAAGGTTGCAGTATTCTTAATGGCACAGTGTGTTTAATATTTTTAAAGCAGCATTTTCCAATATATTGGAAAACATACATATTTCCAATATATTTTCCCACAGGAATGGGGTAGTGATTTTCAGCAAAGGAAAACTTTGTCCCAAATTTGGCCAAGTAAATGTAACTTGAAACGCTGAGCAGCCTTGGCAAAGTTATAGGTGGCACTATCCACTCTACCTGTCATTTCTCCAGAAAGTAACAGCAACAGAGGTGCTGGCAAAAGAAAGATATGCAGTGTAAGGTCACCATCGTGAAGTGCAATTATATTTTCTTTATTTTATTATATATTCTTATATTCTTAATATTTTTCTATTTTTCTCTTTCTTTTTTAAGCCATATAACCAAAATACAGCATGCAAAGTGATATTCTTATATTCTTAATATTTTTCTATTTTTTTCTTTCTTTTTTAAGCCATATAACCAAAATACAGCATGCAAAGTGCAATGTATTTGCAGGCCAAATTTGCCCTGGCCCCTCCGAGAAGGTGGTGGGTGATGCTGCTGGTAGAGCTCTGCACCAAGAGCAGACAGGGCTTGGCCGTATGAGCAGCCTAACAGCAAGAAACCAAAAGTCCATCCACCATCTAAGTTAATTCAGGTTGCTGCATTTCTGCTATAGGTTGGGGTTGTGATTTTTATGCCTCTGCTGTGATCAGCACCCAAGTTTTCTCTCTGAGCTAAGTGCTCAGAGCTGGAAAGGGCTTTGTTATCCAGCTGAGATTGCAGACTCTTTCCTCCAAATACTCAAAATTTCGCTTTTAAACAAGACTTTTATTCTGTCTCTTTAATCTCTCCCACATAGGAAAAAAAGAAATTGTGATTTACTGGTGCGACTGTTCACTTGATATCGTTTCCCACCGCAGTGCCGGCCGGGACGTCTCTCCTTGCTGTGTGCTGGAGTGCTCGAGATGCTGGCTCTGCTCGGCCCTGGCTGCAGAGATCCGGGCAGAGACCCCTGAATATTGCACAGAAATGCACCCCAGGACACACGGCGCTTTGTGGCAATGGGACTTACCCTGCCCACATCCACCCGCTGGGGAGTTGTTCAACCAGGGAGATCTCAGAGAGATTTCAGGTCCTAGATATAACCAAAAAATCTCATATGTTGTCTTTTACAAAGTCTGCTGACTCTCAGTTATTGTGGGTGTTTCTTCCTTAGCTCTTTTTTTTTTTTTTTTTTTTTTTTTTTTTTTTTTTTTTTTTTTTTTTTTTTTTTTTTTTTTTTTTTTAGACTTTGTCTCAGTGTTTTGCCCAACTGCTGTTAAAATCAGTTATGTGCAATAAAACAAAAATGCTGATCAAAACATAGTTCGGAAATTGCCCTGGCCAGATATCCCAGGCACACAGCAGGACTGCAGGAGAAGCTGCCAAGCTTTAGGCTAGGGTTTGCTAATGGTTCGTTGTATCACAGCCCGGGTCTAAACCCAGCCAGGCTCAAACTTTGGAAATTTAGTGCTGTATGTTCCAAGGCAGGTTTTTCTCTGCTCTTTTTCTGTCACTGGAGCTATGCAATCCAGTGCGCTATGTAGCAAGGTCCTTAAATTAATCAGTCTATAAATTTCTTACTGCAGCCTTAGCCAAGACCGTGCTCTGACCAGCTGTGATTTCTCTTTCTCTCTTTATTTATTTTTTATTTTTTTGGATAAACTTCAGTATTTCTATTCACCATGGGGATGGTTTCTACTTCTCCCTGTTCCTATTTACTAGGCATTACCAGAGCAATAAGGTTTTGCTCTTTTATTCTCTTCCTCCTTAAAATATGCTTTTTTTTATTCTCCTCGATGCTAAATATCCAACTTGAGGGAAGGCAGACATACAGACAATGGTTGTATTCTTCTCACTTTTCAACAGTGATGGTTCCCAGAGTGACAGCCCCATTTCCCAATCCTTTCCCAAGCTCTTCCTAAATGCACAGGAAGGTTGAGGTTGGAAGGGACTTCTAAAGATCATCTGGTCCATCCCCCTTGCTTAAGCAGGGTCATATAGAGCACATTGCAGGGGACCTGCAGACACATCGGGACAGTGACCATGGCCATCTGCTCGGTGCTACCTGAGCACCCAATTTCCCCTCCTGCCTCTCCGAGCCCCATTCCCATGCCCGGAGCAGCTGCAGAAACCGAGCTCTGCGCCCCAGCTCGGTGTGTGAATGCCATGAACCAGCATGGCTTGGAAAGCTTTTGGCTAATTAGTCCTGCTTAATGCTGCTGTAGTTTCTTGTCCGCTTGAATACGCCTTCTGCTTTTTGCTGTATTAATTACCTGCAACAGCACTCTTTATTTTGCTTTACCAAAAAGATTAAACCAGCCCCTGTCCTGAAGGCATTTTGCTTTGAATCAGAGAGGAAAACACAGAGGGGAGCTTCAAAGGCAGTTTTGGTTGCTGGCTGGAAGCAAGTTGAAAGAGCGGAGCCTGTGCTGCCTGCTTTTATCTCTGGCTGAGCTCGGGGTGCATCCGCGGTGCCGCGAGCCTCTCGGCCCCAGCCCTGGGGCTGCTCCGCTCTGCACGGAGAGGAAACCTCGCTCCAATTTCCCCTTGCTAAGGGGAAAGCCTAATACGCTCCTGAAGCTCTTACCTCGCCTGCTGACTTAGCTGAGGATCGAAACAGTCGTTGCTCTGTTCTTGGAGGAGATGTGGAATGTGATCCAAGGTTTGCATCTACTTGGGCCAGCATTGCATCTCCCCCCAGGTCTCGAGCTCAGCCTCTGCCAAGGCTCTTTGAGTGGGAGAAGGGAAGAGGTTTGTTGCTTAATTAAATGTCACTACTTAAAGCCACCAGAGGCCCGTCACGAGGAAGAGGACGTTGGAAAATAGGGTTGTCCAGTGCTAGAAATGGCAGCTCTTTGTCCTTCAATGCTCACGCAGCATCTGCTGGCGAGGTGGCCCTTTTCTCAACCCCCTCTCGGTGCACGTGTATTGCAGGAGCAGCACGGCCTTCGAGAGGAGCAAAACCGACGTGTTCCGAGTGAAAACCAACAACGTCGGACAAATAAAGAAAATAAGGTACCTGCATAGCGTTGTCCACAGTGCTCCACGCGGCGCTGATCGGATGGCGGGCGGTGGAGGTTTCGGTGAGCTCCTGCTTTGCTCGTTATTTGCGAGCACGCTCCTGTCAAGGTGAAGTTAAGGGTTGGTAAAACCTTGTTTACTGTCTAAGGTTTGAACCAAAGCGTGAAATCACCTACGGTATTGCTTATAACCACCCGCCCTCCCCGCAGGAATTGTATTTCTGTCATATGCAACCACACGGAAAAGCAGTTAGGAATGTTTTTATGCCTTGTGGAGGGAAATGGGGTTGGCCGTTGCCTTTTGCTGGATTGGAGTAATATAAATGGTAATCATTATGTTTAATCACCTCCTGATTGACCTGTATAGAATAAAAATTGCTAAGTGATACAGAGAAAGATGGGAAAACGGTGAGAGGTGGATGAAACGGAATAAGAAGGGAAGGGAGCACAAGGAGGGATATGGAGTGGGAGGGGATGGTTGCAGATGTGTGAGACGTGTAATATAAGGTGAATGAATGCAGATGTTGGATGAGCATGCGTGGGCGTGTGTATTTGCATCCATCCCCTTGCAGGCAATGGCACAAATACACATATAGCATCTGCCCACAAACGCATGCCGAAGGATGTTCTTGCACAAAATACCCTGCGGAGGTGCCTGGGTCCTGTGAAATGCTTTGGAGAGCCATGCTAGCCACTTGGGCTATACTTCTAAATTAAATAACGCACTAAGTTAATGCGTTATTTGCCAATATTAATCAAAATACAGACCCCTGCACACAGTTTGTTCCTCCTCTAGGATCGAGCATGACAACACCGGGCTGAACGCGGGCTGGTTCCTCGACCGCGTGATAGTGACAGACATGAACAGACCTCACCTGCGCTTCTACTTCCCCTGCAACAACTGGCTGAGCAAGGAGGATGGAGATGGGCTGTACGTCAGGGACCTCATCGGCAGCCTGAACCCCATGGACGTGCCCAAAAGTAAGGGTTCCCCCAAAAGCTTGACTTTTTCTTATCTGAAAGGCAACCTTGCACTGTCTGATGACCTCAGCCACAACAAAATTAGTCATTTAGTGTAATTTAAATTTAAATTTTCACTGTAGTCAGTGGAGAGATATAGGAAGATACCTCAAGAGAGCAAGTTCTGACATTAGACCTGACATCTCATCACCATGTGAGGATGCTTCTCATGTTTGTTGAGCACAAAATGAACCAAGATGACTACTTTAAATTAGAATAAATGATATTAGATGCGCTGCCAGATGTTGCCTGTATCATATTGTGTACTCTTAGAAAAGACAGCATGGTTACAATCCCATGTGTGATGTGAAATATTCTAGGCTGTGGTAGTGATCCCCAGGAAATTTCCATAAACAAAGCCAGCCTGCTCTCTATAACTCTACACCAGTTCACTGAATGTGTATGATAGCCCTGTTGAACCGCAGCTGATTTTTCAGAGTGGTTTTAAGCTAATGATGTTGAAGTGAAGCCAGGACAGCTTGCAAACCAGATATGTACTCCCAAAGTGATATCAGCGTGAGGGCCATGTGGCAATGTATGGTGCATGTAACATGAGTGGGAAGATGATTGAGACGTGAAAGCTGAGCCAGCAAACCAACCTCAGGTGGTAGGTTGGCAGTTTAGCTCCAGCTGTAGATGAGGAAACCGAGTTGTGTTTTCCTCATGACCTCACCAATGCACCGCTCCTTTCTGGAAGCTGAATCACAGTCATGGAAAGAAATGTGTTCCTATTGTTAGCCACAAGCATGAGGAAAAAGAAGATTGGTGGGAAGAAAGGGGCTTTTGATAGTACCGTTTTTTTCTGAGAAATAGTAGTAAACTTTTTATCCGAGTGCTGTCCACATGAACACATCAGGTCTTTATATTTTTGGAAACACAGCTTAATGCCAACTGCAGTGCAATGCTTTGAGGATTGATAGATGCTCTAGAAAGGCAAAGAGTTGTTGTTTTATTAGGATTCTGTTTAAAGTTAGCACTGAAACTCTATGCCTTTATGCTTTTTGTCCATGGATTGTTAAGATTCCCTCCCTACTAGTAAGATGCAACCTCCCAAGGCAGTTTTTATATGTTGAAGATGCAAGTATTAAAGCAGACTGCATGAGCTAGCATGCACTAATAATATCCATTGACAAGAAATGTTTGTGGAAGCGCTTTATAGGCCCGGAATTCTCCTGAGTGGTTGCCGTAGGGGAATGAGATAATGTCTGGAGATGCTCTGCCAAAACTCCACCCCACGAATGCTGGAACTGGGTGCTTTGCTGCTCTCTTACCCATTCAGCTTGCAAATTAGAAGAGTTAAAGATCCTTGAGGGTTGGGAGGGCTCAGGAAGAGGTGGTGAATGAGTCAAAACTGCATGCAATTAATAGGAGGTCTCTCGAGAAGGAAGCCAACTACTCAGTCTCAATAGAACTTTAAGCAACACAACAACGTTTTTGAATTTGTTTTTGTTTCTTCCCGGAGAGCTGATTCAAATGAACGCAAGTGGTTTCCTCCGTCCTGTTCAACACCTGTCTCCTGACAGGAAAAAAATGTGTGCGCTAAGGCTTCAGCTGGTAAAAATCAGCGATGAAATTGCTGGAGCAATTGTGTATTTTGCCAGCTGTGATCCCAGTCCCAAGCATTTGCTCTCCTCCAGAAAGCGGCTGGATATTTTATACCAACTGCTGACAATGTGCTTGGTGTTGTATGTTGAGGACACACACAGATAAGATTGTCCCCTGCCTGAAGAGTTTGAAAGAAGAGATACAACCAGATATTGGTCAGAAATGTGTGTGTTCACACGACCTGGATTGGGCTGAAAATCCTGCTTTGAAACACCATGGATTGCAGCCCTTCCTGGGCAACATGGGGAGCTGGGCTAAGGCCAGAGACACGGGTGAAGGGTTGGATCCCTTCCAAGCGTAAGAGGAGAGGGTTCGCTCAGCACTCTCAGGTTGCCGTTCCCCTTGAACCATAATTAATGCAAGATAAACATGGCCTGGCTGCTGAGGTGAACTGTCAACCACAGATGCAGATTTGTCTGAACTCACTTTGGCTCCCCCTGAATCCGCAGAGGTCTGAAATGAGATGATGAGATGATTTCCTTTGTACGTGCCAGATGTTTGCCCTAAATTTGCTTCTTGCTTTCAGATGGATTAAGCAGAGGTGTTCACTCTGAGAGTGCTCCTATTTTCCAGGCTACTAAACAAGTGCATAATGATGTGGTTTGGTGAACTTATGGGCTGGTAGCTATGTGCCTTGCTCCCTCCTAAGGCAGTGTCCTGATTAGCAGGGTTCAGCGCCACTCTCGTCTCCTTTTTGGTTGTCTTTCTTGAGTTATTGTTTTCCTTTTTTCTTTAATTCTTCTTTGTGCACCATTCGGGCATCGATGTTACAGACTTTAGCTTGTGCTTTGCTTTCAAGCTTCATTTCCCTTCACAGCCTGGTACATTTTTTTGGAAGTATCCAAAAAACTTCTTTTTCTATGTTCCTTCACCTACAGCGTCTTCAGCTTTTGATCTTCTCCTGGAGAGCTCTATCATCTTTGACCTGAGCATTTATCTTCCTACCTAGAACTGCAAATCACTGCTGGGACAAGCATGTTTTCTGTGATAGGTGTGGGGGTAGATGGGAGAAAATTTTGATTTGTTAAGTTTTTTGCTTGTTGAAGCTCTATCAAGACTTTTTATTTGAAAGGCTTCATTGGCATTTGGACCAAAACCTGCCCAAGTCATGGGGAGCCTCGACTTCTTTCTTGGTGAAGAGTATAGTGAGCCATTGGATCCCTGTATAGCTGTGAGCTTTGAAGAGGTTAATTTAAGGAAGAAAATAGAAGGGTTATAAAAATTGCAGAAAGAAATATGTTCCGCAGCAAGATCTCGCATACAATTGAAAAACTGCACTGAGAGGAGAAAAAAAAAAAAAAAAGGAAAGAAAAA
>VZSG01000130.1:1501896-1524403 GCA_013398315.1 Nothoprocta pentlandii
TTGGTCACAGATTATTTCTGTTTTTTTTGTAGCCATATGGCAAAAATGGATCCCAAGTCCAGGTTAGGTGTAGCTGTGCTGTATCTGAGGTTAAGTGTGCATGGTCTTTTAGTGGGCAAACAGATTTTCTGATTCACTGTGACAAGAACCACCTTTGAATGGGAAGATTGTTGGTCATATTAATTCTGCATTGATTTAGAGCTGATATAATGCCTTTTGGAGAGGTTGCGTCCCACACTGTTATGCCTATGGAGATATTTCTAGAAGGTCACGCCAAGCTACCATGATCTGAATATTTGTAAAAGCAGATTAGTGATGAGATGTGCTTGTGTGCTTATGTCTGGAGAGGATGCTCCAGCTTTAAAAAACAAGAATAATATTTATTACAATTACAAAAGAGAGAACCTAAGTCCGTCAAGTTGCAGGTCAGTCCCAATCCTTTTTTTTTTTTTTTTTTTCTCTCATGCATCTCCTAGAATAATTGATCTCATGTAGGGCCTCATGTAGGAGAAGGGTAATGAGATCAGCCAAGGAGATAGGGATGGTCCATGTTCATGGTGGTGAGAGAACACTACAGGCAAAGAGAACCAGAAAACAGTTCCCTTAAAATGTTATTATGAACACAGTTTATCCATACAAAGGGGCAGACTATACTGACTTCACTGCCAGGTATGCTTTGGAGAGCATCTGTGTGAGTGCACAAAGAGTTAACATGCTATAGATATTCTATTTTTTTAGGTCTGCTAGGATCTAAAACTCATATATTTGAGCTGGGAATTTGGGTTGTTTCATTTCTTTCTTTTGGGAAAGAAGCGTGTACTAAGACTTCACAGTTCATTGTCCAAGGTTTTAATGCTGGCTGAGCTGAGCTGAAAACTTATGAGCGACTTGTCTCAGGCTTGAGAAAACACTTGGGGCACCAGGTATTGATGCACATGCTTGACTTTGAATTAGTAGCTCAGTCCATCCTGTCCCAATGGGAGATGCAGATGCCTCAGGGCTGGACTGGATCCGAGCTGAAGCTGCAGCCAATATTTCTCAATAATATGCTGGTGTTGAAGCTTTGATTAAAAAAAAAAAAAAAACATTTTGGATGTGAGATATGATGACATCTGATGGGCTTTGTAGCATCATTTTACAAAGCATTAGATCTGGAGGGTCTGGTGTGTTTAGAGTGGGATTTCTCCTGCCACCCCTGAGTCATGATTCAAAATGTGCTGTCATGTTCTGGAAACTTCAGTCAACAACAACAATAACAAAAGGGTGGTGGTCCTGAGGATTTGAAGAGTCAGGAAAAAAGGAGGAGATCTGGAATGGAGGAACAAAATATTCATGGCTGTTAGCTGCTCATCAAAACTCTATTTAAGTTGAGAGTGGGAAGAGTGTAACTAGCACGGCAAATGCCGCTAAATATATTTACAGGATGAATTTTTATTTTTTTAAATATGGCAAATGCCTGTATTAAGGATTTGCTTTGCTGCACACTGATAATAAACAGGGTTTTTATGTGGAGGAGTATCTCTCCTGCCCAATTAATATTGCTGCAAGGAAACTTTGATGCTATCAGACACACCATGCACCAACAATATCTTCTTTTTTATTTCCCCTCAAAGTTTATCAGTTGATCTGATAAGGATTTTATTCTCCATATAGACAAGGATGTATGTACCCTTTTGACCACCACAACAACCACTGTTTGCCTACAACAACCTGGCTACGGAGGGTTTTGTAGTGTACTTTTTGTCTGATATTTTAGTTCTGAAACTGGGCAAGAGCAAGGAGGAACTGAAAAACTAGAAATGAAAAGAAACACTCATGATTTGTAAACGAAAATGAAGACAAGACGCACAGAACTCAGAAATGGAATGTAAATAGGGACCTGTAATTCACATAAATAAGGGCTTCTTGTTTCAAGAGAAAAAAAAAGACAAAAATGATTGAGCCATCTCTGCATGCAGCTGGTATGTAGATCTATGAATATAACAGATAATGAATGGCCCTGAAGATTGGCATAAATTTGACCAATTATATCCAGATATCGCAATTATTTTGCAGTTAGTTTTGAAATAAAGTATCTTTATTTCAAAGTATTATATATAAAAAGTGAGGCTGAAGTACAGTGCTCATATAATTTTGAACACCACTGTAAAATTATTTTACTCGTCATTCTGAGCAAAAATATTTTACCCAAGAGTTTCTTTTCAGTCATTTCCCCAATTTCAAATCTACCAGGCTCAGGGAAGCAGTGGGAGGAGGGAAATGGATATTTCTCCTGTGAAATGTCTGATTTTTTTTTTTTTCCGTGGGCTCTCATCCTGGGGCTGAACTAATGAAAGACAATGAGAAATCTTGGAGAATTAAGTGAAGAGGGATTTGCAGGGCGCCGTGGCGAGGTGGGCTGCCCTGTGCTGAGCTCCATGCCTCTGCAGCTGAACTGCTATTGTCTCCTGAGCAAGGTCGTCTAAAGCTCACTCCAATGTGTCATCATCGCTTTGAAGTCGCAGTAGGAACAGCCGTTTAGCATCTCCTCCAAGCAAAGCCTCCTGCATGGGGTAGATTGCCTCTCACCGGCTCTGCGGAGGGATGATCCGGGCTGAATCCTAATATATTTAACCGTCTCGATGCGTGCTTTGGTTTCACATGAAAGTTGCTCGGGACAGGGCTGAATCTGGCGGTCTGTGGGCTGGTCTCTGAGGAGATTAAGCAGCTGAACTGATGGCGGGGAGACAATGGTTGGGGATAACGTAAAACTCAGGAGAGCAAACCTAACCGTTTCCTATGGGTTATGTTTCCTTGGTCTTTTAATGTCTTAATAGTGTCTTTTAAGAAGAGGTTTGTGGGGAGAGCCATTGCGTGGGGTCACGGTGCCTCGCAGGCAGCGTGCACCAGCACTGTGCAAACATGCCTGGTGTTTAACACCACGCTCACGGACCAGATCAACGCGGAGTTCTTCCTTAATCATCATCCCCTGCGCTCCGAGGGTGCTTGTAATCTGAATTTCCCACCTGAACTCTCTGTTTAAAAAGCTGCTCTTCACCTCTGGAAGTGCGGCTCGTTAGTAAAGATAGCTGTCAATTACTCTTGGCAGAGATTAATTACTCCTGAGCGCGAGATCTCCTGACCCATCCGCATGCGCTCACTCCATGCAGCAAGGAGCCGTGTTTCAGAGGCGATGCTGGCTCCTGTTGAGCTCTGCAGGGCTCCTCCGTTTGCTTTGATAGGGGTAGCTTCAGGTTCCCCTTGTGTCTTCCTCTGCCTTGTTCTCTCCAGGGTACCCACAGCTGCAGAAGAGAGAGGTGCAGTGATTAGGGCTGGATGAGTTTTATTCTCTTTGCAGCATTTGTAGACGCTCCAGAGAGAGCGTGGTGTTGTGTGAAAATGAGCTGAAGTGTTTCCACCATCAGGCCAGGAGAAGCTCGTGTAGGTGTTAGACTGGTGGGGATGAACTCCCTTCCATAGGACGTAAGAGAATTAAACTGCAGTTCTTAATCTGAATCCAGCAGGCTGGATTGGCGACTCCAGGTCCCAGCCATTTGTCCTAACCATGGCCTGTCCAAGCTGGTAATGGTTGCACAAACCAAGAAGTCCAGCTGTTGCTGAGAAAAATGTTGCTTGAAGGAGTACCAAGGAACTCTTATTTTGATGAAGCAATGCTTTCCGTCGAGGAGAAGGCATTTCAGCAGAGGATTTCTGGTGGGATGGAATTACTGACTTGACAGCGAGGGGTTGAGGCACAAGGAAGTCAAACCACCCTTCCAGGATGGATGGGAAGAAGATGGGAAGCTGGATGAGAAGAAATGAAGCAAGGTGTTAGGCTAGTGCTGCACCCTGCATCCTCAGGATGGAGATGTCGGGGGGTGAATGTCTAAAAGAGAGGGCTGCAGCCCCACAGTGCGGTGCCACCCACGTGTCCCTGCAGCATCTCTGCTGCTCTCCTCCAGGAGAACAAACTCTTTGGTTAATATCACTCTTCCCTTTCAGCTGCTAAAAGCTGTGGCTGCGTTGATTAGTGACAGACAAGCCTATCACATTGGTGCTACCTTAATGCAGTGGGGTCGTATCAGTTAGTGCCACCCAGGGATGGCATCTTGGCACCGACCGCTGGGGCCTTCCTGGGACACCCAGGTGGGAGGAGAGGCAGGAAAAAGCAGGCACAGCTCATGTACTGAATATCTGGGAGGTGCCAGGTTTGCCACATCTTGCAGTCCTTTGCTGCTGCTAATTTGGGTTCGAGGAGAGCTCCCTTCCCCACGCCTGTGCCGTGGTGAGCCTACACAGCTAGATGGAGGCACAGCTTTTATCAGCTCTTTGTTAGCAAAAGCCCAAAAGCCTGTTCCCGGTGCAGGGAGAAGCATCCAGAGACAAATTTCCAGGCAAAACCTTGATCTCAGTTTTTACGGATGAACTTGGAGCCATGCACTGAGATTTAAAAAAAAAAAAAAAAAAAAAAAAAAAAAAAAAAAAAAAAAAAAAGGATATTTTAAAAAAGATGATGCTACTGTTTTAAATAATGCATGATTAAGAACTTGCAGAATAAGGAACAACATTCATCCAGCCCTGCTTAAAATGAAGAGTATTCGACTGCAGCCAGATCCCTGCCTGGCTGCAATGAGCTTTTTTCTTGAGTGCTTCTAGCAGCTGAATCCTCACTGCTTTTTCAAGGTGGATCGTCTCTTTCTGTTAAAAATGCACCATTTAATTCTGGAAAATTCACTGATATGTGTTATGCACGAGGATCCTTGGGCTACTCCATCTGCCATGGTCAAGTCCTGACTCACTCGCAACTGTGCGAGGCAGGTATGGGGACTGGTGTGTGTGGATATAGTGCAGAGTCCAGAACATTTGGAAAAGAGGGAAACCTCTTAGTGTAAATATTTCCCTTTGTACTGCAAATGCTCCTGCAGTAGCTTTGCAGTGCATCTGCAAGGAGAAAAGAGGCATCCAAGCTTGGTGCCTTGCGCTCAAGCCCCACTCAGGTTTTAGGAGACAGGGCAAAGCCCATACATAAGCACAGTATACTTGTTTTCCCAAGCAGGTTATCATGGCACTATATACCTTAGATTGAATTACAGAGCTGTTGGCAAAGCCTTTCAAGTTTTGGATGTGAATTATTCCAGCGTTTCTCTGTTCTCTGCACATCCTCCTTGATGCTCTGCATGTGTTCAGGTATCCTCCTAGTCTATATTTTAGAGACATAAAGTCGGATCCCACAGTGGAAATCTAGCTTCCCCCACTGATAGTTTTCCTTTTGTGGATCTTTTTATCCCAACAGGCTCTTCTGGCCCCTGAATAAAAGAGCAGAAAATTAATCAGTGACATCAGGATAAATATTGCAGAGGAGGTGCACGGAGCAAAGTGTTTTGAAAAATGTGGTCTGTGATTGAAGATCCCAGTGTACAAAGGGTCATTTTTACTTCGAACAGTTTAGTAGCCAAATGGGAGTCGTAAATTGTGCTATCTCTATCCTTGGCTGATGCAAATAAGATCTTGTGAGGCTGCCACATCTCTAGAAGGCTGTTAGAGCTCCACACGCTGAGATGAGGAGAAATGTGAAGACATTTTTTAACATACATTGTGGTTGGCTCATGATGGATGAGGTGCTTTGCTCTGTGAGTAGTAATGCAGGGGTCTGTGATGGTCCATAGCTCCTGGAAAAACTCATTGCCAGGGCTGACCAGGAAGCCCAGAGATGCTTCTGCACTAAGTGTGAGTGGATGCACCTGGCAAAGCAATTTCCAACCTGAGCCACAACTGGGCACAATCTATTGAAAATGGAAGACTGAGGCAGCCAGGAATTCTTGGGAATTTTCCCAAGAATGTGCCTAGCAAAACCAGACCTGGTATATGCTGGTAGGAGAAGACCATGCCATCAGATGTTAGCTTTTTCAAAAAAAAAAAAAAAAAAAAAATTACATATGATTGCATATATATTGTATATATTTGCTTTTTATCTTTATTTATATTCATGCTTAATTTTCCATCCCTTTAAGAGACTCAGAAAGCTGCAGAGCTGTGTGGGGATGATGGGCCAAAGCAGTTCATTTGAGAGTGAGCATTGCTGGCTGAAGATTGGTTGTGAAGAACATGATTTGCCACAGGCTGTGTTTCTATAGTACTTGAATAAACTTTGCAGTTTGCTGGCATTCCTAGTTGAACAGTTGGACATTTCTGCTTCCCTGGAAGGTAAAATCTCTCTTATCATTATTGTAACAAGATGATGATCTAGCCAAGACTCGGGTTGAATTTTAATGTCCTCTGTCATCTACCCAGGCTAAAGAACAGGTCCAGGGAGTAACTGCTTTCCTGAATTGAATTGCCCTAAGGCAGTAAGTGCATTTTTGAAGCTTTAGCATTTTTAGCTTTGTGTCTTGAACTCTCCAATGAAAATGAACCAATAAAGTTAGCTGAGATGGTCCATAGCGCCGGTGGTGTGATCAGTAAACAAGGGTAAAAATTCTGATTAGCCCTGAATTTAGGCTCTACAATCAGATGAACATTGTAATGAACTCGTCTTAACCTGCGGTAGATGCTTTAAATTTTACTTTTGCAGGAGAAATAAGTGAGTTATGGCCTGTGCCCTTGTCCTTTCTGCACATGCCGTGTGCCCAGGAGGCAGGAGGGAAGAGGTGATGCAGGGTATAGCAGATCCTTCACAGAGTGAAGTCATATATGGAGTCACGTATTGATCATTAGCAGGTTTTGCTTTCCTCTTTGCCGGTTTTGGTGTGTGTTTAACTGTCTGTCTCCAGCATTGAGACCAGCTCTCTGCTTAAACAAACAAAGCAGGCAGATAGATGGGCACGTAGACCTCAGTGGTGGATCTCGAAAGCTGTGTGTGCTTGCCCAGAATGCAGTTATGTTGGAGCCATGGAGGATTTCTCATTGATTTCAGAGGAAGCTGAGTGCACCCTTGCTGTCCTTTGGAGACAGGTTAATCCCGTTGTGATCCCTTCAAGAACTCACCTCTTAAACACAGATGTGGAGCGGGTGAAATGATCCTGAGTGGGATTTTTGCGTTCTTAAGTGGCACACCTTATATAGCCTTGTAACCTCATAGCTCACGTGCTTTATTACAGTTTTTTCATGAGGTGCAAAGTACTTGATTTACTTTTATTTTTTAATCAATAGAGTAACAGGGTGGGGCCCTTAAAATTTTTTGATTTTGCACTGTGCCTGATCTTTCCTCAAAGTATTTGTTGTCACCACCCAGGCCTAACGTTAGCTAAGATGCAAAAATACCTCATTGACAACATTCAGCCTGGAGAGGCCTGATCCTGGGCAGATATTTGGCTGTGGGGCTCATGTTTTGAGGAAAAAACAAGGTCATTGTGTAGGTCTGAGTTCATTTCATGGCTATGTATCAAGACTAAAATTTGCACCTTTCACTCATTTATTTGAACTTTCAGCATCAAGGCCAGGAGTTGGGTGATCCCTTGCTCTGGGCAGGGAGTACCCAAACTGTTAAATTTCTGTCGATGGATTTTAGTCATCTTGTGGAGAAGGGAAAGATGATTGAGGGTCAGCATACACGATGAAGGGGATATGGTTCAGACGTGCTTCTAAGACAGGAAGGCACAAATTCAGTTGTACTGTTACGTTATCAGACCACCCTTTGTTTTGCTAATGCATTGGGATTTCTGCTTCTCTCTTTGCAGTAAATAAATACGTGGTCCGAGTTTTCACTGGCGATGTTAGCGGCAGCGGAACAGATGCAGATGTCTTCATTAACATCTTCGGTGAGAAAGGAGACACAGGTATTCAAATGCAAATCATTTCCTAAAATACTTCTTCCTGCTCCGCAGGCCTGCGATCTGAACAGCACACAGCAGCAATCTGGCAAATGCAGAATAATTTGGCAATAGGTGCCAGTCCACTAAGGGATGTGATGCAAATGTGTTATTTATAGTGTATGAAGTGAGAGGTGGGTGTCAGACCCTCTCTGCGAAGCAGGAGGAGAGTTTTTCTTTCATGAAATCTAAATTTTTTTTAATTGAATCTAAATTTTCAAATGAATTTTTCGTACTGATTAGTAGTAAAAAATGCACCCAGACCAAAATCTGTGGGTTCTGCCATAGAAAGAAGCAGGTGGAAAGTCCTGGAGCTCTAACTAGGAAATACTAATACTCTTCTATCATGTCAAATTTGAGGAGTAATGATATTATGTCTGCCAAGTGTCCTTGAGCAGATTATAAAACCTGGTGGATAGGTTTCATCCTTGATTAAGTCTTTAGGCTTTTACAAGGGGATTCATCTTATCTCACTTGAGACATCTGAAGGTGGATGTCTACCTCCACATTGGTTGTCTGGACACCCTGTCATGTCAATACAGAGAGGCGACATCTCTAGAAAATGATTCATCCTCTTCAGAGGGATGTGGGATGAATTACTCTCTACCACCTTTCTCTGCACCAGTTCTGCAGGGCTCCTAGGGAGGATTTGAGCCCACTCGTGCTGTGACCAGCACCGTGACTGTGTTGGTTGCATCAGGGGTCAGCGCTTTAAACCCGCAGTCTGTGGCCAAACCCTGTTTAAACAGTATGGAAATTTTTGAAGGCATTAAAAATAAAAAGAGTATGTGATGGTAGGAATAAATATAAGAGCCATCTGGATATATATTTTTGACAACTCTGAGGGCTGTAAGTAATTATGATAATAAGACTGGTCTTTTGTGTCTTTTTATTAAAAGATGTCTTTTACAAAAGATGTCTTTACAAAAGATGTCTTTTTATTAGAGTATAAAGTCCTGTGTGTTCACCTTGAAGCCTGGTTGGAGAAAGCCAGGACCTGGAGGGTGTTTGATCCAGTCACAGCAGTGGCATTCCCAAGTTTTTTTTTTTTTTTTTATTTACAACCATTCACATCCCAGTTACTTTTTCTTTCCTTCCTTCTGTTTTATTTTGATTATTTTTCAGGTGTGAGAAAACTAGACAATGACAAAGACAACTTTGAGAAAGGAGCAGAGGACAAGTTCACGCTTGACGCTCCCAATCTGGGAAGATTAAGAAAAATTAACATAGGTCACAATAACAAAGGTGGCTCTGCCGGCTGGTTCCTTGCAAAGGTTAGTTATTCTTTAGGAAGTGTTAAATATAAGGATGCTCATTCTCGCTTATATAAATTGCCCATCATCTCAAGGGAAGTTATGACTGTGAGAAGATCCCATTGATAGGGCTCGAATTCATCTTTAATCTTGTTTCTCCTGTTGCAGAGCTTCTTTATCAGATGAAGGAGGCTCTCTTAAAGCTGGGGCCTCCAAGCCTTGGTGACTTTATCAGCTTAACTCATTAACCACACAGCAAAGATACCAGACTCTAAGAAATACCCATTGAGTTTGTTCAGAAATTTGCAAAGTTTTACAGCTTGACCAAATATAAGTGATTTATCACTGGCACAGCAAAAGACACAAAGACACTTACTTGTCTTCCTCTTGCTTTTGTATTTTAATCTCCTACTTTAAGGCATCAAGACATTGCAGCTTTTAGTGAAATGGTTGAAAAAATACTGTAAAAGGAGGAAGCACTGAGCCTTTCTTCTGATCTCATTTTCTTTCCTGTGCTGGTGTTGTTTAGCACAGTTGGCTCTAATCCATTCAAGATCTGACCCCAAGTTTGTAAAACCTCAATAACAGGATGGTTTGATGTATTACAAATGCAAATATTAGCACACGCTTTTCTGCTATCCCCAAACACTGCACTAAAAGTTATTATGTTGACTGTCCATGAAAAATGCAGATGAAAAACAGAGCTGTTGGGCTTCCAGTAATAAGCAGGGGGAAAAGAACAGAGAAACCTTGTTCTCACAGAACAAATGAAATCTGAATGACATGCTTTTGATGCTGGTTAGGTCACTTTGATCCCAAAGCCTGAAGTAGTGACCAGTGGCAGCCAAAATATTAAGCCACATGATCCACTGAGATGTTGGTAATTGAGTAAAAGGCAGCTCTTGCCCTGCTAGTGCAGCTGGAAGTTGGGAGGAACAGGCCAATCCCTGGCCCTGTTATTCTGAACAGTTGGTAGATGCTTTTCTCCAATTTGCTTCAGGACTGGAGGACTATAATGCTGTTAGTCCTGCAGGAACTTGCCATATAGGTTCATATAGGTTCATCATAGGTTCTTCTAGTGTTTCTTGTGTCTTCACACTTAGAGCTTTAATTTGAAAGTTTAAAGTTTTTCTACCTCTAATTATATGAATAAAGACACTAACACGAAGAGGATCAGCTGGTAAAGGGGAATCTGAGTGTTGATGTGGCTCCTGAAGCTCATGTAGTTGAGTCTTTAACACTAAGAACAGCACTGCCCTCTCATGCTGACAGTCCTGACCCTGCTAGACACTGCGGTCTGCAGAGGTGCAGTGAGTCTGTAGTGCTGCAGGCAATAGTGGGAATAGTGGTGGCTGGAAACCTCAGGTTTTCAAAGAATTATTTCACAAATATGTCATGAAGGATATGTTTCAGATGTTAGGTGTTAGCTCGGAAGGTAGAGAAGTGCAGCAATGACTCATGATTCAAATGCAGCAAAATTCACTCAGTGAATTTCGTTCCCTGGGCCATTGAAAGGCAAGCAGAGGTTCTGAGTTTTTCTTTTCTGGCCGAAAATCTCTGGGATTCTGCATTGCTTGTCTGAAATACTGCAGTAATTCTGCAGGAAGCTGCAGGGCCATGGGTGTGTGATGGTGACGCACAACAAGAAGGACAAGGAGATCCAAGTGGGTGACTCTGGCCTACTCTGGTGTTACATGGGGAGGCATTCTCTGTTGTTGTGGAACAGCACTCCGGAGTAGGACCAAGAGCCTGGTCCTTCCCAATGAGAAACTGTCCCTACCAGTAGGTTTCATGGCTATCTTTGCACATGGTTCCATATTGTAATAACAGAGTGCAATTAGCTGATATTATTAGCTCACACAAGCCGAGCCAGGGATCTTGATTTGTCCTAAAACTCATTGTTGCTGTTTCATAACATCGGCCTAAAACTGAGCGGGATTGGAGACAGGCTGTTCCCAAAGCAGAACGAAGAGCTGCAGCTCAGCTGAACAGAAAGGAGTAGCCAGCAAAGCGACTTAAAAGAGAACGAAGACAGGCCAGCCAGATGGTCTTGGCAGCAGAGACATGTGGTCTCGTACACCGAGATGTGCAGGTTGAGTTCACCAGAGAAAAAAAGAAAAAGAAAAACACCCCATTTTTTACTAGCCAATTTTCTGAAATTCTATCAGCTCTAATTAGAGAGGGGAGGGAGATGTGCTTGAATATTGAATATCAGCTGACATGGACAGTGCACATAAGCTGTTAGTCTTCTGTCACCCCCTCCTGCAACATCCTTGTTCGCGTTGCAGATACTTTTCAAAGAGCTCTTTCTTTTCTCTTAGGTGATCATTGAAGATATCGGCAACAAATGCGAGTATCAGTTCCCAGTTGGACGCTGGTTTGCTTTGGATGAGGATGATGGGAAAATCCAGAGGGATATTCTTGTAGGGGGCACTGAAGCCACAGGTAAAATCGTGGACTGAATCCTTGGTGGTTGATGCAAAGGTACAAAGGCCGATTTGATATTTCTAGCCATGTCTTCTTTAGGAGCTAAACCTTCTGGCCTCAGGGAGATTGCTGTTCCCAGAGTCACCAAGGTGCCACAGAATAATCCATATTAAGCTTCAGGTTATGGGCTGGAAATGATGGATCCTTTTACAAAGCAAGAGAGGCAGTGCCAAGCCTGGAAACTGGCTTTTTGATTACACAACCTGATTAGAACAGAGAGGCAGACAAATGGTATGTCTCTCTTAAAGGAAACCTGGATGTAAAACAGTAAAACAAATTACCACTAGGCTGAAGATGATTTGGGTAGTGTTTTGCCTGTATGTATTCGTTTAGAGAAAGGTAAACACTGTGACTGTGCACTTACCAGGTGCTCTTTGCTTCATTTCAAGGTCTATAACATCTGCAGTCCTCGTGTGCTTTCTTGAATGTGCGCTGGAAAGTGGCCTGGATGCAGAAACCCGATTGCATGATGCATGTTGTGGAAATTAGAGAGGGGAAAGAAACCTGCTAACCAAGAGAGTGCACGTTCCTTACTGAAAACTTCCCCTGCTGTTTTGCATTTCTCAATGTGCATTTTTTTTTCTGCTCTCATAATTTTTTTTGTTGAAGCTATTTCATTTGCACAGTAAAATGTGCCTGAATGCTTTTATTTATTTATTTCTTTTATGTAAACTTTAGAGAAAGACAAGATTTCTTGTAAGACAGTGAGTTCTGACCTTGCTACTTTTCCCAAGGTCCCTACTGAGAGTTATGGGTGGTTTAAGCCAAGGCAGGACTTAGCGTGGGCTCTCACTGCTTAAACATGCTTCCTAAAACACTCCTATAGATAGAGATGAGAAAAAAAAAAGAGAGATTTTTTCAAATACATATAAATTCTATTTCAGAAAGCGTTTCTTTCCCTTTTGGGGCTAAAAAAGGCACTATTTCTCCCCCATCTTGCTTTGCTGAGATCTTTCAAGTCACACAGTGGCAGTGCAGGTTCTGCTGCAGCGTTCGAGGCTGCCCACCACACCTTCCTAGAGCATGATGGTGTCACACATCTTGCCCCAGCTATCCTTGGAGCATCCTTTGGCGCTCCTGGTGCTTTGAACCTCAGAAAATCAAGCAACTCAGCTGCCAGTTCAAGTTTTCACATGTTTTCACCAAGTTATCACTGGAGTAAGAACATCAAAACAAGCCAGTTGCAATCTCAAGCTTTCTTGCAGTGGGCCCTGCTATAGCAAGTTTATGACCATGAACCCGTTCCCCTTGGACATGAGAAATTAGCTGTGTGTTTCTCAGATGTGTGTGTGGAATGAAAACAAATAAAATATTGTGCTGTGTCCAGGCTGATAACTAAAAAGCCTCATGGGCAATCAGTACAATACAATGTAAATCCCATCTAGAATTGTAATTTTTCAGCCTTTTTTTGTTCCTTCTAACCAAATTCATGTTTCCTTCAGGTATTGTGTACAATGTTGCTGTAGTGACAGGAGATATCAGAGGGGCTGGCACAAACTCCAAGATCCATGTGATCCTCCACGGCTCCAAAGGCTTGAAGAACAGTGGGAAGATTTTCTTG
Source organism: Nothoprocta pentlandii (assembly GCA_013398315.1). Taxonomy (NCBI): domain Eukaryota; kingdom Metazoa; phylum Chordata; class Aves; order Tinamiformes; family Tinamidae; genus Nothoprocta; species Nothoprocta pentlandii. The sequence goes on from VZSG01000130.1 coordinate 1,514,985, forward strand.
GAAGGAGGTGAATTTGAGCGTGCCAGGACAGACCTCTTCAACGTGGAGATAGCATCTCTTCTGAGCCCGCTCAGCAGAGTCACCATTGGCCATGATAACTGCGGGGTCAGTTCTGGCTGGTACTGTGAAAAGGTGAGACTTGGTCACTGGTCAGTTGTTTTCTCTTCCCAACTTGACCCCATCGACCAAATAAGTTTAAAAATTCTGCCTTTGTTTGGATGACAATATTCCCCCATTTAGCAAGTCAATGTTATACATAATGCAGGGTAGCAGTGATTGCCTCGAAGGCACATTCGAATATGTAAATCAATCACTTACTAATTGAGTTGATTGCCCTTTGCAGCCACAAAGATAGATAGTGTCTCCTGCTCAGCACCAAAAGCACCTTCAGATGTTTGCCCGGAGGGCCAAACATAAACACGGTCTGTGACTGTGCGGAGCATTTCGGACTTGTCATCCATGCTCAGATGTTCCTGAAGGTTTTAGACGCTGCCAGGTAAAAGATGCTGCCCTGGGAGGCAGCGGAGCAGCATGAGGTTGTTTTTAGTGCCAGCAAGGCCAAGAGGAGGGAGGAGAGTGCGGCTGCTGCCTACTCATGCCTGCTACTGCACTCTGAATCAGGAAGGGCAGGCAGTTTTCCTGGAAAGCACAGATGGCTTAGGATGCATTTGGAGGCATAATGTGAACTCCTGCGACCACACTGCCTGTTCTTGTTGCCTTCCCCTGGTGGTGTTTCATCACTTCTTGGTAGACCTGCTTTGACATGCTCTGGAGGAATGGGAATAACAAGACCTGAATATGCTTCTGAATATGAATATGGGTCCTGGATATGCTCCTGATGGGGAACTGTGCAGCAGCTTGGGTTTGTTCATGTAGAATTGATCAGGGAGCCAGGCTCTGAGAGCAGGACCAATATCCCTCATTCTGTCATTGCTTCAGTTGTTTAAGCTTTCAGGATCAGGGGCTTGAGCAGTGACAGAATATTCCAATTCACCTCTCTAGTTTCTTTCTCTAGGTGGTGGTTTACTGCCCATTCACTGGTATCGAGCAAACCTTCCCTTGTGGGAAATGGTTGGATGAAGATGAAGGAGATGGCCTCATAGAGCGGGAGCTCTATGAAATGGTCTCCCTGCGCCAGAAAAGACTAAAAAGTACGTACTAAAAAATATGCAGTATTCTCCTGGGACCCTGCTCCATGGCCGTGCCGTGCTTGCCACCCACACAACGCAATATGGGTAGACCTCTGGTCAACTAGAGGCTGAAACTAATCAGGTGCTCATTGAGCTTTATCTTTGTACATCCTGGTTTGGAAAGAGAAAGAGGAAAGTGAAACTTTTCAAGTATTTTGGACAACTGAACTCATTTCCTTAGTGGGAAGGAAATGGGGTCTAGCAGCCTTCTAAGATTTGCTAGGCTTATGCCTTCCTCACCTCTGCAGACAAGCAAGGGAGTTTCTTCTCCCTATAGTATTTAAACCTGCCTGATCCTAAGGCAGGAAACTGCCTTAAATAAGACAGATCTAATCGAAAAGAGGAAGAAAAAACAAGCTCTTCTCACTAAGTTAATTTATTTACTTTTTACTGTGGACCTTAGAGGAAAAACAATGCATTAGCCCTGTCCAGCTGCCAAACGTGCCTCTGCAGGTGAGCGAGCACTGCATTTGAAGCTTTTTCTCGGAGGAGAAATGCCTGCATTTGCTTGGAGAAGCCGCTCGGGGCTGTGTAGGGCAGTGTACCAGCACAGCGCGCTCGCACGAGCCTTGCTGGCTGTGTTTGCAGCAAGCAGTGGATTGCGGCCGTCTCGCCCGTGTTGGTGTGCATGTGTGTAAGCAGAATGCCTTAATTAGGGTAATACATGCAGTTTAATCAGGGTGCATTGGGTGGGCTCCTGCTTAAGCAGCAGCTCATTCAAATAGGCTTTATCTAAATGTTAGTCGCTGTTACAACCACATTAGGTCTCTGCCTCAGTCCATTTAACGAAGGCATCTGCAACCTTTAACCCTCTATTATCAGCTCTGATTGTTATTGACAGGCTAATTCCCCTACTGCCGCAGTGCAGGAGATAGACAGGGAGCATTAGCCTTGAGAAATCTGTGACCTTTAGCTGCCAGATTAGAGAAGTGTAAGACTTGGAGTTAGAAAAGACCCATTTTGTCATCTCGCCTATCGCTCCATGCATGCAGGACTATCCTTTTCTGCAAGTTGATCAAAGCTGGATTCGACCTTGCTTTGGGTATCCATGGTGAAACATCTCCCTGCACAATGTGTGCAAACGGGTCCCCGGCGAGCTGCAGCTCAACCAGGAGCTTGTTCTTATTCTCCTCCTTTTTTTCTCCCCTGTCTTCCTCCTTATCTTGCATGTTATCCTAGGAACTGTGGTGTCAAATCTGGCTCTCCTTGGTGTTGGTGCTCTGGAGGAGAGTTGCTTTGGATTGAAGAATTTCCTGACTGCCTGATATGAAGGCGAGTTTTGAGGGAGACACAGGAGGATTTGTCCTCCCAAACTTGTAAGGATGAGGAAAGGTGCTTGGGGAATGCCTGGTGTGCCCTGGCAGCTGCAAATCTGGCTCACCTGGGTTTCTGCTATCTATATTAAGTGCTCTACATAATAAGTTTCCTCTCCTCCTGCCTGTATCACAGAATCACAGAATATTCAAGGTTGGAAGGGACCTCTAGAGATCATCTAGTCCAACCTTCCCACTCAAGCAGGCACACCTACAGCATGGGGCACAGGGTGGCATCCAGGCGGGTTTGGAGACCTCCAGAGAAGGAGACTCCACAACCCCCCTGGACAGTATATGCACCCTTCCTCTTCTCCTCCCTTTCAGCAGCAGATGTCAAGGAGGCCAAGCAGGAAAGATGGAAGAGGTCGCTGTGTCCAGTTTGGCTCTGCTTTTTCTCTGGACGCTGTATCATGTGCCATGAGCAAACTTGCCTTAGCTCCACTTCTGCTCTGATAGAGCTCATTGCTGTTTTTCAGAAGACAGCATTCATGAATGATTTGAAGACTATTTAAATAGGAGAACTCTTTTTCTGAAGAAGAGTTTCCTCTCCCCTCTCATTTTTTTGGGTAACTCAGTCCCCTCCCTACTATAATTACATGCCGAGGAGATCAGTAAAAAGCTAATTTATATGCATAGCATCGTATTTTTATATTCCATTCTGGGCTCTGAAGGTCAAGCTGTGCTCATGTGGGCCCAGGCATACCAAAAGGGCTAGCGATTCTTTCATTAGAATTTGTTAATAATTCAGCCCGTGTCTGAGTTGGGAAGGAAACCTGTTCCCTCTCCTGTAGGTGCTGCAAGGCCTGCAGATTATTATCAATAAAGTGAGACTGCAGATGAAGGCCTCTGTAGAGGAAATAACATCAGCTTTACATGTGCAACCGTTCCCTGATGTGTAAACTGATGTGAATTTGCAGCATGTGGACTCTTCTTATAGCTAAAATGTTGGGTGAAGACTAATGAAATGCAGATTCAGCTTTTAGCTTTGCCACACACGTTGGGCATTTGGCTTGGGGTAACACAAGCGCTAATTGAAATTAGATGGGATTTAGGCATTTACATCATATAAGCACTGTTGAAAAGCACCTTCACCTCCCTCTGAGCGTATTTATTCCACATAGTGCAACCTGGTGAGAGATACCTGAAGTGGAGCCAAGCAAGGCATAAATGAGGGTAGTACCTGTCCTACAAGAAGCATGTTTGGACTAACTGGCCTGATTTGCAAGGTTGATTTGCTGATTTGCCTTCTAAGGAAGGCTCCCTAGCTCAGGGTGAAGTGATTGCATCCCTATCGCTGCTTGTTGCAGAAGCAGCTCATCTCAGGTGTGTGTTGAAGCTACCTGGAGCTGCATTGCACCGTGTCAGGTACTTGGAGCTTCTTTCCAATGACAGAAAGAAGGATGACACTATTGCCCTGCATTAAAAATAGTCTTTGAAGATAGAGTTATGAGTGCTGGAGAAGTATGCTGAAACTACAGAGATGGAGCAATTCCCTGGATTACCCTGTTACTAACGTATGACATATAGTACTGTGACTCACCTACAAAGTGGTGATTTATGTGTTTTCTCATTTTATTTTAAAGGGAGGAACATTGTTATTATATTTCTAGGCAATCTCATTGCAGCATGTCATGTAGCAGCTGATAATGTTAGTGTGGAAAAGGATAAAATGTCTGTCTTCTTTCATCCAGCTCACTCTACCATGCAAAGAAAATGATGAGAATTATGTTTTTAATGCTTTTGATATTTTAAATTATGTTTAAAAAACAACTTTTAAACAAAATACCTTTTTTTTTTCTGTGTAGAAAATCCTTGGTCTCTGTGGATCTGGACAAGTGACATTAAGAATGCAGGGACGGATGCCACCATCTTTTTCCAGGTTTATGGAGACAAGGGAAAGTCAGATGAGATGAAGCTGGACAACAATTCGGACAACTTTGAAACTGGACAGACTGACAAATTCATGGTATGGATCTTGTGCTAGTGGTTGGTTTACCTAAATATGCTTTTTTATTACATAATCTTTAACCCTGTATGGAAAGCCAGCTGCAGGAGATCTTTATATCAGCTGGCCATGAGATCTCAATAGACCTTCATAAGTAGAGGAGAAGTCATTCATTTTGCTGGTGCTGCAGATGATTTCCCTGCTTATAGATCTGTTCTGCCTTCTCCAAACAGGGCTTAGGCTGTTATCCAGGGTTCTCAGGTGGCAATGACCACCTCAAATCCCGGTGACACTAAGTACTACATCTCCTCTGTAGCTCCTGAAGCAGACAGCCTTTACCCTCAGGCACAGCTCCATCCCTATCAGAGACCTGCTGCACCTGCTTAGACCGTTTTAAAGGAGAAATGGGCTTAATATTCCTGTGGAAGCTTTCTGAGACCAAAAGGAACAACTCTGAAGTCTTAGAACGAGGCAGCCACATTCCCTGTGGAGCTGCTTCTTAGATGTCATGGTCTTTGGGATTTTTGGAGTAAGGTAATACTTTATTCCCCCCAACTCCTCAATGCTTCTGTGGGCATTAGCTGTTTACAGGAGATGTAGTAGAGGTGTTTATGGTTCCAAGAGATCAGGTCTTCGCCCTCTGTGGACATGAGCCTTCGTCAATGTTTTAAGGCTGAGTTTAAGCAGGCTTTGGAGGCTGAGGAGAGTTGTCATGTGTTCTCAGCTCCCCTTTCCCCATTCTCCAGTGCATTCTTAAAAGTTACCACGGGAGTAGTGGGAGAAAAGTTGAGAACTAAAGGATTTTAGTTCATGGTTGTAGCTGAAACACTCGCATCCTTTGTGACAAAATCCATTACTGTCTTCTGGGGAAAGCATGGCCCTTTCACAGGTCCCGAGAAAAAGCTGGAATTTGACCTATGTCTGTAGCTGTTGTTTGGAGAAACAGCTTCATTGAGCACTCATGATCAAGGGTGATCATGATTCAGGCTATACTTTGTCCTCTCATGAAAAGAGAGGCATCAATCTGTCTTTGCAGACTAGGGTTGAGTCTTTTCAGGAACATAAGCTTTTATCTCCTCTCTGATATAACTCTAGAAGCAGTTTTGTGGCATGCTTTGGGTGCATGCTTTGCTGATCTACAGAAATAGGTAATGTTCCTTTTTCTTCTTTACCCTTGGTAGATTGAACTCCCAGATCTCGGCACATTTTATAAGCTTCGGATATGGCATGAGAAGAGGAACCCCTTTGCAGGCTGGCATCTGAATAAGGTGAGAAGATGACAAAGAAAGCTAAACCCCAAAATCCACACTGGCCCCAAAAGTATATGTTGTTAGTTGAGCATCGCTGCCTGACCGTGGTCAAAGGTGCCTCTGTTCACAGGCTGTGCTGAGCGAGTGGAAGTGAATATCATACATGAACATGAGGCTTGAAGGAGGAGATGCTGTGGCCTCTGCAAAAATGCGTGGAGAGGGACTAATATATTGCTTTTTTTTTTTTTTTTATTTTTCCTCTGAGGAAATTCCTTCTCTTCCCCATCCCTTTCGGTTCAGTCTGGTGGACAGCAATCCTTGTGTATCACAGAATCACAGAATGTTCAAGGTTGGAAGGGACCTCTAGAGATCATCTAGTCCAACCTTCCCGCTCAAGCAGGCACACCTAGAGCATGTGGCACAGGGTGGCATCCAGGAGGGTTTTGAAGACCTCCAGAGAAGAATCTGTGTAAATTATGTATGCTGTGCAGAAGTAGAGGTCGTCTCTTTCATGGAGCTAGACCCTGATAATAAGAGGGAAAGAGCATTTTCTGGCATTGATTACACTCTTCCACTCTTTGCTTAAAGAGCCGTCCCTATGCTGAGTCCTTGCACCAGAGTCCTAGTGCTTGTGCTAGAGCTTTGGAAAAACATGTGAAAGCAGTGAAGATTGCTGCAGGCAGGTGTTTATAAATCTCCCCAACTAGAAAACAGCAGATCCTAGCTCCTTTTCTTCCTTTCATAGCCCCCCAGTACTGGGATGTCACCTGCAATTCTTGCTGTGCTAGGCAAACTAGGAGCTGAGCTGTTTTTTAAGACCAGCCATAACAGCTTCTGGCAAGGAATCTGCAGGCTGATTATTCTCTTTGTATTTGTTTTAAACTTTTGCTCTGCAAGCAGCGTTTGATGCCCTCTGTTGCTTGTACCAGAAGAGAGAGCAAACAACTGATCCCCTCCACCTTCTCCATACCCGCTGTGATTTTGTAGAGCATCATATCCTCCCTTCCCCTGCTCCTCCAACCACCTGCAGAGTCCAAACTTATTACTCATTTATTAGTTATTACAGAAGCTACTCCAGTTCTTTGAACATTCTTTTTTTTTTTTTTTTCCATTTTCAGAGTGTTTTCCTAAATTTGCTGTGTACTTTTTTGAGAAGAGGACACTTGGATTGTACTTGCTATCCAGGATATGCTGTAACTGTGCCTTTAAAAATGGAGTAATGATGGGTTCTGTCCTGATTTCTGTCATATCTAATCATCATATCTAATAATCTGCCCTGGTTTTGTTTGTTTTTATATACCCACACTCAATGTTGAGCTGATATTTCCATCCTACTGCTCAGCCTGACGGTTGAAGACTAGGATCAAGGTCCTGAACTTGTCAGTGGGACCAGTGGAATAAACTTCCAGTGTATGGTCAGGACCGTAATGTTGTAAAGAAGTCAGAAAACAGCATTTTACATAAGATTTTCATATCGGTTTTACCTTTCGCTTTGGATAGGTCATTTGTTACCACCCTTTATGGCAGTGGTAAATGCAATGGTCATCATGCCTTGATTGAAAGGCAGAAGGTTTGGGAAACCACATGTGAATCTGGATGATGCTCCCCCTTATTAATGCACATTATTTTTCTGCTTTGCTTTACTGTACTGTACTGGCTTCCCAATCACAAAAAAAAAAGAACAAAAAGTGCCCCAAACTATCAGGAACTTGTTGCTTTTTGTCTCTCAGCCTCTGAACTCACGCGGTGTTTTGGTTTGACAAAGGTAACGCTGCTGAAAACGCTGACAAAAGATAAATACTCCTTCAACTGCGGCCGCTGGCTGGATATCAATGAGGAGGACAACGAGATCGTGCGGGAGCTCCCTGCAGAGGGGTCGCTGGTGACTGAAGTGATGCCAGGTGAGAGCTGCCAGCTCCGTGCAGGGCCTGCCTCCAGGCAGGAGCGGAAAGAAACCTGCTTTGTGCAAGGGGTGCGTGAGCGGGACCCTGCAATTCCATCAGCTGCCCTCCCTTCCCTATCCCATCCCATCCCAGGTGCCTATTTTGTGTGAATCACTTTGTGGAGGGAGATGGTAGAGTGCTGGCTGTAGCACAAATTGTTTCCAGGGGCATACTTATTTTTTCCAACTATTTTTTTTGCTTTTTCAATTTCTATTTTTTAAAACTTATATATTTTTTCAACTTGTTTTTTTTTTCCAATTTGTTTTTTTTCACCCTTAAAAAGTCAAGCGTCAGGCTTGAGTGAATGCTCATGAAAAGTGTTCTTAGCTGAAATGCAGCTTAAAATTTAACAGTAATTTCTGTGCTTAAAAGTTTTATTTAATTATATGAGCCTTTAAGCAGCTATAGGTATAAACATATATATGCTTGCTCAGAGCAATGTGTGCAAGGGCACGGGGAGCCTTCATAACCTGTGAGCAATGAGTCACATTTTTTGCTTAATTAAACCCAAACTGCAGAGTTAATTAAGGAAAGCCACAGAGCTTCCCACTGGCTTTCTGTACTCCATCTACCCATCCTAATCTTGTACTGCAGGAATTAAAATACTTGGAGGGCGAATTTAGGAGGACAGAATAGCCCAAGACAGCTATTTGGATTCCTGTTTTTTTGTTTTTTTTTTTTTTTTTTTTTTTTTTTTTTTTTTTTTTTTTTTTTTTTGTTTTTTTTTGTTTTTATTGGATGTGTCCAATGCTGACTGCTCCCAGAGATGGGGCTCCATGCTCTGCAAGCCATGAGCCTCCTCTTTTCCGAATTTTCTTACGAACTCTGTGATCTGCATGCAGCAGAGTCACTCTGCAGAAGAGGGCGAGTTAATTGTAATTGCAGATCTTATTAAAATGTAAATAAACTTGTTTTTGGAATGTGTTTTCAATCAGTTGTGGAGAGGGTTGCTCAAGTTCGAACGCAGGCACTTCCCCATAAGGAGCAATTGTGCTGAGTGGAGGCGAGAAGCAGTGCCCGAGTGTCAGGCTTGCAAGCGGGCTCGGGAGCTTCTCACCTCGCCTGGAAGACAGGCAAATGTGGTTGTGCTTTAACCTTCAGAAACCCTCTGAGTCATGTTTTGTGCCAGGCTTATTTCTGTGTGGTTGCTTGGAGGGATTTTATTTTATTACTAAGATTTCACGCCTTGAAATTTTATTTTTCCTTTTGCTAGTGATGACGTGAAATGCAGAGGTCAACACATGGGCAGAAGCGCCTGCTGAAAGTGCCAACACACGAAATGAATGGTGAACCACAGAAAAACGTAGTAAATATAAACTGCAATTAATTGCATTGCCAAAAATCATTGATTTTCTCTCCTCACAGTAATAAAATACCGCGTGACAGTTTGCACGGGGACGGTGAGCGGCAGCGGCACCGACGCCAACGTCTTCGTGTGCCTCATTGGCGACCAGGGAGACACCGGCGAGCGCGTGCTGTACAACTGCATCAACACCGTCAATAAATTTGAGAAAGGCAACGTAAGTTTGGGCACAAACAGGCTGGCACGTTCTGCATGTGACGGCTTGTTGCAGGTTTTTCCATGATACACATTTGCAAGCTCGGCTGATTTATCTTCTGGTTTGGCCTTGAGGAATAGGGAGATGTATGTTGTACAGGTAGGGTCTTGGAGATGGCTTCAGCTGGAGGGAGGCTTGGGCTTTGGCCAGCTCATAAGAGTCTCCCAATTTACTCCCCAGCTAAGTTGTCTCAACTGCTGAAATTGTGACTTGGAATTG
>VZSG01000130.1:1524550-1536962 GCA_013398315.1 Nothoprocta pentlandii
GTATTTCCTTCATTCTCCTGCCCACAATGCCGCAATCAATCTTCATGTTTTATTTGCAGTCTGTTTTGGAACATGTTTTGGTATAGTCGTGTGTCAGATTGGTGGAATGGGAATAGCCTGAAAAGGAGTCTCTTCAGGGAAAGCAGGAGATAATGAAGAGGTCAAATGATAGCTAATGACCTTGCTGCATTAACAAGCAAATGGTGTCCCGATCTGATCCACAGGATTAGCCTACTTTTTATTATATATATTTAATTATGATGCACATTTGGGATCTATAGGGCCCAACTTACACTAAAAGAAGCATCTCCTAAAAGGAAAGTTTGAGAATCTGATCATAAGAGCTCTGCAAATGGCCCATCTTTTGTGTTACAATTTGATTGAAAATTTTGAATAGGAAGAAAATGACGATAAGAGGAGGCCGCATTTTCAACAATGACCATCAAACTTAGGCTCCTGAAATATTCATTAGCAATTTGGATTTTTCTTTGAGTGTCTAGAAGTTCCAATTCTAAAATGAAATCACTGTGTTTTTTTTAGTCTTTAGAAGAACTTTTTAGAAGTTTTTCTTATGCTCATAAGACCAGTGTCTTTGGATATGTATGGCATTCACACGGTGAGATGTTAATTCTTATTTGGAAATGTTATAAAGTTTTGTAAGCAAAACTAATTTTTTGCCCACTACACTTACAATATAGATTTGGATAAACCTGTTTCTAAAAGGTAGGCCCAAACTCTAAGGGACAACATTTGTCATTTGGGGAATTCTTGTTTTGCTAAGATGGTAGCAGAGCGAGTTAGACTGAAGACTATGAAGTTCCCAAAAAAATACGTTCAGTTTACAGGAGGCAGAATTACTTTAAACACAGATGATTTCTATTTTATTTTAACTTCTGAAAATGAGCTATAGGGTAACTTGCATAAAGTAAACAAAGGAAAATTGAAAAAAAAATATTTTGGAAATCAATTCTTGTGAGTAATTGTAACCAGAGCAAGTAAACCAAAAGGGAAATCTGTTAGTGACTAACTGGTCTTTTGGCATGAAGAGCTGGGAGCTGGTGAGTGAATTGGAAGCAGTTAAAGGATTGATCCTGACAAACACAGGGCTTGTATATTCAAGAAACTGAATGAGTATATCTATACTGATTAACTCAGATATACCGTTAGAAAGGAAGGTGGCTAAGTCAGCGTGGTCTCTAATCCACAGCCACTTAAACCAATAGCACTTTAATTACAATTTAGCTTGAAATGTTGGCCTACAGATTCAAATTAACAGTCTAAGCAGAAGGTAAAATTTAAAGATGCTTCTAAACTCGGTGTTTACTTTGCGGCAATTCCATCCGTTTATTTGCTCATTAATTTATGTCAGCCATTAATAAGTAAAATGCACTTTGAGCCTAATGAAACAGACTGCATTGACTTAGTCTGACTTCAGGAGATTTTGATAACTTAAGGCACTGGTTCAGCAGTCTTGAGTCTGTAAGTAATACTAGTTCATGCATGTAAGCCCATCCTTAACACTTCTAAAACTGGCAGTATTTTTTAGTCATTATTTTAAAAGCTGCTGTTGAGGTTGCTTAAGTATTCTTCCTTGAATGAGAGAAAAAAAAAAAAAAGGAATATTTTTATCCATGCTTGAAAATCATAAAATGCATTTTTATAAACACTTTTATAAATATTTTTCCCCAGTTGAACCCCATGACCTTCCTGTCATGTTTCCTGGGAGATGGCTGGATATGTGCTACCCACATACACGTGTCACAGGCTTATGGGAGATGATGAAGAATGAATGAATCACTGGGTTGGCTTCCTCTCACCTGGTGGTAACCATAGCCATCGTATCTCTACGTTGGTCTATATGCTTCAGATGCACCAAGTGGTCATATAGGTAGTCACCATAGCTGTGTTTGTACATGTATCATAGATAGTTATCTGGCCTTGATTCCTGCAAGAAAAACTCATTCCTAACACATCTCTCTTCCTTCAGTAGAAGGAACCACTTCTGCCAGCTTGCTCTTGGGTAGGAGACTAAGCTGTATTCCTGAGGGGCCATCATTTGGATTACTCGGGCCTCTTTTCCGGGGGAAAAAGACCTAAACTTGAGGTCTTTTGTGGGGAATTAACCAAAAGAAGGCACTATCATCACTGTTAGATATTTGGGCATGTCCACGCCAGGCTCTGAACGCAAATGAGGGCCAGTCTCTCTCCCGAGATAGCCGTGCCTGGATGTCTGCGTGCCCGGGAGCTCAAGTCGTGCTCGATAGTCCAGTCTGAACTGAATGTGGTGTCTTTGAACTCTGTCTCTAGACACTCCTTTGGCTTTGGTCTGAAGCCTGGGTGCCCAAGGTCACTCAGAAAGCTTCTATTGGAGCAGAGGTTTGATCTTGGATTTCCTGCCTCCCTGTGTGACCTTCTTGATAACCACATCACTTTTCTTCTTTGCAGCTGGGGATGGCAGGCAGTGATGGGGGATATTTAAAATGCCATCGGATCATATATTTTTAAATCTAATGCTATACTTCCAGCACAAATATTCCGGCTTTCAGTCTTTGCGAAATTAATTTGCACTTACTCCTTCATCCAGTGAAGAATTCTCTTGCAGCATGCTGATGATGTCAGTTTGATTGCGACAATAAATTTGGTGGGTCGGTTTGTTTTTTAAAGAGAAATATTGCCTCATCGTTTTTTTCTTTTTCCTTGCCAAAGGCTGATGAGTTCTTCGTGGAAGCAGTGACGCTGAAGCAGGTGAGGAGGGTGAGGATAGGGCATGATGGCAAAGGAGGAAGCAGTGGCTGGTACCTTGACAAAGTGATAGTGAGGGAAGAAGGACAGCCAGAAAGTGAGGCTCTGGAATTCCCCTGCTACAGGTACTGGAATTAACGCTTGCAAATTATGCCTCTCTCAGGTCATTTGTCAGGCCTCAAAGATCCTAGTTGTTGTTCCCAGACTATGGTTTTCTGAGCACAGCTTAATGCTTTTTAGCTATTCGTTCATTTATTTTTGCTAAGCCTGAAAGCAGAATGTGTGGATTGGGAGGTTTGAGGTTCTCTTAATTCCCATAACAAAATGAATTGCAAACTTGGCCACAATTAGCTCTGCAATATAGAGAATTTCCTGAAGATAAAACACAACCTTCCAGTACCACATCCGGTGTCACTGCAATTGCCTGCTGCAGAAACACTCTCTGCAATCTGTTGCAATCTCCTTATTGCACATGTGGGACAAGGTCCTGGACCCTCACATGCACATCCCATCTTCCTGAGAGCAATGGGATGCCGTTTTTGTGTTGGAGAGAATGCAAGATTGCTATGCTGCCGTCTCAAGAGCTCCTTGCATGAAGGGAAATGCTTCTCATGCAGAGAGAGTGTTGGAAGGCACAGGGTTGTAACTCAGCCTCGAGGTGTGAGTTACAGATGTATTCTTCTCTTTCCTAGACAATCAAGTGGCCAGGAGGAACGTGCTGTAGTGAGGCTACCCACGGGGAAGCCAGAGGCACCATCTGACCCAGACCTGACTGGGGTCTGCCCCAATATCTTAGAAAAAAACAGTGAGAACTGAATAAAAACACATGAGACCAACTGCCACCAACTGCCACGCTCTGCAGTGTCCTGTAGAGTCTAGTTGCCCTTGCAGGAGGTCCAGCCTTGTAGGATGGAAGCCCATTGAGCTCTGTTGAACAACATTTGAGCTCTTGCTCTAAAAAAAGCATCTCCTGGGAGACCAGTGCAATCGTGAAATGCAAACACAATTATTCTTAAATTGCCGACAAGGGTGAAACTGCTAAGTTGGTTACTTGTTGCTTGTCACTATAAATCAGGAAGAATCCCACTACGATCAGGGGAGTCAGCTTAATATAAAACAGTGCAGAGCCAGACCCACACACTCTGCCTTGCTCAAGCGCATCAGAGAGCGGGCAAACTCACTGGGGAGACAGCAGTGAGTAGCAGATGCGATGGCATCTTGATTGTGAGAAGCAGGCAGGTCTCTCCCTTTTTTTGAGAGCAAACTACCGCGTTGTCATTGCTGCCTTTTGATACATATTTAACAGCCATATGTTTTACTGAGTTAAGCAACCAAGCTAGACAGGTTTTCACTTGGGCATGCAGTGTCCACGTGAAGAGCAGTTTTGCTGAGGCTCCTCAGAGATTCTTCTGTGTCGAACTGCACTGTGCAGCTGGTTCACACTGAAGATTTTTCTGAATTGTCTGCTTACTTGACTACTTAATTAGCTGCCTTTCCACAGCTTCAAGCAATGAGGACCTTTGCAAGGTCGCATCTTAGGGAACCCCTTTCCCTAAGGGTGACATATGTGGAAGTGTTCTCCTGAGTCCGGGGATGAAAAGGGAAGAGAGGCCCTCACCCAGACCTCAGTCCCCAAATATCCATCAAGTACATTCAAGTTGCAAGAGATGGGACTCCCCTCTTCTTACCATTCTCAAGTGAGAACAGTGTGTAGCTGTATTTGCTGTCCTTGTACCAGCATTATCCTTTCCTCTCAGATTGAGAAGGTAACATGACTGATCACCTCCACACCAGGGGAAAGTTGCTCCTATTCCCCTCTTTGGTGCCCATGTCTCCTGGGAGACTAGGACATCATCGTAGTATACAGGTGTTGTCATGGATTCTGGAGATATCTGAGGGCAAAGGTGCTCACCCACTGCATCCTCCAAATACACCTCCATGACCTGCAGCGTTTGGATGTTTCCCTCCATTCCTGCGGGCCAAGGACAGATTTAATCCTTGCTGCTTTGGCAAGTGCTCAGAGAGGCTTGCTTCATCCTTCACCTCCTTCTTCCGGATCGAGGTGTTGATAAAGGCTTGGCCAAGAGGAGCAGCCCTCTCTCAGTGAGCCAGTGCAAGCAAGGTTAGTTAGGAGCTCCGTCCTGGGGACACTGGGGAAGCTTCCATTTCTGCTCGGTCAGTCTGTGACCAGCAAGTGGATACGCTGACGTTCTTCTCATTGCCTTCAGCTCCCAGACCTGATCAACCTCTTCTCTTCTGTGCAGCACAGTCACATAGAGAAAACAAATCCTGCTGCTGTGTCCTTTCTGAAAACTACTGCATTGATTTTTCTGTCACCTAGTCACTGCTGTGAATGAGCTGCAGGACAAAATACCTTCTAACAAGGACACATCTAACCTGTGCAGAAAGCTCCAGAGGCTCCCACCTTACCTCCATGAGAACTAGGCTGTACTGGGGTGAAGAGAGCAAATATGACAGAGGAGAGCTAGCTAAACAGCTCCCATAGTACCTAAGTTCCTAAGGATACAGTATAGAACTCCACTGCTTATAATTCATGGAAGTCTCTGCTTTTATTATTTACATATTCGTGATCATGGCTATGCTTTTTTTGTTTTAATTTAAAGGCTTTTCTATGACTCTGGAAGGGCATCTTTTACCTAACAGTCACAACGGTGCTTTGAGACCAACTGCCTTAGTTTTACAAGGGAGCCAGCAGAGATAAAGAGAAGCTAAGTGGATTAATTGTGAGTTTGTGTCAGATTCAGGAAGAGAAACCAGGAGTAATGATTCCCAGGCTTGTGCTTGCAACTCCTAAAGTAGTTGGCTGTAATGAATGTGCCTTGTAACTCTTCTTGGAGTCAGTGATTTTTAAAGCAGTGGTCTGAACTGTGCTTCCCAAAGAATTAAGGAGCTTCCCCAACTGTTCTTGGCAGAGTTTGGAGTTCATTACATGGGTGTATCACAGTATTTTTTCCTGCTTGATGACCACACAACATTATGATAGTCACGTTTTTTTTCAGACTCAACACTGAATCACTCATCAATATAGCCGAACCATTTATACCTCATAATGTCTGATGTGGTTTAAGAATAGTGATTATGGTAAACACCACTGGAAAGTTCCAAATGAGGAAGGTCACTTCTCATCACAGAACTGGAACCAAACCTGTCTGAAACTTAGAGCTGTGTTCTTCACTTTTCATTTTCTCCTCAAGGCTCTGTGGAAGTCCAGGGATGGACGAACTGACATTCTCTAAAATAGCCTATTTTTCATAATATTTATGCCCCAGACAGAAAAGAATTTTCAATCAGGCAGAGTCATGAGTTCATGATAGGGTAGAATTTTATATGCTATAAATCATTACAGCTCTGCTGCAATCTTCAGCAATGCTTTGTTACATATTTCTCAGCATCTAGACTGCACCATCTTAATTTTTCTCCATTGCAAGCATTCAGGAACACTGTTAATTCTCTAAAGAACAACACACAAGACGTGTGTGAAATGAGGCACTATGAGTTCTTCAGGCCCCTGTGGAAGAACATTTATTAAGTCAAATGCCAAAAGTGCTCCTCATGCAAAGGATCCAAAGAAACCATCTGTTTCATAGAATCCTCTCTAAGTACGTACACATATATACACTATGCAAGCAGATGCACATATACAAATACAATGGATGGATGGATGAATCTGTCTAGATATGCTGTTCATTCTCTGACCCCTTGTTTAGACATTCCCTCTGAAGTAACTTCCGTGTTTTTGCCATGTTTTTGTTGCATCAGCTGCGGATTAATGGGCATGTAGCATCTTTTTTTTTAGAAGCAAATGGGTGATTCAGCATGCATGAACACCTTGCAAAAAGCAGAGGGACATGTGCTACACACAGCCAAATTGTTTGAAAACTAATCAGACATAGCTAAGGATCTGGTAAAACAAAAGAAGATTTTTGTGTGTGTGTGTATGCTAGGGATGTTATGGCACTATACTGAAAAACTCCGTTTTCTGGGTCCTTGATGCTTTCATAATGTGCCGATCCATTTGTGTTCAGTGTAAGAGGGCAAACCCCTGGTTGCAAACAGTGGGAATTACTTTTGAGTAAAATTAGGCTGTTGCAGCAAATGTGCTGGAGAAAAGGAACACAATTGAATTGCTCATTCAAATGCTTCCTCTGTCACTGAAGTTGTCTTCTTGAGAGAATAGTCCCGTGGCCACATCTGGCTATTCTTCTGGCTCAGATGAAGTAGGTTTTTTTCAAGAGCCACAGCCTTAAGTCACTTCTGTTGATAATCCCCTGTTTAACTCTTCTAGTCCAAGAAAAATTTCTTCCCCTGCCAACAGCAGCTGCCAACACTGGTAGAAAGGAAGTTTTTATCTAGGGATGTGTCTTCTTTTCTGGATTACTTTGTCTTGTCCATCTTTAGAGATGAGACAGGTAGAAATTGCCCTCCTGCACACAGAGATGTGTTTCTTGTGGAATATATTTTGATCCTGCCACCTTCACCTGTGAATATCCCACATTTCCCTAAGGCATCATGAATGCTGAAGGTGACAGAAATATCAGCATGTGAACCAGGAACAGAAACAGCAGCTTGCAGGACACAAAAATCAACATCAGGAGAGCAGAAGTAGCACTTTGTGGACTTCTGCCCTTCTGAAGCTCCTGCTGAATTTGGTGTGTCCTGAGGAGGTGTTTAAGCTTGAGTTTTGTGGTTCGTCCCTCTTAACTTCCATGTATGCAGAAGCACCTTGACTTTTGTAATGACTTAACCCATAGTCGTCGGATACCTGTGCAAGGATATGAACCATGAGCCAACATCAAGAACCTCATGATACAAAGGTATTAAGGACCAGTTCAAACAGGTAAACAATCTCCCCCAACCCTGAAACATCAATTCTTATAAAGGATTTCTCTCTTAAGACAACATGACATCTTGGCATGCTCCTCTTCTGCCCTTCTTACACTACACCCTTGCTCAGCTCTTGACATCAATTCCACAGGCTTCCCCACTGATTTTTCCACTCCTTTGTCCCTGCTCCATCACCGAAGCACAACATCTCACCTGAGGACCTCCAGTGGTGTAACACTTCATGCTGATCCCCTTAGCTTTCAACCTTTTCTAAGCAGCCTGCACATGGCCACCTGCTTTAGAGAGCGAAAGGGAAGAATACGGGGTAGACTGTTTACCCGACAACCAACGAAAGCCTAGGGGGGATATGGGACCATGCATGTGTGTGGTGGGTGGGTTTATGGGTGATTTATGCACCTCTCTTTTGCATGGTGACTTGGTTGCTGGAGTTTTGGGGATTTGGGGCAGCAGCCCACTCTAGCTCATGCTTGGCATCCTTTCTCAGTACCTGTTTTTTTTTTTTTTTTCTGCATGGTTTTTTTTTGTGCGTACTGTTTTCCTGTGTGTGGGAAGAGGAGGGATCTGAAAAGATGGCATTTCTTCAGGCAGAGGAAATGGGGATGTGTCATCCTCTGTCTTCCGATATATTGGGCTACCTCTTGGTCATCACTGCCAAGTCCAAGACATCGTGACTTAAGCTGAGCTGCCTCATTGTCACCGAGCCACCAAAGAGGGGTTAGATCCAGCTGTTAGCAGGCAATAGGTGGAAACTTCATTGCGATTCCTCCCTTTTTTTGGTGTGAGGATCTCTCAAGGAGAAAGCGCATGCCAAGCCAACACTGCTGGCAGTGCCCACATTGCTTGCGTTTGTGCAGGAGGAGGTCTCCAGCCTGCTGTCATTCTCCCAGCTGTGTGGCCTGCTTTAAAAAGAAACAGCTTCTGGGACTTTGTTTTTCCCTTTCTACTTGTGGGAATGATTGCAGCAATTTAAATACTCTGCAGGACCTGCCAGAGCCTGCTCGCTTGTCCTTTTTTCACCCTGCACTGATGCTCAGCAGTATTTTTAACTACTGAAGATGGTGCTGCACATAGCTGTGTACCTGACACCAACAGACTTTCTGGGAACTGCTTCTGCCTTCACCATGTGTAGTTAAAACACTGAAACAACCCACTGTATGGTGTGGGAAACCTGGCCCTGGATTCCTATTTGCAGAAATATCTTGTGTGCTGCTGCAATCAGTTGGGGGAAAAAAAGCTCTGGAAGTGGAAAGGGAAAAACTTGCACCAGGGCTCTGATAGTTAGCAGATCTGTAATTGGTTCCTCTCCAACTTCCTTACAAATTCCTTCTCTTGAGATTATGGCCACACCTAGCTTTGTGCCGGAGCAACTCTCGATAATTAGTCTAGTGGGATCCTTTTATTAATACTGAGAAACAAAGGAAATTCTTCCTTCCACTAGTGTCAGCTATCTCTAATGTCCTGCAACTGAAAACAATATTATTCATCTCCTCTCAAGAGAAAATTTTCTAGTTATCTATAGAGAAGAGAGAAGCTAGAGAAAAAAATTATTAAATTTAAAAAAAAAACAAGATTTTTAGTAACTTTACTGTGATTATAGAATTTAATCAAGGTAGTAAGTAACAAAGTCAGTAGTTACAAAGGCAGTAAGTATTTGGGTCGAGGAAGGTCAGTAGTTTCAAGGGATTCAGAATTTAAAGGAATAACTTTTGCTTGTTGAGATTGCATTTGCCACTTCCAGACAGATGGAAGATACTTGTCTATGGAGCTGTATGCAGGTTTCTGATAATCTGAGTTTGGGGAAAAATGCAGGTTTAAAGTGTGCCTGTTGCAGGGCCAGGTCACATTCCTGCAACCTCAATAGAGATAGAGCCACCTAAAATAGCATTCTGACCGTGGTGTGGATTTCTGTTAAGTAAAGACCAGCCTAGAGGCCTGACGGGTCCTAATTATTGCCAAATAACTTGTTTCTGTTCGTAAAACAGATGGCTTGACAAAAATGAGGATGATGGTCAGATTGTCCGGGAATTAGTGCCTGCTGGCGAGTCCCCGATGCTAAGAAGTGAGTTTAGCTTTGGAAGAAGGTCTGGGTTTGAACATATTTACTTGTTTTTCTCTACTCGTTAATTCATATTTGTTCACAACAAATATTTTTTTTTCTATTTGACGTGCTTATCTTGGAAACTGCAGTGAGTCATTTGTAGGGGAATGCCTCTGACCCTTATATCCTAGTTTATCATCAGGATTAATTTACGGAGTAGAGAAGAGTTGCAAAATTGTATATGTAGAAAGAATTTGTGCTTTATAATGCTGTAATTTGGTTAAAAAAACTTCTTTTTATTGTTATCTTTCAAAGATCCTGAATTGCCACTGCCTCGATAGAGTAAATTCCATTGAATAATATTGTTTTCTTGGAAAAGAATTGCTAAAAGGATTAGATCCTCCTTTTCTGGAGGATTGGGGCTAAAAGAGTGCTATTTTCCTTTGAAAATGGTGCTTTCTGAACTCAGGTTGAGGCACCTTTTTGTGGATTTTCTTGTTACAGATTAAGAGGTCAAATTATTTAATTAACTTGCAAGTATAAAAATGGGTGAAATCACCTCTGTTGCCCGAGATCATTTGTATGGCTTGGCATTTATCTAATAGCAAGAGGAAGAGAACGTAAGATACCGTCTGTTAAATTAAATCTGATGCATCACTCATACTTTGGTGACTAACTCTGAGGTTATACTCCACTTCAGATGTCAGTTATCACATCAGTGTGAAGACAGGAGATATTCCGGGTGCCAGCTCAGACTCCAAAGTGTTCATCAAACTCTACGGGGAGAAAGCAGACACCAGCAAACAGGCTCTGTTAGTCTCTGATAATGATCTAGGCAACTACTTTGAACGTGGACGAGTGGATGAGTTTACTCTGGATATGATGGATATTGGAAAGGTAAGAAGGAAAAATAAAGTTGTTGCAGGTGTCTCTATGCTACATGTCACTGGTGGCATCAAAATAATATATTGCTAAGGAACATATGTGATGTATGAGGCTTTGACCTTTGCACAGGAGATTAAGAAACACATTTTGTACATGTTATTAAAATTGCAGGCTCTAGTATCTGCTGGCATGTGTAGTGCCTGTTTTAAGCTTATTGTCAAATTTATAGAAGTTCTTTATAGGTACCCAGTGGAAGAACAGTCTGACAGGGGAAGTAGATTTTAATGTGTTGAATAAATGCCTTTGTTTTGTTTTTCTGCTCTCCTTCTTTTGGTTATTTACTTATTTTTTAAGATCAACCGAATCCTGATTGGGCATGATAATGTGGGTCTCCGATCCGGGTGGTTCCTGGCCAGCGTCCAGATCTCAGTTCCAGTCCAGGGAAAGCAGTACATGTTCCCCTGCAACCGGTGGCTGGACAAAGATGAGGCTGATGGCAGGGTCGAAGTGGAGGTCTACCCAAGCGAGATCGTTCCCATTGAGAAATGTGAGGAAAGACACATTCAGAAACTGTTATTTATACATTTATAACTGTATTTGTTTTGCTGTCTCTCTTAAGCACTAGTCCTCCACTCTAAACAAAAAGTACCTGTTCCAGCCAGCGTACATTGGTGAAGAAAGGAAATTATTCTGCATTTGAGTTTTAAAAAACAACACCTGGAGAAACATTAACAAGTTCTCCATCTCCAGTTCCTGTGCCTGGAGGAGAAATATGTATTTTTGGCAGTCGAACCCAGTAGGATGCACTTTACTTCTCCATTATGCTATCAGTGAGCTTAGCTTTTTTCACCTTCATATGCCTTGTTCATGTCCATTTGAATTCAGTGGATTAAAGTTCTATAAGGTTATGGTTAAAACTTGCTTTGGGATCCTGAGGGAGAAAGATATTCTTTTGCTCCACTGTTCTCTGTAATATCCTCCCTCAATCATCTCTAAATGAACTCCAGTATTACGGAATCATTTAACCACTCTAGAGCTAATAGTGACCTGAAACTCGCTCTTAAGGCTCTATTTTGCATCCCTCTGGTGCTGCTTTAATTCTTATAGAAGGGAAAACTATCAAGTTAGTCCTTAGTGAATAGAAATGTTATCTCACCTACCGTTTGGATAAGAGCAAACACACAGTCGCCTTGGCTACACAGTGATTTGTTAAGACAGGGTAATTTCATTTGGAGTCCGAGCCCTTGGGAATGTTGTTTCTGAACTTCTCTGCTGATTTAATTGATTTATTTTTGGAATAGTGATAAACTACGAGGTGTCTGTGGTTACCGGAGACGTGCGGGCTGCAGGCACCAATGCCAAAGTCTTCATGCAGATTTATGGTGAAACTGGCAAAACTGAATTACTCACGCTGGAAAACAGATCGAACAATTTTGAACGGGGAGCGACGGATACCTTCAAGGTATGATAAAGGCAGCCTTTGATGTTTCTACAAAGGGAAAAAATAACCAGCCAAAATTTAGACATCAACTAAATAACTGGGCCACTTATCAAAGTATTTGACTTCCACAAAATTACCAAGTCTATTTTTTATCCTCTACCCCTCATCCATTTTTCTTTTTCCTCTTACACTTCACTGAGTGATTTTCAAAGTCACAGCGAGTCACAGTAAAGATTTCGCACAATGGATAGTCCACCAACTGCTTTCATTTACCTTTCCTTTCAAAGGAGGTACTCATTTTAGGTTTCAAAAGACTTTAGGCTTATATTTTGCGCTTAAACATACGATATTGTCCCTTTTCTTAATCTAGTTGAGCAAAAAGGAAAGCATACAGATTATATGAAATTTCTTGCTTCAACTTTGCCTCTAGTCGCACAGGC
>VZSG01000130.1:1537350-1583561 GCA_013398315.1 Nothoprocta pentlandii
CTTGTCACCCACCATGACGCCCAGGTCCCTCTCACCAGAGCTGCTCTGCAGAAGGTCAGTCCCCAGCCTAGACTGGTGCCTGGGGTTATTCCTCCCCAGGTGCAGGACCTTGCACTTGCCCTTGTTGAATTCCACAAGGTTTCTTACCACCCAGTTGTCCAGTCTGTCCAAGTCCCTCTGGATGGCAGTGCAGCCCTCTGGGGTACCAGCTAACCTGCCCAGTTTGGTACCATCAGCAAACTTGCTGAGGGGGCACTTGGAAGAGCTGGAAGGCTGGAGTGTATTTGGTTATTGCCCTGATGCGGAGTGAGAACGGAGAGAGGACGTGTTGTCAGGATGTGTCACAGCCACATCCTTTTGTACGCAGAAATGACAACATGTGGACAGTAAAGTGCAGAGTCCAGACAGCAGAGGATTGAAGGCACATCTGTTGTATGTGCCAACAGCACAAGGCTCCGCACTGCAGGGCCTTGAGCTTTCTGTGGATTTGCAGTCTCGTGGAGGTGAGATCTGTCTCAACTTGCAGTCAACTAAGTGGAACTAATCTTACATGCTTCCCCCACCTTCATGATTGGGAGATCTTTTCCATTACCACTTGTCAAGTGGAAGTGTCTTTTACTAGAGCTTGGCCACGGCTTTGAAGTGTATATTTTTGAGATCCATTCATCTCCTCTGCCTTACTTTCTTGCTTTATAAAAAGCAAAGTTAGTAGTGTCTGCCTATTTTTATTGAGTTCTTCGTGATTTAAGATTGCTAGTACTTTATAAATGCTTGCTTTTTAAAGACTATTTACAATTTTAAGATAGTTTTTTTCTCATTTTAAAGGAAATAAGCTTTCCAAAATTTATGAGCAAAAGCTACTAGCCAATATCAGATTTATAATAAAGCCATATGTAAAATATTTTGTTTACACAGCTATGTTTATATCCTTTCTTGGATGTTTATTGCTCAAGTTTAAAGTTCTGCCCATTTTCTGTGATTTTCTTCTAAGCATACAAGGCAGAAGCTGTAAAGCGTTAATAGACAGATACTCTATCTCTCTTACGATATGAATATTTACAGAAGGAACAAGACTGTGTGAGCTACATGTTAATAGGAAATACCATCAGTTATAGACAGAGTATTCTGGATGATTATAGCAGATTTAAGGGTGAAGCAGTATAATGAAAGTCACATTCTTTATGCCTGGAC
This sequence comes from Nothoprocta pentlandii, assembly GCA_013398315.1. NCBI lineage: Eukaryota > Metazoa > Chordata > Aves > Tinamiformes > Tinamidae > Nothoprocta > Nothoprocta pentlandii. Next base: position 1,538,542 of record VZSG01000130.1, read on the forward strand.
AGATGGATCAATCTTAGTTTTCTGATAAGCATCATATGTGCAATTGATTATGTTTTAATCTAGTCAGGGAGAAAAAAGAAAAAGCGTCTAGACTGAAACCTTTTATGCTGAGCTGCCAAATTTCAGGCCTGAAGCAAACGTTTCCTAGTTTTATAACATAAACACTACCTATAGGCATAGGTAATCAACAGAAACAAGTCATTGGTTGTTAAAGGGTTGAGTATAGTAAAACCTTCTATCATCAGTATTAATCTGGACAGAATCTAAAACAACAATCTGGATAAATGATCTAAAACAGTCCATCTACTGCATTTACTGGAGAGATGGAAATCTTCCTTCTTATACAGCCTTCTGCCGCTGATGCATCATAGTGACTATGGATTTTATTCTCTCTATACCCTAGTGAAGTGAGAAGATTATCTTCTCATTTGCTATATGATGAATAAGGACAAGGGCTGACTGAGCCCAAGGTCCCACAGGAAAGCTGTGTCAGAGATTAAGTTTTTTGAGTCCAAGTCTAATGCCTTATCCTTACCATTATTGTTTCTTGTCTGATTTGTGTCTCATATTATATATTGAACCTATGTAGTTATTCATTCAGAAATGAACTTGTGCACTGATAATCTCACAGACTAATTCAGTGTTTGGTATATTCACTCTTAATGCCAACATGGAGACAATACTGGTGAGTGGAGTTCCAGAGAAGTGAAGAGACAATTAAATGTTCATTTAACTTGCATCTCTGCCACAGTTGTTCTGTATGTCTTCAGTGCAGTATGCTCAGATGAGATTTGATGATGGGAAGTATGAAAGAATAAAATAAGAAGGAAAAAGTAAATATAAACTTGTATAGAAAAAAATGACCTTATCCTTGCTTCTCCGTCAGATGTTTTAGGTGATAGAGGAGATGCTTCTCATTTTTAAGACTGGTGACAGTTCTTTTTGAAATGAAGATATCTTATATTCCATTGGGCATTGACTTTTCTCTTGATGGCAGATAGAGGCTGCAGATGTTGGCAAGATCTATAAGATTCGGATAGGCCATGATGGCACAGGCATAGGTGATGGCTGGTTTCTGGAAAGCGTCACACTCAAGCGGCTTGCCATGAAGGGGAAGGATCCTGAGAAAAAGAAGAAGAAAAAGAAAAAGTCTGAGGAGGAGGAAGAGGAGGAGGCCAAGGCAGAAGAAGGAATGGATATTTATACATTTGTGGCACACCGATGGTTGGCTAGAGATGAAGGAGACAAGGAGCTTGTGGTGGAGCTGGTACCTGAGGGAGAATCTGCCCTTGAGGGTAAATATCAGAGTGAATGTGCATCTGTGTGCAGATATAATGGTTGTGTGAAGGATGATTTACCTTAATCACAATTTACCTCTGCCTTTTTTGTGGACTTGGGATATTAAAGGCTATAGCTGTGACTGCCTGTTGCAGCATTTCCCTGTCCCCTGCCCGCAGGACCTTCTGCTCACAACACCCTCCCCTGCAAAGCAGGAGCAATGAATGTTTCACAAAAGATCTTGTGTCATGTGCAATAAATGTGGGAAGAGAGTTCCCTAAGTCACCGCTGTGGCTGAGTTTAGTAGGTTTTAGCTCTTTATATGGCTCATGAGAAGGCTGAAATAAGAAAGATACAGATTTACAAAACCTTGGAGAACCCTGCATCTAGTGCAATGGGGCTGTTTCTTATTGTCTCTGTGTTTCCTGTTATCTTATTATTGTTGCACTTTCCCTTGCAGAGAACACGTATGAAGTCCATGTTCTCACTGGGAATGTGTGGGGGGCCGGGACTGACGCTAATGTCTTCTTGAACATCTATGGTGTAGGAAGAGGAGACACGGGTGAACGTCAGCTAAAACGGTCCAGTTGCTTCGACAAGTTTGAGAAGGGCCAGGTAATCCAGGAGCTCATCTCACCCAAGCAAAGAGAAAGCTAGCAATTATCTCTCAGTTATCAAGCTGGTCATTCATTAACCTCTCTTCTCAGTAAGGCTTGGCTTTTTCTTCTGAGTTTGGGAGGCAAATGTGTTTTATTTCCTAAATATATTATCTAAAGCAAAATCATCAAAATATTTTCCAGAGGAAATTCATTTGAATAATGAGCTCAGTACTTTTCTGCACTGAACCACCTTTTGTGCCTGCTGCCTGTAAGCATTCTGGTAATAATATTTCCTGTCAGGAATACTTGCAAACCACAAACTTATAGTTAATATTGGAGAGAAGTTAGGTAATTTGTTAGACAGTTCAGGTATGTCAGTATTTAGATTGCAAATGTGATTCTAAGTGTCCTACTCAACTAGTGAGAGAGAAAAGGCAATATCACATGGTGTGTTATAATTACATTATAATCCAATCCAATTAAAAACCATCTCTTGTAGATTCAAAATTTGTCATAAAAATGCTTATGAACAAGCAACTCTTACTAGCAGAAATTATTCAGGAATAATTTTGAATAACGAAAAATTGCAGAAACAATAAGCAGCTGTGGAAAACTTGCAGTCAGTACAAAGAAACCAAGGCTGTTAAATAAGCTATTAGCTCTGATTTATGAGTTTGGCACTGAAGAAACTGCAACCTGCACACGGTTCTTCATTCGCTGGGACAATCTCCAAGCTGTGAACGGAACATCCACTGCTCTTGGGAGTAGGAACCCAAAGTCTACCAGCAAGTTAATCACATTAAGGTATTTAGAGTATGATAATTAATAAAAAGGCCCATCTTGTTATGTTAATATTGCAAATGAATAAATTAACAAATGAACCTTGTGGTTGTAGGGGATGAAAAAAAAGAGAAATTTTTGTGGTTTGAAATAAAGCGTGTAGAGGCACGCAGGAGAGTTTCTACAGATTTACTGCATCTGTAGTTGGTCTGAGATTCAAACTGGGAAGGAATGCTAACCTTGGAAGGACTGAGATTTAGGAGAGGTGAGTTAAATCCAAGAGAATGCTGATTTGTGGATGAAGTACAGGAAGACAAGAAGCCTGTCTTGCTGCTACTGCCTTGCAGAAGCAAATTGCTCATAGCTCTGCAACTATATTAGTACATCCAGCCCTAGGAAAACAAGGGACGCATATGGATACCCTTTATTTTAATAGGAAGTAAATCACCCTGGCTCAGCTACTGCTTTTTTCCACTCCCATCTGGGAAATGCACTCATTTGTCTCTTTTCTCCTGTGTAGGAGGATGTGTTCACCATCAAGGCCATTGACCTGGGTGAGCTGAAGAAGCTGCGGATCCGCCACGATAACTCTGGTGGTAGCTCAGGCTGGTTCCTGGAGAGAGTAGAGATTGTTGATCTCAAGGAGAGCACCACGTGAGCAGCCTGTTGCACCCCTTTCATGTGGTCAGACACAAGGGCTCCTTCTCCAGAGGATGCTGCGAAACCACAGGAAGGCAGAGGGGATGCAGAAGGGCACTAACTCTAAGCAAACTCTCACGAATTTCACAGGCAACTGGGGGCTGTTATATACCCTAAATATACGCTTGTCTTTGAGCAGTACCATGCTTGAAGTCACACATTTAAGTTGCATAATGCTCTGGTGGGTGGCACTGTTGATGAGGTCTCAAGGTGGGTCCACTGTTGGCTGTTCATCAGTGTGCTGCCTCGGTGACTGGAGTTTCCCTTGAGTTATCTAACTTCTTCTGGGAATGAAAACTAAAAAAAGTCAGGTATATGGTCTCCCAGGTCACTCGGAGCATTGCTTAGCAAGTGCTCATTAATGTATTTTTGGGTAAAGTCCACCCTTACAATACCAAACCCAAGGATGAAAGTACATGTAATGTTCAGCTTTGAGTAATATTCTTTTTTTTGCCTTTTTTTTTTGTTTTGGTTTTAAATATACTCTGATCTGTGCTTATTTATGTCGTTAAAGCCATGAAGTCCTGTGTAAGTTCTGGGTGCTGCTGTCCTTCTTATAGGTATTATTTTCCATGCCAACGATGGTTAGCCGTTGAAGAAGATGATGGTCAGATTGTCAGGGAGCTGGTCCCAGTGGATGAAGCATTTGTAAAGAAAGATTCGGAAAATGACGGCCAGTCTCTTGCAACGCTGGGCCTGGAACAGAAAGGTTTATGTTAGCCTTATATTTCTTCCAGTATGGGGATAAAGAGAAACCAAGTTGTTAGTCGTGCTGAGGGCATTAGCTGTTAATATTCACCGGGCTGTAAATGACGGTCACAAAGATCTCAGGTGTGAATGAAGTGTGAAGTGTGGTGTTAGTCAGTGAGAAGTGGACACTCTTCATTTTTAGGTGATTTAAATGTCTTGCAAGTTTGAATCCAAAGTGCAAAAAGTAGGAAGATGGCTAACACATTTGGCCATCATCGTTTGCAAAGCAATTCATGGAATAAACCTCAAATGAAATTTATGTTAGTTATTAAAATCCAAACCATAAATCCCATTCACTTCATGTCACTAAACATTCAGACATGGAACTGAGCAGAGAGAATAACATTATCAGAGAAAGGGAAGGTACCTAAATCTGTCTTGCTTTACATCTTAATGCTCATGTCTGTCATCCTCTAAAACAACTTTGTGCCTCGTGCTCCTGGGTCTGATGCTGCCAGGTGCTGAGTGTCCAGTACTTCCACTGACTTCAGTGACAGTGAAAAATCCTAAATTCTTCCCTAAAATCTTCTTGCCATAAATACATGAATAACTTCTAGAAGTGCTGCATAGTCAGCACTTCTCTTCAGGAGGACCTGCTGGATCAAGAGTGTCTTCCACAGCCATGCATAGGCCTAAATATGGCAGTAGGATGCTGTTTTGGATATCTTGAGCAGGCTTTTGTTGTCTAATGAAGACCATGCTAGATTTTTCCATAATTTCTATGTATGCTGCACTTTCTAGATGTTGATGTGACAGGAACCTCCCTAATGTTGCTATTGCAAAGGGGGTGCTTGTGAACATGAATTGTATATGTCAAAATGCACACACTTTCTGATACGTAGTATGTACTCTTTTATTATTTAGTGTATATATGTATATACTTCAAGATTCCCAGGAAACAAATGGGTAATCTGAGTACTATATACCGCATAACTAGAGCAGGAGAGGACTGGGCAACCAGATGTCCCCCTCACCCCAGTAACCATCACAGCATGTGGCTGTTACCTGTCAAAATAAAACGCAGACCAAACACACATAGGCAAAGAAAAGCAGATTATTTGCAAACAATGCAAATTAATTCATGCTCAGACTTCACACTCTTAAACTGGTATTTTATTTTACAGCTAAATCAACAACATACATTGTGAAAGTGAAAACAGGCGACAAGAAGAACGCTGGGACAGATGCTAATGTCTTCATCATTCTCTATGGAAGTAAAGATGATACAGGTATGTCTACTATGTGATGGAAAGGGATGGGACCTCACTGCTAGATATAACTGCCGGGAAAGGCTGGGCAGTGTCCTTTGCTTCCCTCCATAGCTGCTCCTCCTTCCTTTTTAAGACAACCGCATGTTCTTGCTGTCTCCACATACCTGGTTATAGTTGGGAACGTATCATCAGCAGCTGTAAATTGCTGTTAAACTTCAAAGCACTGATTTACACCAACTGCCGATCTAAAGGCTTTCATTTCAGTTACAGAAAAAGTGCAGTTGACTGGGACTTCATCCCTGAGTGGTGGATGGGGTGAATGATTTGCTTTCCTCGGCAGTGAATCAGCGTGCTCCCGCAATCCAGCTCTCCTCAGCCTCTCTGAGTGGCCCAGGAGTATTTAATCAGTTTAAGAGCGAGTCCTCTTGGAAGCAGCCAAGCTCTGTGTGCAGCAGCTGGGATGGCAGTGAATTAATGGCCTTTCCTTACCTGTAACAGCAGCTGCAGCAGTGCTGGCTCTGTGGCCCTGCCAAGGGCTCGTTCAAAAAGGAGATATGTGTGTCTTGGGCCACAGATGCTGCCACAGTTATAGAGCTAGTGTTCTGAGGGAGAGAGGGACAAAGCTAAAATCTTGAGGTGAAAAGCCATTTTTTCGCATTTTAGTCACTTCTCTGATTCCGGGGGCATTCCCAAAGGATTTGTTTCCCATGCTAAGCAATGTCTGTTTGCATCACTACAACAGGGATCATAAGCCTGAAGGCCTCCAAGAGTAACAAGAACAAATTTGAGCGTGGGAAGGTAGATGAGTTTACTGTGGAGGCGGTGGACATCGGAGACCTGAAAAAAATCAAGATAGGCCACGACAACAAAGGTAAGATTACCTGCTTTGTTATGTGGTTTTCCTAGTGTGTTAGGTACATAGGTTTGTAAAACAGTGTTCCTCCAAAACGCTAAAGTTTACCTAACTTAACCTTCTGGTGACAGATCCTTGCTGTCCCCACATCTGTTGCAGTCACTGTCACTGCTGTTAACAGCATTACCGTGACTGCAGCAGTAAGAGCACAGTGGTGGCAGCTCTAGGTAGCTTTGCCTCTACAGACAAGAGGCAAAGAGACAATTTTGCAAGCTCCTTTCTGGAGAGAATTGTCATATGTATCAAAACTCAGTGGCTTTTTGTGTTCTACATAAGGTCTATAGACTGAAATTGAAATTGAAAGTGTTGGAGTGAATAAATAATTATCCCTTCCACATGCACATATTTAGCCTGTTGCAAATACAAATGTACATTACAAATACAAATGCACATTATTTCAGACCTAGAAAGCTGCTATCGTATTTATAATTTCTATTCTATTCTCCCATTGGCAAAAGAAAGCAATATTTGCTTCTTAGAGTCCTGGAATGCAAAGGTTTATTTGCTATTTTCTGTGAAGGTTTTGTGAGTTAATCCCTGTATCCCTCTTTCCACAGGTAGTTCAACTGGCTGGTTCCTGGAGTGGGTGGAAATTGATGCTCCATCCTTGGGACGGTGCCTCAAGTTCCCTTCTGGACGTTGGCTGGATAAATCGGAAGATGATGGAGCCACTGAGAGAATTATCTTCCCTGCAGAACTGCAGACAAAGGAGTATATCCCATGTGAGCAGAATGCCATTTCCCCAGGATACACCCATCATTACAGAAGATAAAACTCCATGAGCTAGCGAGGTTTTATAGATTTGGCCTCTCCCTCGGTTTCAGTATGAGAAATTTATAAATACAGCACATGCCAGTAACTCCCATTACTACAAGAAAGTTCCTCTGGGTGCTCTAGACTAACGTTTCCTGCTTCCATGTGTTGTATTTCCCAAATCAGAGAGTAGTTAGAGACCATGTGGCTATCTATGACTGTACTTCTGCTCCCTCTTGCACTATCTTCTTCAGGTCCATAGTCCGTTCCCGAGCTGGCTTCCTTGTCTCCAGTTTTCCCTGTGATCTGTCTCCATTCTGCTATTTATGTTTCTGTAGTTAAAGCAGATGTTTGTGGTCTCTCTTCCAAGCTAATTCTCCGTGGTTGCCTGGTATCATTGGCACTGTGCATCCCTCTCTTGTGGAATGATCTTTTTCCAGAACTTCTTCATTGCTGTGCTTTTCTGAGAGAGCATTAAGCTAACCTCTCTGTTCTGGCATTCTCCAGATTTTCCTTTATTTTCATTTCATTCCTTTATAAATTAATATTTGTTGTAAGCCCAGTGCTCTTTCTGCGTGCTAAGCTGATAATTTTCAAGTTTGCCATAGCACCCTAAACTTCTCTATTCAGGGAAATTCTTTTGCTGACTCCAGGACATAAGAATAAGATAAAACACCTTCTTGAAGCAAGTTATGTGAAACACTAGTTTTCTTATTCTTTAGTTTTCTATTTCCCTTGTTTACGTTTCATCCATGAATTTGTGTAAGCCACTCACAGCCCTGTCTATTTGTATATTTGATTCATGCCTCCCCGACCTGCCTTATTTCACGTTGTTGGAAAATTCTTCCTCACCCATCTTCAGGGACTGTGAAAGTTGGCTCTTCCCTACATTGAATAAGACACGTGATGGTGAGGGCCCAGGCCTAGAATTCAAGAGCTGATTTCCATCCCAAGCCCTGCCAGGTGCTTCCTGGGCCACTGTGGACTACTGATAAGTCATTCACACCAGCACACTCATGAGCCTAGAGCCTGAAATCCCCAAACAGTTGATAAAAATAATGATGTCTCCTGTTTCATCATGTTCCTTAGTGTATACATGGACTTATCAGGAGCTTTACTTCCTCAAGTTCCCCATTTAGATGTCAAAAGTTAGAGCATACGCCTCCCTCTGCTACTCAGTCTATTTTCCTCTGCCTCAGTTTCCTGCTTTAGAGTTAGAATAATTGTGATAACTGTAGAAGACTCACAGCCACTTTGGATATTCCTTTATTTATTTAGTTAGCTATTTACTGTATGCTGTCTGTCCTACCCTCCAGTCTCCAGATCCTCACACCCAGCAGTCTATAAACTAAAATTGTCTCTCATTTCTCCCATTTTTCAATTTGTGCCTCCTCTATGCTTTGACTAAGGCATTATTTATTTCTCAGCATGCCTTGCTTTCTTCCCCTAAAATCTCTGGAGCAGAAGAACGGGTGTTCTTTGCTGCCATCTGCACTTTCATCGGTCTACTGAAAGACACAACACAGGAATCAATGTTACTGAACTTGCATGTGCTTCTCACCAGGATTTTCCCTGTGTGTGTTATCCCATTCAAAATATATTTTAACACATAAGTTGGCTGTATCATTTATTAATGCCTCAGTATATTACAGATGATAGGAGTTTCTGGAATGCCTTGCCTTTGAGTACGTAGTGTGTGTAAAACTGATTTTTGCCAGCAGAAAATAGCCAGGCCTCTCTGGCAAAAAGGTTTCACCAGCCTTAGTGTCATATCAAGTTGTTTCTCCAGTTAAACTGTTCTAATTGTGCTATTTACTATAGTCTTGTATCCTAATTATTGACCTGATGGTTTCGTTAGGAGTAACTAAGATGGTCTGTCTTTCTTCTATGATGACTTGCAGCAGAATTGTTTTGCTAGGAACAGATGATGAAAACATGTCATTGGCATCCCAATTAAAATCATGCCTGTGGAGATACCATCTTAAAAGTGCCATATAAATGAAATGGGAGTCTGACAGCTGAAAGTTGTACTGCTAGTGACCTTGTTATGGTGCTACTTTGCTGATTCAGTTCTAAGCTGATGTTAAAATTCAAACAACAAGAGCAAGCGCTGCAGACTTCAGCGGAGATCATTTTTAATTCAAAGTGCATAGCATGTGATTTTGGTCTCCAGGATTCTTTTTTTTCCCTTACATATTTGAGAAACTTCCAGTTTACCTGCAGCGCAGCAGAGTGGATTTCATCAGGGCTGGGCAGAAAGAATATTAAGTACCTTCAGGCTTGCTCTCTGTAGAAGAAAACTTCATCACTGTTCTCCTGAGAGATGCTTTTAGAGAGCCTGGATTTTAATGAATGATTAGCCCCTGAGATGCATAGAGTTATTCCAGCAGCAACAGATATGGTGTCAGAAACAGTCCCTCTACCCTAATGGAGATGCTGAATCTGAAAGAGAGCTCAAAGTGCTGTAGTGTAAAGAATAGCAAAGATGACTAAAGCAACTGCAGCGTAGGAGGGTGCAGGATGACATGCAACTGAAAAAACTGATGGGAGCGAGGCAAAGGAAATGGTGGAAAGTGGGTAGGAGGAATGTGGGAGAGGGATGGCAGGGGATGGATCCTGATGGTGCTGCTGGGCATCACACGCTGTGCCCGCGGGCAGCGGCACGCAGCACAGAGATTTTTGTCCATTTGGGGTAAATAGAAGTCTCCGCTGTAAACGAGCGGTGCCCAAGTCCCACGTGGCGTTTTCTTTCTACAAATTTCAGGAAGGAATAAAGAGAGAGAGAGAGAGGTTATTTCAGTTTACCAGCCAACACACCTGAATTGACGTGTCTTCATGACAGCGAAGTGTTTAATCTTCCATTATTATCAATGGTCATTCACAGGCAGTGAGTCTGGAGAATGCTTCAGCTAACCTTGAGGAAAATGCCCATATTTGCTTATTTTCCTCATTCTCCAAACTCCATTGACTTTAGCAGTTACATCTCATTTCGCTATAATGGGGCTTTATCACACGTGCAGGAGACCAAGCAGAGGTTTCCTATCCTGTGAGCCAAATGCTGTCTCACTTTGAGACTGAGGTGGGAAATTATTGACTAAGGATATTCATCAGATTGCTAGCAGAGCCCAGGGCAGAACTTGATCTCATTTCTGGATGAGGCTTGTCATTCCTGGGTTATACTCCAGTGGACCACTGGATTGAGAAGCTGTGAAAAGAGAAAACTATGAGAGGAGACATCAGATTTTTGAGCAGTGGGCTGTTCTGGAGGAACCAAATGAACAGAGTAAGGAAGGACGTAAGGGCTTAATCCTTTTTGCCCTGCATTCAGAACCATCTGGTAGTACCCAGGGTACCTCCTTCTTAAGGACTATACGTTGTCAGAGTAGAACATGATACCATGAGAGGAGTAAACCAAACAGTGGCTAGTAGAGGGTTTTATTTCTTTTCCTTGGGATTTCAGTGATGAAAGCAAAAGTGGAATTTCTACCAACAAGGCTATCTTGAATATTCATATACTGCCTCCAGTTGGCTTAGCTTCATCTGTGAGTTTTGTTCAAAAATCTGTGAATTCATGATCTGCTATAAGACTTGAGCTGTTGAAGTAAGTCTTGTTTCGGTAGCTTTATGTGGCAAGTATAAATATACTGAGGATTTTCTCATTTACTTATTGAACCCAAAATCTCAGTAAATGAATATGGACTTAGGCCAGTTGGATATATTGAGTTAAATAAATTACTCTGATTTTTTTATCTGAGTGACCAAACTCAAATGTGACCTGCAGTACGGTAACTTATAACCACAGACATGATACCTACCTCCTTTATCTGTTGAGTATCACTAAAATATTATTCACACTGTTGGTCTGCTGCTGACAGACTTTTTTTGTTATTGATTTTGTTTTTATTTTCCTATTTTTTATTACCTTTCTGAACCAGTTGTCCCTTATGAGATCACGGTGTACACCAGTGATATCTTCGGAGCTGGCACAGATGCAGATGTCTTCATCGTTCTCTATGGAAGTGACGGGATCTGCACACAGCAGAAGTCCTTGTGCCTCAACAAGAGAGAGCAAAGGATGTATTTTGAAAGGAACTCGGTGAATCAGTTCATTGTGGAGGTAAAGTCAAAGCTGCTTCTTGCTCTTGCCTTAGAACGGAGGTTGTCCTAAGGGGATTAGGAAGATAAAATGGAGTAAGGCGGACAATTTTCCACTCTTAAAAGAAAGATGGCTCAGCTTTTGGGACTGGAGGAGGTCATCTGCTCATGGAATTTGGGTTCAGATCTCTGTGCTATGACAGAAATAGCAGGTTCTAGAGCAAATGTTTTTCTCGCTGAACTCCAGAGAGTAGCAACTCAAAATTACTGTCACATAGTGTCCCTGTGGCCCAACATTGTGTTAAGCCTTGCAAGGACTAGTGTGATCTTACCATGGAGCTGAGATGGCCTAATACATGGATACAGAGACTTGCACTTCTGTGCAGAGCCGAGAGGCACTTTGGAAGGGCCACATATAGGACAGTTTAGCTTTTCCATTTCTTAGACCATACTTTACGTATGATCCTTAGATGACCAGATCCTTGGACAAAAAGGGGGTCTTGGTCTCTGTGACCATGAGATTTAACATATCTCCCTGTCTTGCATACCTTTATGGACGTATACATTTGCTTGCTTCACAGCTTGCAAATGGGGTGCTCATATCCACCTGTAATACTCAGCAATTCCTATTAATAGTAAGTTCCTATTGTTGACAACATGTGAGAAGTAAAAGTAGAGGTAGTTCTGTTCTGGCCTGCTCTTGTGGCACTGCTTAACGCCCTGGAACCTCCTCCCTGGATGCAACGTATGCAGAATGCCTTACAACCTACGTGTGTTTTGTTTTTATTTTTGTTTTTATTTTTTTGTAAAATAATTGAAGGAAAATATTAAAACAAACTTTATTAACAAATTATAATACTTCCAGCCCAAAAGGACATGAATCATAAAATGAAAGCCTGAGCGTAATTCCTTGAAAACAGAGAATAAAACTTATTTTGGTGGGGTTTCCACAAAGACTTTCATGACAGAACTTAGTTATCCACGGGGTTAAATCTTAAACTGTTGTTGTTATCTCTTTATTTCATAAGATCTATTTTGGTTTTGATATGTCCTGAAATATCAGTACTTTTCTTAGGTGTAGCAAGTGGAAATGCAGTTTATTCTTTAGATTTATAACATCATATTATCCTGTCCCCAAAACTCATTTTTTTCTTCACCAGTTCCTCTTGCTGCAGGAAAGGGATGCAGCAAAATACATTTCTCTCTCACCTACTTGTGAAGAGCCATAATCTGGTGCTCAGTAGACCTTGAAGACAATTTGGGGATCTCAGGAAATACAGGCTGAGAACTGCCTGTTTGTCCTGGTGCTTTTACTGCATTTAGTATTTAGAAAAGAGGCACAGAAAGTTAGAGTCTCAGCTACGCTCCCAAGTGACAATTCACAGGAGATGTCTATAGCAGAGCAAAACCACTTCTTTCTTAACAAGAACATTATTACTAGGTATTAATTGAAATCTTTTTATAAAGATGAACAATGAGACAGGACAGAGGAAGAATAACATAATTTCCCCAAGTGTATCCGTGTACATGCATGAATTTTAGAACTGAATCTGGAACATTGCATTATTTTGCAGTTGGTGTTGATAGTGCCTAAAGTCAGGGCAGAATCTGCGAAAGCAAATCTGGTTTGTTGGAGTGGGAACTCCTTGAGTACTACAGTCAACCTTATAGAGTCTCCTAAAATCTTTGCTTCAGGATGTGGCAATTTTGTCAGCTTTGAAGCCAAACTGGGAGTTGTCTTCAGTGGAATAAATGGAGAAGTTTCATTTCTATTTAAAGTTTGTGAGAGCAAAAGACTCTGAGTTCCTATGGACAGAAAGACAGAGGAGTGCTCCTCCTGTGTGTAAAATCTTGCAGCCAGCTTTGGATTTTAAAGTCCAGATGTATTAGAACTTACGCCAAAATAACAGAAAGATATTGCATAGGAGCAAATGCTATTTTTCCTCTTCAAGCCTTTGGAAGGGAGGTGAATGAAAAGCAATGAAATAGTGGCAGTTAATTAATAAGCTGAGCCATAAAAAATAATAACCACTTCTGATACTGATCTTCTTGGCTTGTTCAGAATAGCACTTGGACTCTGTGGCAGAATATGAGCGGGATTATAAAGTGCCGGACTGTGAATATTGTGCTTTGGTCTCAAAGCCATCCTTCCAGTGTTATAACTGTTTAAAAAGGAAATATAATATATATATAATATATATATAAAATTATAAAAAGAACTATAAAAATATAATATAATAGAAATAGAAAACCTGAGGTGCAGCCACACTGAAATTTCTAAAAATTACCTTCACTCCCATTGCTACAAAGGAGCTTGAGATGCAGGATTGCTGCCACGCAGCTGAATCCTTCTACAGTGGGTAAGCTGTGTAGTACAAAACTTTGTTTTTCTGATAGACGTTCAGGAGGATTAGCTAAATACAACCTAGGGCATAAATAGGGCTGTTTAGTGGTGTTGTCAGCGTAATGTTTGCTCCCCCTGGGACTTCATATAGACTGGAAATGACAAATAAGCTGAAAAACAAAATGTCTTGAAAGACACCTGTTGTTAATGCTGTAATTTTTCCTTTTTTTTTTTTTTTTTTTTTTTTTTTTTTTTTTTTTTTTTTTCTCCTGTAGCTGGAGGATGTCGGTGACATGATTGAAAAGATTCGTATAGGACATACGGGTGGAGGGCTGAATTCTGGATGGCATTTGGATCACGTGGCCATTCGGAGACTGTTGCCAAATGGAAAGGTAGGCTGTGATACTCTGGAATACAATTCCATAGGCAGCTGCTTCCATCCCCTAAACAGATTTGCAGTATATAAAACTTGATTAACAGTGAAAAATGAATCCCTAGAGAGCAATGCACACTAATGAACTCGCTAGAGCTTAGAGATCTGGGAAGATGCCTTTTTTAGCATGTTTTAGTCTTCAAATGTTCATTATAAGACAATGTAATTGTTATTTCTAAAAAGTTCTTTTCTCATGGTACCTGTTGACTAGAATAAATGTGTTTGTCTGGTGTCTTTGCTACTGTCCATCTTTGGCGTGAAGCAGTAGTCTGCATGCTGGATTTGAAGACAGTCATCACTGGCTTGGTGGAATGAGAATCCAGAAATCATTCCCTTAATTCTGGAAGGATAAATCCAAGGAATCACAACAATTAGAGCAGGCAAAATGCCCATCGATGCAAGTCCCTGAAATCAGTCATATAAACCCCAGCAAGCTAGGTCCTAGGACTTTTGGTTGCACATGTCACCGGGATTAAGGCATTGGTCCTCTTTATCCTACCCACAAGAGAAGCTTTTCCTTGTTCCTGCTCTAGGGTGTTGTTTGTAGCAAGCAGGAATGAGTCTGGCTGCAAGTCAATGGAAGCTTAGAAGAAAATTACATCTTCAGAATCAATTTAGGATTGGAGGAGTAGCTGTTTTGGGGAACATCTGGGCTCTTTCCTCTGACTCACCTTGTCTCCTCTTATTCTGAAATGATTTCAGCTTTCACCCATGCTGACTGGAGAGAACTTCTCTACCCTCATCGCTCAGGTCTACTGCTTTCTCAGATGTCTTCTGGTATCTAATTCTAGTGAACTGCTTGCTCAAATGCAGTGAACCTATTTCTCATCTTACCTCTTCCTTCAGAATTTCAAGGCTATGTTTTACTCTCTTTGCCTCACTGAATGATTTACAGGTCTACCTTGAATATTCAAAGCTGTATCCTCCTATAAAAGTTTCTACACCAGTAAATATCTTTTTCCTGCTTCTACTTAATTATCATGTTGTTTTTTCACTCAGTCCTCTATTATCAAACCTGTTATTTGCCTATTGGTTCACTCTTGTATTGCTTGAATAGGTTATGGAACAAAATAATGTTGTTATTGGTGGTCTTGCTGTTGGCTATGGGATAGGAGGGGTGAAGAGGAAGTTGGTGGAAACCAAGGGAAAAAAGCTTCCTCTTTCTACAGCCACATTTGAGCACTTTAGGCAGCAACCAGGGTTCAGTATTGGATCTTCTGTCATACACCCAGAAAGGGGCTTGGGGCTGTACAGCTGCACAGTCACTACAACATCTTTTTGAAGGACAGACAGTGAGAAATCTGGGAGGCTAGAAGGGAGGAAAAGCACGAACTCCTTAAAATGGAGAGATTTGCTCATCTTTTGATTATGGCATGGGGGAAAAAAAAAAAAAAAAAGAAGAAAGCAGAGCACTGCATGCTGCTGCTGATGAGCCGCAGGATATTATGACCTGCTACAGGATAGCAATATGCTGCCAACGCTTCTAAAGCTGTGCTACCTGATTAGACTGTAAAGATGTGTCTAGATATATCTATAGCACTGCAAAAGAAAAATGAGGTCACTAACTTTTCAGATTAAATTGAAAGCACTTGGGTAGCGAACTTAAATTGTTGCATGCCAATAAAGCTCTGTCTAGGCATGCCAATTATATCTGATAATTATATTTCATTTGTCACAACTTGGGGAAGGGCAAAGCACTGACTTCTAGCACACTATCATACTATGCCTATAGCTTATGGCCAAAGTCAAGCTCTAACAAAGCAAATTCTATTCCTGGCTATAAGAGGATTTTACTGGAGGTAGCACAAAACAGTGTGTTTTACATCAGTTAAATATTTATGTAATTGCTAACAAGGAAACACCAATAAAAACTCTGGCAATGACATGGTGATTAACAATAACGACACAATTAACTCTTGCAGCAACTGTGCTTTATTCCCTGTTGTGCAGCACTTGAGTCCCTAGATATTCCATTACGAGATAAACAGCGTTCATATCAATGACACGTACAACCAACATTATCATTAGCACTACAGAGCAGTTAAAAGCTTCAGAGAGAGACGGGACTGAGGAGGAATTTCTAATGGGAAGAGAGAATTTCAGCACTGAAACATATTGCTCTGGAGAGCCCCTCATTTCCCAGGCTGTAGGGGAGGGGAATATAGCCACTGCAATTGGTGTTGGACTGGCATATAGTGAGAAAGTACAGGTTATATGGTCAGATACCAGCACAGAAATGAGGAAGCAGAAGCTGTGGGGTGAAAAGTCATTAAGTGTATATAGAGTACAAATAACCTCTGAAGGAAAAATACTTGCAAGTCCAGAGTTAAATGCAGGTCTCATATATTGCAAGTTTAGGATTAATTAACAGCAATACAGAGAGCATCAGAGAAGAAAATTGTGCGTGTTTGACAGCAAAAGAGTTAGGCTTCTTGGGTTCAAAGGATGCTTTTGCTACAAGTCACTCAAAGCCTGTATCCCAAACTGCTCACAACACCAGCAGGTCACCTTTCCTGGAGCTGTGCTCCGTGACATGATGTCTGGTTCACACTGTGTTAGTTCTGCGATGTTCTACTGGTCCTAAGTGCACAACCAGCTTCTCGCCAGTGACTGTGGCAAGGACAGCAAGATCCAGCAGCTCGAGACAGTGCCATGCAGTTCTAGACAGTGATAGCAATATCCAGTACTGCCACAGGGAGATCTATTCCCTTCTTTTATTATGCATCAGCTTTTAAATATTTAAATAGGGAAAACAAGGGAGCCCTGCTTTAGTTTGATAAGTAATACGTGCAAATAATAGTGTGTGCAAATAATTAAGGTGCATAGTGTTCTTATATATGTTTACAGTGGCATGTGGAGTTCTGGAGATAACAGAAAGCTTCTGTGCTGCTTAAGGAGAGAAATGCTGAAGTTATCAGTAGGGGAAAGGCCATTTTTTCCTTTCTTTGCTTAGTTATTGTGAGCTTAAAACTAACTTTTTTCAGTTCAGACTTGTGGGCTCTGCAAGTTCAATGATGGCTCATGCCCATTTCTTTATAGAGACATAGCCTGAGGTGGCCAGCATGCAGAGAGCCTCCTGCCTCTTACCATTTTGGAGGCCTTAATGAGCTGTCTGGGATTTATTTTATTTTATTTACCAAGCAGAAAACACATGCTCTATTGTTTTTGCTTCTTTGATGATAGAAATCATGCTTGTTTCCATCAAAGTAAAGTCAAAACAAAGGATCAAAAACTAAATCAGTATTCTTCTCCTCTTAATGCACCTATGGGAATTGCCTGGCAGCCAGTTCGAGTCACAGAATTATAGGGCAAAATCCTGAAGCATGGACTCCGAAAAACAAACAAACAGAACCCCCCAAACCCCCCAAAATAAACAAAAAAACACAAGACTGACTTCAAAAGGAATATTGCCTGAGTGAGGATTGAAGAGGGATCACAGAGTCCCAATAAACCATGGCTTCAGCAGGAACAGGGCAGTCCTGATTAGGAACTGCAGGATCAAAACCAGGAACCCAGTGAAATGAGAGAGGGCAAAGTCTTTTGGATTGTATAACCCATCTCACCCACTGAGAATGTTTTTCTCTGTTTAGTGCTTTTTTTTTCTGTCTCTCTAAATGTCTTTTTCTTGTACTTTGAGTGACTGAAATGTTCTGTCACGTAAAGATGTTCTGTTCTGTTCTGTCCCATGCCTGTATGGCTTGGTGGTTGCGGCACATACTGTTTCAAGTCCTGTTTCATACATGTACATATCTACATGAGCTGAGAATCCTTGTTTGCATATCAGAGAGTGCTCAAAAGGAGAAATTTGGAGCTGTGATCACCTTGTTTTGAGTTTTTCTCTATCACGTTTGCTTCAGGGTTCAGAAACCGTCACATTTCCATGTGAAAGATGGCTGGCAAAGTCTGAAGACGATGGAGAGATCATCAGAGAGCTGGTACCATCTGATATTTTTACTGAGAAACTCATGAAGGATGGGACTTTAAAGCAGATAGAAGAAGAAGTTGAGGATCCACTAGAAGGTAATATAATCCCAGGACTACGTAGGGACCTATTTGCGTGATGTTTTAGTGCGAAGTATAGTTCAAGCAGATGAAATGCTAGTACAAACTGTTCACATTTATTTCGCTTCCTATCTTCTGGCCTCTCTGATACCTGAAGCACTTCCATGAAGCTTCATCCTAAGCTCTTTGCTTCCTTATATGCCTTTCTGCTTCTATGTTTCTCTCTCTCTCTCCTTTTTTTTCCCTCCTCTCTTTTTTTTTTTCTCCTCTTTCTCCTTTTTTTTTCCTCCTCTTCCCACCCATTTTCCTCTGCACTTGAGAGAAATTGTGAAGCTTCTTATATCCTGGGTAGAGCAAATTGAATTCAGCTGCCATCTTCATTCATTGCTAACAAGATGATTCAACAGAGAAAAATCATTCATTTCTGTGTTGCTTTTCTATCTGAATCTGATTTGCATTTACAGTACAACATTGTCAGAGTGGAATACGTATGAATTTTAAGTGTTTGCCATTGCCAGGGCTTTGCTGTAAAGGAGAATTGAGCCTTTACCTCTAGCAGAGGGAGGTGTGCTCTTTCCTCTATTAGCAACCACGTGGTAGCTCGTGTGAGACCTTTTCCCAGGGAGAGATGGGCAGTTTTAATAACAGTAAGTGGCAAAACTGCTTGATTCCTACGTAACGTTTTCTGTAACCTCCTGACCAATGTCACTTTACGTTGCATTAGTTGCTGGGTGTTAACCAGCATACCTGACTCATATTTTTTTCTTTCTAAAGGCAAGGCCTTAAAAACAAGTTTTGCAGACTGTAGAGTAGGATTTCTGGATAACTGAAGGCTTTTTTGGGCTGGGATAGAGGACTAAATTTGGGGTGTCCTCTTGATGATATAAATAATTTGGGGCAGAAGTAATCTATGTAAGTTTTGGGCAGTCATGCAGTATTGAAGTCAGAAACTTCAGCTTATGTTATTATAATGGTAGTCTTTTATACCGTAGACTTAATTTCAGTCCTAAAGATCTCAGAACTGGCAAGCAAAGACGAAAGGGGAATGAACTGATCAAACAGAATATACACACTGTTTCCCTCATTACTAATGTAGCAGTTGTCTCTCAAGTGCAAAGCCCTAACTCTGCACTGCAGTTAAGGACACAATGAGGAGAGGCAAACATGAAAACATGGAATCGCACCTAACTTGATAAATGGCCTCAAATGATGTTCCTGATCCCTTTCTCAGAGAAATCAGTGGCAGTCTTTCATGGATTACCAACCAGATTAGGCTCTATTTTATTGAGAGAGCTAAGTTTGGAAGGGATAATGCAGATATTTTCTTTGATGGTTCTTCTGATGGCACAGAGAAGAGAATATTAACATCTGTAATACACCTCCATAACTAAGACTTTGTGCCTCTTCCTCATTTGTGATGCCCTGGGATTTGCAAGAAGACATTTACTAAGGCTTGAATGCCACCAGGGTAATCAGAGCCTTGTGCAGTTCCTAATTGTTTTCCTGCAAAGGATGCTTTCAGTTACTGTTTGTTTTCCCTGTGCAATTGGGACAAGAGCAGCAGTATAAAAATAGGAGTATTTAACAGGTTGAGTAAAGCACATTACTAAAGATTTGATAGGGTTTTATTGAATCATCATTGAGCAAGCTAAACAGAAAGGGTACTTAAACAGTACAACTCCGATACTTCCTTAATTAAATACTGTCTGAGAAAAAAAGGATTCAGCAACCTGCTCTCCTTCTGTTTTAGGAATCTATACAGATACATGCCATTAATTTCAGTGGTAATTGCACATCTGAATCCCTGGAGTTTGTTTATGGAAGATGGAGTATTAAGAATTCACAACACTGAATATCTTGTTCTCAAATGTAGGTCCCTTGAGCCCCAGTAGGAAAAGGTGCTGAGTTCCCTCACCTCTCATTGACTTCACACCCAGGAATAACTGTAATGATTCTTTGCATTTTTAATTATATGCCATGTGCTCAAAGCAATATATAGGCATTGATTAGATGTAGAAAGGGAAAGTCAGCAAATTTCAGTCCAGAAGTTTCCTTGGGGTTATCATCAGAAGCCTCAAAGGATAAAGGAATCAGTGTTTTAACCCCCCAGAACTGAGTGATGAGGAGCACATTTGGGGACCATTTCCTCTGGTAATTTCAGTATCTAATACAGACCTTGATAATCCACCTGCCCAGACGTTGCTTGTCTTCATTTCTTTCTGCAGTTCACACATACAAGATAAGTGTGTTCACTGGAGATATCTATGGTGCTGGGACAGATGCTAATGTTTTCCTAAATATCTATGGAGATCTGGGGGACACGGGAGAGAGAAAACTCAGCAAATCGGAGACAAACTTCAACAAGTTTGAAAGAGCACAGGTACAAATGCAAAGGCTTGATAACATTTTCCATTTTGCAGTCCTTTAACCCGACAAGTGCATGACTGTCTTTACAGGCTGAGATTTCCTGTGAGGGATGAATTGATTGATTCCATTTATGATGTTCATTACCTCTTAAAATGCTATCTGCGGTTTGTCAGCTGGGTATTATGACAGACAAGCACTGTAACAAATGGGTAGATCTTTCTTTCTGTGAAGTTACTGATAGAGAGATGAATTTTGAGCATATAGAGACGATTTTTTTTTCCTTACAAGCTGTCTTGAATTTACT
Source organism: Nothoprocta pentlandii (assembly GCA_013398315.1). NCBI lineage: Eukaryota > Metazoa > Chordata > Aves > Tinamiformes > Tinamidae > Nothoprocta > Nothoprocta pentlandii. The sequence continues at coordinate 1,559,070 of VZSG01000130.1, forward strand.
GGTTGCCTATTTGAAAGCACGGAAACGTGAAGCCATTCATTCCCATAGACTCTGTGCAATTGATTTTTCTCATACATAGCATATACTATAATTCATCTCCGAGCATGATAAATGAACACATCTTAAGCTGACTGTGTTTGACAAAATGACTCCAAAAGTGGCACCCTGCGATCAATCCACAAATTGTATTCATAGCCTGTTGTGGTGCTCCTCAGATATAATGATGGCAAAGATTTTTTGCACAGATTGCCTGTGCAAAGCTAACTGGATTAAAAAGGGAACTTTTTGTCTTAATGATCAGGAGGTAAAATGCCAGAAATTCAGCATTCTAATTTTTTTTTTTAAGTGGCTTTTGTACAGCCCCTTTCAGAGCCCTTCTCTTCAGGGAGAGAAATCACACCTCAGAGCCCTCTCCTGCAGAATTGTTTTCATGCACAGAAGATGCCTGCACAGCCTGGTGTAAAGCTTTTAGTCAAACACTGCCCTGTGAGACAGGGTTTAAACACATTTTGCTCCGTAGTCATGATTTGCTTTTGTTGGGTTGATGATCTATTGAGAGCTCATTAACTGAACCACTTGCCATTGAATACCCCGTAGGAGGATACTTTTACAATGCAGGCTGTGGACCTTGGCATTATATACAAGATCAAGATTCGTCATGACAATTCTATGTTTAGTCCTGACTGGTTCCTGGAAAAAGTAGAAATCCTGGACGAGGACACAGAAGAATCATTTGTGTTCTTGTGTGAACGCTGGCTCTCTAAAAAGAAGGAAGACAAAAAGATAGAGCGCGTATTTTATGAACAGGTATGGTAATCCCAACTAATGACTACTAATAAAATCTTAAAATCTATTTTTCATACAGTTGAAGCTCAAGACAGCTCATTAGAGACCTTTCTGACTTGTCTGAAATTAAGCTATGACTTGCAGACAAGTACCCAAAGTATGGCCCATCTCCTCCCACAGCATCACTGGGTCTGCCCTTTGCACTCTCAGTAGAAAAATGAAAGACTTCAAGTGAAATTCTTCAGCTGAGAGCCAAAGCAAAGCTTTGCTGATGAGTAACAGTATTTTGTCCTGCTGTCATCCTCACTGTGCCCCCAATGTGCACTGTAAGAGGTTCCACTATGCAAAGTTCTCAAGCCAAAATATTGGATCCTTTAACCTGATCCTCAATGGACTAGGTGGGCTTCCTCTTCTTAGTTCCCTTTTCCAACCATGGCTAACATCAAAAGTCTAGTTTCTCTAGACACAACACTTAAAGCATGGAATATATTTTAATGACATGCCCTTTGTTCTTGTGCATTCTGTATTGCTTTATCAGACTGGCATAGCTAATTGAAATTCAAGGTACATGCACTAATTAAAATTAGCAAACAAGATTAATAGACCTCTCCAGCTTCTATACAGTGAGGCATAATACAAAAGCTGATTATAAGTCCATTGTATTTAAGAAGTCCACTTTACTAAATACAGTGACATTTTAACTGAAAGTAACTGCTGAAATCATCGTTAATGAAATTGGGCCAAACTCATCCTCGGTGTAACAGAATGGTTGCAAGAAGTGTTACATCATGGATGAGTATTGCCATATGTCCGCTCATACAACTGTAGCAGACAATGCTATGAATTTTTGTGGTTGTGTCTACCCAGATGCTCATATTAATTCCCTCATAATGAAGGAAAGCTTTATATATATATATATATATATATATGTATAATATATATATGTATTATTATGTGACTGTGTAAAGGTAAAAGCCTTCTATTTATGGGTCAATGACACCAAGCTCATCTGCCCTAACTCCTCTAAAGTAATAATGTTTAATATCATTCAACTTTGTAGCACTCTGCTTACAGTCTTTGACCTGTACTAGATGGATTAGTCTAACATCACTATATATACACCCTGATAAGAAAATCTGCTGTTCCATCTGCCTGGGTTTTCTGTGGTTATGGCTCATACACATATCAGAGAAAAAACACAACACATTGTTAAGGTCTGTTAGGTCCACTGCATTGTAGCACGCATCTAAAATGGCCTGTCAAGATTACTGTGATGAGGCAAATGAATGACTTGAAGTAAGGTGTAAGAAGTCATGTTATTTTTGAGCTTCACTGAACAAAATGCTACCTGGAAGACTGCAGGGATTTCTTGTAAAGTTGTTCTTAGAGGCACATAGGAACAGCTGAAAATGTTGTGAGCACTGAACCTCATTACCCTCCTATACATGTAATTAGAGCTATGACGGTGAACGGAACAGCCTGGACAACTCATCTGTCAGCCTTTCAAGCCAGGATAGTAATACAAACTTGAAGGAGAAGAAGAAATCGAGCTTGGTCAAGATGGCAGAAGAAGGATCAAGTGAGAGAGCAGCATGTTTGATGCATGCATGTGTGTGTTTTTGGCTTTCAGGTCTCAAAAAGTAGCATTTGACCTGGTGAAGAGCAAGGAGGAGCAGAAAAGAAAATTGTTGCTCCTTTCTTTGAGTTGTTACCACTTTGGGAAAGGCTGGGTCAGGTGCTGGTGTGTTTGTTGATTTTCCTCTAGCTCTCAGGCCTTACTAGTGGAATAAGACCCAAAGTTAACAGCAATTTCAGTGTTTGTAAACCTTTTCTTGCTCTTCTATGGAAATCTATGACACAGTAGAGGGTCAGAGTTACTGCCAAAAGATGTGAGTCCTACAAACACTGTAATGCTTTGAAGAGTATGAAAGTAGGTAAATGGTTAGTCAAGAATTTGCCGTTTGCTGTCACAGAAGTATAAATGTACAGGACATTTCTATAACCCCCAATCATGTCCCTGATAGGCGAGTGCAGCCAGACCATCAAATTGGGAACAGGAACTAGTTAACAACATCCATAGGCCTCCTCAGGAAGAGGAGATCCTAAATAATCACACTCATTTTTCCTCCTCCACTATTGACTTCATTGCAACTTGAGAGGTGAGGAGAAGTGAAGGCCCTCTGAAAAAAGGACTGCTAGATGAAGGGAAGAATTTATGCAAACTTTGTATAGTTTTGTCTGAAGTATCCCTTTGTATGAGGTATGCAATGCTCTTTGTAGTGAAAGGGACTGTGGGCAAGGCAGACGTTATCATCAATAACAATGTCCCTTGGGATGCTGGAAGCTCTTTTCCCATGATCCCTTAATGTAGCTCTTTACTTGTTGCTCATACCAGCTGTCTTTTCCTTCCTACGTGTTCTTTTTTGTCTACTCAATATGTAGCATGTTAGACCTAAATTTACAGAGGAAACTTGAATTTCTTGAGACCTTATTTGACGTGCCTGAACTGCCTTCTTTCAGGATCATGCTGGTAGTGCCTCATCATCATCAGTGTCTTCTTAATATGAATTTAAATGTAATTTATTTTGCAATGCTGCAGTTTCTTTCTTGTAGCACATAAATACATCACAGCTGCTGTGGAGCTGAGGGAACTGGGACACCAGGAGCTGAGCAAGAGCTAAGCTAAGTCTTTCGGCTTTCTCTTAGAAAACAAGCTTTGATTTGGAGCACTCAGGAGGATTTGTTCTATTCCAGAATGTGGATGGTCTTATATGTGTGGAAGGAAGATGGATCTGCAAAGGCTTTCAGACACTCAAAGACAGGGCGCCTGGGAACCCTGGATTGAGGTTTCGCCTCAAACAACTGACAGAAACAGTTGATGGCTCTAGCATGTGGCGTTTCATCACTAAGCTCTGTCTCTTGAGAAAATAAAGCACAGCTAAAGATAAAAGAAAAATCAGTTTTTGGATTGCAACTTTTTAAAAGTGACATACTCCAGCCTGTGTTTGCAAAAACCAGTATTGCTGCAGGGAAGATAATCTTGCTAGGTTGCTGCTTGTAGGAGTTGGGGAAGAAATTGCCTTCTTCAGAGGATAGAGCTGGGGTCCTGCTGTGCCACCCTCTTGTGTGATCGGTGTTTCTTTCCTGACTGTGTTCAAAGCCTAGAAGATCAGTGTCAGTCAGCTGAATTTGTAACTTTGAGGAAAAATTCTTGAGTTCTTTAATTTATTTATTTATATAGCTTCTGATCGGACATCTCTATGTTCTGATACGTTAACTTGACGTTTAAATTGCAGTTATTGTTCGTTGTTATTCTTCACTGAGTCTTCTAGTTTTAGTTTAAGGTTTTAAATGTACTGTTAAAATATTGCGTTTTAACAAGTAACTCATCATCAGCCAAGTCACGTGTTTTTTCTGTCCATGTTTTCATAATCCACAGCAAGTGCAAAACAATGAACATTATCTTAAACTTCTACAGTGGCCCAATTGAAGAATGATGGAATTTAGCTTAGGAGTTTAAGGTAGTTTGTGATGACATGGGCCAAGGGAACTCACATAAGTGATTACAGTAGCTCCACTGATGCCCAGTAGCTACTTGTGATGTTTTTCTATCTGGGTCACGTCCCCAGCATATAAGTCTGAACAATATGTAATGCTATGCATTGTTTAACCTGCTCTGTAACCCATGTGTCTTGGGGCCACTCTTCTTTTGTAATCCCATATTGTTCTCAAATGAAAAATAAGTGATTCCCATGTTCTCTCTGATACTACTTCTGTGGTGAGACAATGGATGCCATCTGCTATGTTGACATTCCATGTAATTTTGCAAATAATGGGTAAACCATCAGCATGTCCCCTGAGAACCTGTCTCCAACAGAGCAGGGATAGTTCCCGTCATCCTCATTGTACCAGGGTGGTCTTTCTCCTCTGAGTCCTGGAGCTTGTCATCACCTCTATCCCTGTTGCTGTGACATGGTCTCATTAAGGAAAATTGCATCTCAAAGGAACTTCAGATAAGATGGATCGAGAGAGCCAAACAGCTGCCTCCTGAGCTGGATAAAAAGACAGCTGTTCACTAGTCGATTAGGGAAGACTCCACTAGGATGTGGCACTGGGACTTTTGGGAGAAAGGGCAGAGCAGTTTGAGTGACTCCATCCTGAGTTTCCTGTGCCCCGTGAGGGTGATGCCTCTGAGGGGCAGGAGCTGATCTGAGGATGGAACATAGAGAAAGGTCCTGTCAGCTAGAAAACTTCATGGGACCTGGCCTGGGGACTTTGCTCCATACTGGAAAGTGGTGTGGAAAGTGGTGTGGTGTTCATATACCTCTTAGGAAATTCTGTGGGCATGTGTGCCGTAGTGGCTGGGATCCTCATCCAGACATTCAGAGACATCTCATGAGGTTTGGGGCCAAACTCTTCTTGCTGTTGGCCAGTGATAGGACAAGGAGTAATGGTACAAGCTGAAACACAGGAAGTTCCATCTCCATGTGAGGAAGAACTTACTTGCTGTGAGGGTGACAGAGCCCTGGAACAGACTCCCTAGAGAGATTGGGAATCTCCTTCTTGGGAGATCTTCCAAACCCTCCTGGATGTGACCAGGTGCCCCGTGCTCTGGGTGTCCCTGCTTGAGTGGAGGAGTTGGGCTAGATGATCTCTAGAGGTCCCTTCCAACTTCAACCATTCTGTGAATCTGTCTGCCTTTTAACAGGATGAGCTCTGTCACAAGGGTTCAAGGAATGAGGGAGAAGGTGCTTCCTACAAACTTTTACTTGGGCTCTTTATTGGAGCTAATACCCTTAGCTCTAGTGGTTGCTTCATGAAGAATGTTTTGCATATTGTTACGTTGGAGAATAATTCTCACCTGATCTTTAGTTCACTTCTGTGCTGGTGTGCAGATGTTGAAAATTTGAGATAAATGAAACTCTTTGGGTTCTAGTCAGTGCAGAGGTAAGAACGGATTTCATCTCCTTGAATTTATGTCTTCCCTGATCTTGCTGAAAGTTTCTAGTACAGCTCCCTGCCCTTCCAAATCTCCTCAGTCACCGTGAAGGAAAATTAAATATCAGTCCCAAATGATTTGAAACTTGGCCAAGTTTTAGTCAAGGTTTATGAACCTTTTTGAAAGTGAAAAAGTGATGATGAAAACTCAGGTTGAGTTTGTGACATGGCAAGTTTCAGAGCTTTGAGTTTTGTCAGAACGTTTTGAACAGCCCTGCACAAATGTTCTGAGAAATCAGACAAGTATTCATCATCCACTCGGTCTACCCAAATGAGCTTTTGGAAAGCACTTGAAAAGCAGTCTGGCACTTCCTCCTTTTTAACAGCTGAACTGAAATTTTTGAGAACCACATAAAACCCAGCTAAGCTGTTTCCCAAAACCATGGCCTGAAGACTTTTCCCCAATAACTACCATCATGTGATGTATAGAATTATTGAATATCTCCCTTATAGAGAGGAGATTCGCAGTTGGCCTGCATGCTATGAAGGGATGCTGAAACCCCTATAGATCCCTACCCTATAGATCAGCACAAGCCTTGAGAGAGAACATTTGTAGTTGTACTGGGACATTCAGGTGGTGACCTTGGAGTCAGCATAGATTTATCTGCTTTTATGGAACTGTGAGTGTAAGCTCCTTTTGGTCCAATAGTCTATTTAAGATTAGGACACTGACTCATCTTCAAGCAGGTTGCTTAGTGTAAGTAAAGATTGTTTACGGTGGGAAATCAGGACTTTGTTATACCCCATAGCCTCATTGCAGCCCAGAAGGCTGTCTAGGCAGACGAGTCCTTGTAGGTTTCCAAGGTTTCCAAAAGTAACTCCCCAAATACCTTTATAGCCCTGTCCAGCATGGGGTTATGCCTTCTCCAACTGAATTCGACAGGACACCGAACTATTTAGCATGCAATAGTGTTTCCTCTCCCAGGATGAGACTTTCATTTTCTGAAAACTGGGGTGCTTGGGCAGGTTTGCTGATGACGAAACTTCTGTCTCTTGCAGTGATCCCGTATCACATCACGGTCACGACGGGCACAGAGTTCGACTCCAGCACCGACAGCCGGGTGTACATCATCATCATGGGTCCTCAGAAGATGCAGACAGAGAGGCTGTGGCTGGATCTGCCAGAAGAGAAAGATGAATTTGCAGATGGTTCTGTGGAGAAATTCTCTGTTTGGGGTCTAGATGTTGGAGAGATCAAAAAAGTGGAGGTACTTTACAAAACTTTAGTGTAGATGTGAATGAAGCACCTGGCCCAGGAGAGCATATGTTTTTGTTTAGTACTGAAGAGAAAGCACTTGGTTCTTAAATGAATGTAAGCAGGGATGTGTTAGTGAGATTTCACATGTATCCTAACCTGAAAATAAGTGCTCTCTATGACTGGCCAAAGTGAGAACCTTGGGAGGCAGATGATAATTTTGAAATACGACAAAGTTGTAGCATGTCTCATTTTTGTCCTATCTCTTAATACTGTTTTTTCTTAGCCAAGCCTTGTTACTGACAGACACAGCAACCATTCCCAGGAAGCAGTCTTCCATCAGTCTTCTTTCTAGTTGATTTTTACTTCCAGTACTTCCAGTTGGATTTCATAAATTGCCTGCAGTGAGAAACACATCTTGTATAATTTTTTAGCTAAACATGAAAATTGTTTTCACAGCTTGGAAGACCCAGGCTTAGAGAACAAAATTAATCATCGTTCATAAGTAATGTGCCCAAATAGATTTCAGTGTAGGAACCACTCTTTTCCACTGTAGCTCCGGGAGACAGAATTTGCATAGCCTTTCTATCACTGAACTTAAACTTAGCATGAATCTACCAGACCTTCTGTGAACATCATTCTTGTTTCCCATAGCAGTTCTGTCTCCTGAAAGCCTGTTGTAGCCCCCAAGTGCTGTAATCCCCCAGGTCCTTTGACTTTGGGAACCAATTTTATTTTATTTTCACACCATGCCCTTTGTTGCAGTACATCTATCTATTTGTGTGTACATGTGTATTCAGCAGGAGAGAACTGGAAGAAACATACAGAGAGAAATATTAACTAATTTTAAAAAATCTTTGCACATCCTGTTGCAGGAGTTGATGGCTAAGTGGAAATGCTCACATGAGCTTTCATTTAAGCAACAGAGATTGACACCTTGAGAAGTGTCCTGACTTTAGATCTGAATTTATCATCAAGCTATTTTATTAATGTACTCCAATTGCCTGGTTATTATGAGTGTTAGCAGCGTTGTCTTTCTAGCCATCTCAGGGTCAAACTTTGAAAGTGATGCAAGGACATAAATCCTTCCCTTCCATCCTGTGCACACATGGAAACAGCCTGGCCATGCCAGGACACAAGGGCAGGAAAAAGCCAGGATAACCCCTTGGTGTCGGAGGGGGAGGGAGAGCTGGCTGAAGAAGAAAATGGGCAGCGATGGTGGAAAGCACAGAGTGAATAAGGGGTGAGAAGGACAGAGAATAGGGAAAAATAGGATCAGGCACATGGTAATGGAGGTAGGTAGAGAGATAATAGAAAAACAATAGGAATGGGAGACAAGAAGAAAAGGTTGCAAATGAAATTCAGAGAGTTGGGGAAAAAGGAGATTTCAAGCTGAATAACATTCTTCTGCACTCCCTCATCCCCACCCTCTGTGATCCTGCCACTGTGCTGCCTCACCTCTTGTTCACTTTTCCTTCTTAGTTTGCAGTCCCACGTCTCATGGCTGGAGGAGCCATCTGCTCCGGCTTTGTGCCGTCTTTCGAGTGTGCTTGGAAGGTCTCTTCTCGTTAATCCACGTCCCGGCAATGACATCCATGTGCCAGTCTGCCTTGGTTGCCATGGAGGCAGTCCATATTTTCCTTGTAGAAAATTGCAGTGTTCAGGGACATTGCAGTAAATTGCTGGTTATGTGCTTGGGAAAAGTGAGGAACGCTTCGTTCTCAGATTTGGCATTTGGCTGCTTCTAGAAGAAGGCTCTGACTGTGAATCCTATATGACAACAGCATGGAGAGAATTCAGTTTCCAGAAGCTCTCCATATTTTAGAGCATCCCGAGCAGTAGGTTTCAGAATTTACTAGGATAGTAAGATCTGCTGTGTGATGCCACTTTCAGTTTGGTATTATTCTCCTGTTGCAAATGTGCTGGAGTGAAAGCAGAAACAGTGGAAGAAGATGTAATTTGAAAGGGGTCCATTTATACCTGTCACAAGCTCACAGTTACAAAAATTACTATTGGCGTAGTTTGCAAGAGACACTGGCATGAAAATAAATAACTCAAGTTATCAGACATAGACACATTATACTGTGTTCTTAAAAGCGGCTTAATATTCTCTTAATGAACAAAAGTATCTCTATTCTTAGACTGCTGCTGCTGCAGAGAGGTGTGTTCAAAAGGATCCTGCATCAGTCTTTGTATCCTTAAACCATTTCTGGTTCAGAGTCTTTCTCCTTCATAAGCACAGGGTAGAGCTAAGGACATGAAACTACTGCAAGTTTGTGTAGGGACCTCAGCCTAGAAACCTTCTGGTCTCTCTAATATTCTCAGCACCTTCCAGAATATGCAAGAAATCCCATGGTTTTGTATCTTTATCTACTTCTGTAACTCTATTCCATTTTTCCTTCTACTTTTATCTTCAGTTTAAATTGATTGCAAGCTGTGCAAATTGTGTGTCTTATTCTTTGTGTTGTACAACAGCAACCAACGGTCCCCCAAGGACCGAGGAAATGAGCTGGAAAGATTTTCAGAATTGTCCAGGGAGGTGCCTGCCTTTGAAATCCCACTGTTTTAAATAGGTTCAAACACCTCAACCCCAAAATATCATCTTGGTATTTGTATGTCCCAGTCTATACAGTTAGTATGGCCATGGCTTCATATTATTTGCTGTTTTGGCATAGTCTGGCCAACATTTTGCTTTGCGTTGAAAGGCAGTCTCATGTGGTTGACACTGAGTGAGTTTCTACTGAATGAGGTTTATATCATTTTATAGCATTGTGCTGGGGGCTCTGGGAAGTCTGAACAGAGGCTCTCATGGAGTGCAGGATGCAGTCCTGCATCCGGGTGCATTGCCACTGCTGAAGGCCGTTGCGGTGACAAATCTGGTGTGTGGCAGTGTCTTGGAGCGATGCTTTAGGAGGTGGCTGCAGTGAACCCAGAGGAGCAGCAGGCTTTGATGGGCCCCAGCAGGATTCTCGTTCCAGCTGCTCTCTCTCTGCTCTACTGACAAGCCGTTGCCCCATCCTCACTTAGCTGCCTTGTCCGTGCTGTCCCATGACTGGTCTAGAGAGGCCATGGATGGTTTCTCAGAGGGTCTTTGGGTGCAGAGAAGGGCAGTCAAGCTCACAGAGGGGGAATGGAGAAGCAAGCGCTATATTCCCATTCACCTCACACCCCGGGAATTGCAGGATTAATGCGTCGGTTGCAGACCTGAATTTCCCTGGAGGTTAACTCTAATTTTCTACAGCTGCACAGACATTAGTGCAGTAATAATACTCCTAATAGTAGTGATGGCTGAAGCAGCCAAACAAAAAAGAACAAGTTGGGAGAAGATACAACAGATATATCACTTTAGGTGCAGTTGTTATTAAAAAAAATATCTCCTGAGCAACCCTTCATCCTAGTAATATTTTTAATAACGGAGAGCTAAGGACCGTTTTTTCCCCAGTAATGACACAAGCCACACTTGCTCTGAAAGTGAACTTACATCCAGCCTTTTATGTAGAGATATTTCACTGGAATGACTGGCTGACTGAGATGGTTTCTTACAGTACTGGAGTATGTAATTATGCTGATAAGACAAGACTGCTCTCAAGTTCTTTCAGAGGGGCACTTTTGGGGTTATTAAAGAAATCTGCACCACTGGTGGTTACGTGAGGTCCCTATCCCATTGAGTCCTGGCTCAGTCTCTTTGGTTTTAACATTCTTAAACCTACCCCTATGCAGTTGGACAGTGGCTCTTGGCTCTTCCAGAGTCACTTGTCCCTTCTGTCCCTTTTACTCAAGTTTTCTGAGCAGCTTCTTGTTCATCCATGTGGGCATCCTACCACTCTCGCTTGACTTCCTGCTCATTGGAACAGACCAGGTGGAACAGGAAGTTTTCATGTGTGTTGCTGCTATCTGCCTCTTTCATGCTTACATGTGGGGCTGGTAGTGTGCTCCCTTCTCTCATGCTCAGCAGCAGATGCCCTGAACTTCCTTGCCCTTATCAGTCACCATAGATGCTAACGTGCCTGCTTTTGGGCAGCAATGTCGTGTACTGTTTGGCAGCATTCCCTGTTGAAGTGTTTCCTGTGCCACTGTGTGTGATCAACAGTCTTGGTCTCTTAAGACCAATTTAAACACCCTGTCAAGGTCTCTCCTCTGAGGAAAAATCCCCTTTAACCAGCAAGTGTTTTGGGGTTCTTGCAGGTGGGACATGATGGTGCTACCCCTGAGAGCTGCTGGTTGTTGGAAGAGCTCACTATCATGGTACCCACCAAAGGTGTCATGTATAATTTTGTCTGTAAGTGCTGGCTGGCCAGAGATAAAGGTGACGGTCTCACATCACGAATCCTCAACATTCTGGATGCAGACTGTGTCAACATTGGCCTCAAGGTAGGCTCTAGTCTCATCTTCTGCCTTTAGCAATTGTATGGACCTGTGTTGATATAGTTTGTGCTTCAACAGTACTAAGAAACAGCACAGAAAATCCTTGTGCCTTGACTTCTGCATATGGCTTGAGTCTTTTATCTTCTAAATTTATTCTTTCTTACAATTTATTATTTCTTTAGGTTTCATTTAGCATCGTTAGTGCCAAGAACATTGCATAATAATGAGGGCTGGATGCAGCTATGGCATCCAGCAAGCAAAAGACAGGGTAGGGTGGAGTGGGTAGGAAATAATTCAGCTGCACATCCACATCTTCATCACTGGACTCAGAGCATCCTCTGCACTGTACCTTAATTCAGCTGAAAAATGATAATATCAATGTTGCCAAAACACAGAGAAAATTTTAAGTTTGATCTTTGAAATGGGTAAGTGATTAAAGCTGAATATGCAAGAGAACAATATAGTCTTTTCTTCAATATGTATGAAAGTGTTGGAATGTGCTCTATGCCATATTTCAAACAAGTACAAATTGGAAAGCTGAGCTATGCTGATTTGGGTGTAAGATTTACATCAGAAATAACAGTCTGGGTGAGTGGGACCAATGTAGTGTTTAATGCCTGTATGGCAATTTTAAATCTCTATTTGTACCTCTATTTACAGTGAGGTTACACTTTCATAGTACATTAATTTTTCTTTATGTTCTTGATTGATTCCCAAGTCAAAGCTATTCTCCTGATTTTTCTTTTTATTCTCCAGACGCACAGAAGTGTGATAACATTTTTAGCATCTGTGAAGTGCTCAACAACTCAGCACAAGTTTCAGCAGTAGAATTTACCTAAGAGGGAGAATGAACTTTCTCAGACTGAATAGCAAAGTTAAAACCTAACCTTGTCAAAAATTCCCATTGATGGTTTAACCTCCTAGATAATGCCTGACAATTCCTACTAGTGATTTCATGGCTTGCCTATAGATTGAGACAGATGTTAACAAAAACTTACATTCAGTGTTCCTTTAAAAGACCAATTCTGAACATTTACTTTCATAAATATGCAGAAAAAACAAGCACATGCAACTATAAAAATGTTTGTGATGTTGTGCCAGAAACTTCCTGAAAGGACTGAAAAAAATCAAGGGAGATGTTTGAGACATGAAATCAGAGGTGTAAGTTTCACTTTCTGATCAGTTTCCTAGCAAGTTTGAGGCTCTTTCCTCATAAATAGCTACAATTAAGAAATTGAGTTTATTTATTTTTTTGGAGTTCAAAGAGGACTTTCAAGGACTTGAGGAAAGTTCATGCTTTTTTTAAATTTTGTTTTTTTTTAACTCTTGCACAGACGTATCTACCCTTTCTGTTATCCTTTTCAATTAACTTTCTTCTTGGCTTGATTTATCGTACATATGCTTTAAATTGAGCAGCTGACTTTCCAGAAACAGAGGATAGATTTAATATCTTCCACAGTAATTAAAAACTCCAATACCCTTGTAGTTTTTCTTCTCCAACCTGTGGTGAGCAAAATGCTATGCTATGTGTATGGATGAATATGAGAATAGTCAAGAATGAACAGACCTGAAAAATTGCTTTTCCATGATATTATTCCTCTGCACTGCAGATTTATGTGACATCTACAATTCAGGCCAATAAAACTTGCATAACAGCTCACTGTGTGAAATATGTTTTGTTGGGACTGTTTCTGAGATTCTACTTCCTAAATCTAAGGTCTTGTTACCATAGGTACAATCTTTAAAGTATCTAAGAGGCCTAGAAATTTTAATGCCACTGACAGCCACTGGGGCTTGCAGGCTTTTGAAAGATATTTTTTTCTGAATCTTACTAATCACATGTCAGAAGAAAAGAACAAAGTTAGGCTAATAAGATGGAACTGTTGCGAAGCAGTTTCACCTAAATTGGCATACTTTTAAACGATGACATCTTGGGATATTCTGGGCTGGTTGCAGCCCTGTGCATCTCATTGAGAAGCTGAATATCTGCACTTTCCTACCATATAAAATGTTCTATGGCTCTGTGATTCAAGGCTTAGATGTATAGACTTTAAAATGTTAGTAATATTGGATTGAGTATTGGCCATGAGGACATGGCACATTGATGGAAGTATTTTGTAATCAAGCAAAAGAAACCACTGAGTTGGGTGCTGGTCAGAGGTCTGCAGTGCTGGAAGGTGACCATCGTGACAGATGCTGGTATTAGAGAGATGGAAGCCTCTGACCATTGGCACTACATGATGTTGGACTCCTATGGCCCAGCAGTTCATTGCTCCTCAAGCATTCATCTTAATGAATATCCCTTGCTCTCACAGTGCTCATGGGCTGAATATCTACCAAAAGAAACTTAGAGAAAATAAAGAAGGGAAAATCCTGCAGCAAGCTTCATCCTCTAAATTTGCCTCATAAAACTGCAGTGGATTGTAATGAGAAGCTCCTCTTTTGCCAAGCCTGTGCGGCCTTTCACAAAGGCTGTTGTGTGGGTTAAGGATAGTTGTTTCCAATAAGCCATTCTGATTGTTTCAAATTCTCCCAGATCCTGTACGAAGTTACGGTTGTGACCGGAGACATTGAAAGCGGTGGTACTGATGCCAATATATACATGACTGTCTTTGGATCCAATGGGAAGACTGAGGAGTTGCAGCTGGAGAAAAATGGAGACAGGTACAGTAGCTTTGTCACTGTTATTGCTTGGAGGTAGAGTCATAACAGATTGTGGTGTCATGTCTGGAAGCACTCAGGGCTTTGATTGTGCTCTCACTGAAACAGATAACCCCACTGGCTTTATAGATTCAGATCTGGTCACCATTGGAAGTGCAATTGTAAGGAACATGCTATGTAGCTAGTGAAATAATCCTGTGTCATTTATACAAGTTTTGTTTGACCTGTTCCTCTGTGACTTTGGGGCTGAGCGTTATGAATAAAAATAGGAACTGTGAAGTCCCACGTCAGCACCATGAGGAACCCTGGGCACTGCATGGAAACCACAGGTGCAGAATGTCTTCAGAATACATCATCTGTGGAAAATAAGCAACTTAATTTAGACGTTATCTTACAGCTGTGGTGGGAATACATGTACATTAGTAACTGTGCAGAAAATGGCATGCAAACCCACATGCAGGTACCTTCTTCAAGAAGTGCCCACGATGGGGAGGTGGCAACTGTCCTGATTTGACTCCATTCACAGAGCTGGCCAGATGTGGGCCAACTTTGGTCCAGAAGCCACATGAGGGCTCCAAGAATGGTGAGTCCTGCTTGGGCTCTGTGCCATGCTCATGTAACCATGTGGTTTGGGAACTGGAGCTGGCTTATATGCAGCTGGCACAAAAAGGAAATGCCACAATGTCTGTCTTTGCAGTTGTGGCCTTAGCTTGCAGAAGGCCCCAGATAGTCAATGAGTGGTGGGGAGTGCCATACTGTGTGCTTATAAATGGAAAATTATGCTAAAAGATGAAATCCCATATTTTCTTCAAAAGAAACAGCTATCAAATATATCCCTAGACTGATGCCAACACTTCTCTAAGCCAAAAAAAAAAACCCCACATGTCACCTATCCATTTCCTAAAGCATTCCTTTTCCTAACACCTCCCTCTTTAAGCTTTGGTATGCTCCAGAATTAACGTAACACAACACAGAATGAACACAGAAACTGGCTTCACAAGGCTTGAACTCAATTAATCAATGATCTCCGATGGTGATATTCCCAGGAAAGCATCCACGGCATGGCAGGAGGCCTGGAGCATCTGGCCATGCAATTAGAGCCTGGCTTGTGGAGGAGGTTGGAATTTCACCCCAGCCTCCCAGCAATGCATTTCTTCCTCCACAGCTTTGGGTATCGCGTGTGGGCCGGATAATTGTGGATAAGGCTCTTGGCATAGAGATGTTTGCTCAGGGGATGTTTTACTTGTAGCCGTCGCAGCAGACCGGGTGTTGGGGCAAGCATGATGAGCGGGGCTTGGAGCTCTTCTGTGTTTAGTTACGTAACAAGCATGAGAGCTGCTTGCTCTGAGAAAAATATAGCAGAGATGCTGTGGAAAATCTCCCTGCTGTTGGCATGAGGAATGAGGCAAATTGTGCAGACCACAAGACCTCTTCCCCACCATGAAGAGACCAAAGTTACTGATGCGTTGGCAGCATCCCTTTCCTAGACAATCCTGAGTTGGTCTGTCTGCCACTCTGTGAAGTTCAGCATTTAATTCTATAAATGGGAAAATGGACTGTCACTGTTCTTATTTAAAAGCAAAGCAGAATTCACATCAGGGTCAAGCAACCCAAAGTCTCCAAAGGGGACTGGGACAGCTCCAACTCCTTAAGAGATGGATTGTAATTTTGCTCCATATAGCAGAGCAAGTGATACCCCTAAACTATGTAGCTTACAAAAAAATGGTCAGATTTATCTCTGCAAATGGGATGAATAATCTATACTATAATAGTATCAAGATGTGGCAAAGAAGGACCACATAGTTCATATGGTATTAGTTGCCTGGGATATCTTCTATCAGCATGGGACCTGCAAAAGAAGGTGGAAACTCATTGGAGTTGCATCAAGGAGGACTTATAAAACCCATCCATTAATATATTAACAACCCCGGGCTGCAGTGCTCTTCTTTGGAGATATCCTGGCACATGTCCACTAGCTGGAGGAGCTCTGTGTCCCACCTCATCCACCAACATCATGCTCATGCCATTTGTACACATCACGGTCCTCTGGTATCGTGGAGGACGCTATCCTCTGTGGAGGACGTGCATGCCCCTAAATATAATATAAATATAATGCCTGTTTGCTGCCTGTCCCGATCCAGCTGCTTTGCTGGATTTCCTGCTTTGCATGGATATCTCATCAGCCTTCAGGCCCGCAGCAAGGGACAAGAGAGAGCCCCCACAACCGAATGGGTTGCAGATACTTCATCTTTATTGGGGCCATCCAGTGCCAATTCACTCTCAGAGGCTTAGTGCATTACAGAGAACAGGCTGTCTAACCTGCCACAGATTTAAGGCAATTTTCGCTACATTACTGTTATTGCCAGGACCTCTGGGCAATAGAAATATTTATAAGTGCAGGCATGGGTAAGAAAGCTTAATGAAATCCCTCAGATAAATGCTTTGGTGTCCTGGAAATGGCACAGGGCCAGACAGCAGCTCCTCTGAGTACTTCCTCTCCTTTTTTTTTTCTTTTTTTTTTTTTTTTTTTTTTCTGGTTTATAGGTTTAATGTTGCTGTTTGTATAAATTAGGGATTGAAAAAACCTCTTGGGTCACCCAGTCTGTCACGTCAGCAGTTATTTCCCTGTAGTATAAAGACTTCCTGGAGGTAACAGGTGAACATGAGCCTTACAAACTGTAAACAGGGTATTCGCTGAAGATAAATAATGGTTTATTTGTTAACAGACTGTTTAGGCTAGACTTGCTCAGCCTGGAAAGGAACGGAGGGAGAGACTTCTGTGGAGCTTTGCAAGTAATAGTGGTTGTGATGAAAACTGGTCAGAGGATCCTAAGATAATTCAGACTGGAAGAGTCACACCTTTTTCTTAAATCAAAATGAAAATCAATCCACTTAGGGCACAAAAGGACACTCTCTCAATAAACCAGCCTCTCTTGCTATTGAGTACCACCGAAAGACAAATAACAGAGAGTAGCAGAGAGAGGAGGTTTTTTCTTTTTCTTTTTCTTTTTTCCCCAAAAAGCAAACATAGCCATTAATAACTGGAAATGGACCTCGACCAAAACGCCCTATGCAAAATGCCTTGGGGAATGTGGGGAAGCGAATGCCTGGATGAAAACTCAGAGCCTTGTGCCAATCCCTGTGGCCAACATCTGCAGCTATGCAGGCCCAGAGAATGGTGTGAGGATAATCACATTCAGGCTACAGGCTGTAATCTGAGCAGAGATTCATAAAGAATTTTTCTTTTTTTTTTTTTCCTACCATGGCATTGCACAGCTGGTAGGAAGCTGAGAACTTTGCCAAGAACAAGATATCATCATTGTGTGTTATCTGAAAGTATTTTATATATATGTATATATGTATATATATATGTATATATATATTTGCACACAATAAAATGATCGTGATGGTGCCCGCAGCTTGCAGAGCTCCTTCCAGAGCTCTTGAGGACACTGGTCCTGCTTTGCAGCTCACCCACAGAGAGACATTGGCGCGAAGGAGAAATAGCAACAGCAGAGTGGTCAGGGTGCAGAATGGTAGATCCACCGTGTTTGGGTGCCCTGCTACCCAGCAAATGTTGCATTTCCATCTTCCAACCTGCAGCTCACCTGCCAGCCAGTGTATTTTGGAGCAAGCTCCGAAGCTTCTGTACCAAAAGATGCATTTGCAGAAGCAGGATGTAGGACAGGATGTAGGGCAGGATGCTTCAAGCAATGCTACGCAAACCTGCCCTGGTTCTTACCAAAGATGGAGCTAATGTGAAGGTCCAAATTCCCCAAACTTGTGAGGGGAATAAGGAATCATTGGTTTGGGCCCTTCTCTAACACAGTTTGCCTGTGCCTGCTAAACTTAGGCTTTGGGCTCCAACTCACGATCAGGTTGCCGTGTCTAGCTGATCTGCAGGAACTGTCCGTCACCACAGCAAACACGAAGTTATATGGTGCATCATAGTGAAAGAAGATTAAGCAGAATTGCTTTGCCTTCTAACTGGGGTGGTGTACAGAGAAGCACATGGCTAGATGCCAGGGGAAGAGAACGTGCAGGAGCCTGACTGTAAGCCTGTCTATTGTTCTGGTTTCTATCAGAATGATAATATACACTACAGACTGCCTGGAATGACTCCAGGAACGTTGTATGGGCTTGATTTTCCAGGGGAGGAGGAATCCCTGTCAAATCTGGACAGAGGTGTCTTGCCAAAAACACAGTAGCTGTTGATTGCAGGAAAGAAAAGCTCAAGTCCAATAAAATGTGCTCATAAACTTTAAACGAGGCTGTTGGCAGGGTCTGAGTTGCAGCACGGACCCGCCAAGGGCTTTGTGGAGCAGTGGGAAACTTCCTTGGTCTTTCAATCCCTCCAGATTTGAGCGAGGCCAAGAGGACAGTTTCATCATGGAGATTGCAGACATTGCGCCCCTGATGAAGATGAGGATCCGGACGGATGGGAAGGGCACTCGCCCTCACTGGTTCCTGGAAAGGGTAATGTGCTTCACATTGCATGTCTCGTTGTAACCCGCTCCCGTTGAGGCCTCCTAGCCCTTGGGAAAGAGGGGAAATGCGAGTGCCTCTCTCTTAATCCTTTCCTGCTTCTTTCCGCTTGGTGTCTCCTGCCTTTTTCTTGCAGCACTTGAGTCCAAGAAGGAGGGAGCAAGGGCAGAAGTGGTGCTTTGTGACTTTACTGCAGTCCCTGCTTTTAGATCCTACTCTCCTTCCTTTCGTAAGAGCCTTGGCTTGCCACCTGGACACCTGCTGTGTCTTCCATCCCAAGGACGCCCCTTCAGCCCCTGCAATTCCCCACCCTGTTCTGACTCCAGGAGAGAATGAATCCCTTTGGGGATGCCCTTCTCTTCTTGTCTTTTGAACACAGCATGCAAAATAGCTCCAACCATTTCTGTCAATTGCATTTTCCCCTAGTGCCCTATCTTGCAAAAAAAAAAAAAAGATAAAAAAGCACTATATTTGCCTTTATCTTCTCTACACAGCCATTAGATTCATGTAAACTGCCCTTATGTTTGGGCAGTAAGATGTGGTTTCCTTGCTATGGGTCCTATAATTATATTTCTAAGATAGAGGTGGAGTGACATGCTGTTTCCACGCTGCCAGATGTCATTAAGGGAGGAGCACATCTCTGCCGTGTTTATTTAGCATGCTGTTTCAGGAGCAGATGTACTGTTGGATTTTCGTAGCTTAACTTTTAGATAAAAACAGGGAACGAGTCGGTGGCTTAACCTGTGGTCAGAAGGAACAGTGCACAGATTTTATTGGGTCCTCTCTCGTTATTTACTGGTCTGAAGCTGCCCTTCCTCCTTCCCTAAGAAATGTGCTTTAAACATTGTCCCTTTTTGTACCAGCCTGCCATAGTTTGGTCCATAAAGTCACAGCCAGTTAGTTGCAGTTCCTTTTTGTACTTCGACATCAACACTTTGAGCTTCTTTTCTCAGCAACCCCCTGTGCAGCTTTATAAAGCACTGAACCTCCAGCCTATATCTGCCAAATAGATGCCACAGACGTGCATTTTTTTTCCTTTGTGACTAAGGAATAACTCAGCCTGCTCTCTGCTTCAGTTCAATCATTGCGGTCAAACTCCCTTTGTCAGCTCCCCTGTACCTTCCCCCTGAGTTTTATAAATCATATTCATAGCAAATGAAATCATATGAAGCTTATTCACCCAGAGACATACCAGATCTTGTGGTTATGAATTAGCAGTAGCTCAAAGGCAAGGGGCTGCACCTTCAGAGGTGAATGCCACCTCCCTATGGTCTTGTTGTCCACCCTGACAGGCTGTTGTAGCCCCTGACTCCAGTGGGTTTTTCCCTTCCCAGGAAGCCCTTCACAGAGATTTGGGCAAGGAGAATTCCTATCTGGACAGTTTGATGGGTTTAAAGCCCTGTCCTAGATGCTCAGGAGCAGCAGAGCATGCCCACAACTCATTGAAAATGGGATTTTAGCTGCTTTTAAAAAATACCTGTAGCTCCTGGGACAGAGGTTGAGCTAATTCCAGCGATTCCTACAGAACTCTATTTATAAGCTTCCTTTCTCACCTTCCCAAAGAAGGTGAAAATAACATTTGCATGGCCAGGCAGCGAGTCAGGACGGGAACTCTGAGGAGAAGGGGAGGAAGGAGCCGCTGTGTTCGCTGATTTGTATTCCAGCCTGGAAAACTTGTGCAGCTCGGTGTGACATGAAAACTGATCTGAGCCCATTTCCATTTCTGTCAAAAGTGCATATTAAAGCTGCATAATGAAATACTTGTGGGGGTAGTGCTAAACTCTCAGACAGATGGTTCACAGTTAGCGCTAACTAGCACAGTGAAATGAGAAGCTAGATTAAGCCATCAACCCCGTAATTAACCATTTGTTGCTCCATTTATCTACAGGATAGTCTCAGTTTTCTTGTTCTATTAAAATAACAATAAATAATCTCTCTTAATTCCCTTTGGTCTTTTTGTAAACAGTTTGCTGGCCATAATTCATACTGTTCTTAGTTCACCAGAAGTACAAGTGCATAAATACTGATTAAAATGCATGAATTATCAATGATGTTGTACACAGGCAAAAGATTCAATTTACAGGCAGGGAAGTAGTCATGCTTTTTCTTTGTCTAGATAAAAATATGTTGAAATTTCATTCAGAATCTCAGTGAAGTAATGACTTGGCACTAAAGATTCAAGCTGCAGCAACAAGGGGAGTAAGTTTTAAATGCTGATACTTAATGTGCTAGAGGGAACAAAATTTGACTTGTGATCAGGCCAGAATGAATATGGATGCTTATTCTTGTTTTTACTACTACTATTTATGTCTGTGAGCCCATGTGTGTCATTTTATAGACGTGGTGCCCAATTCTGTGAGCAGAATAGCCCTTTGCCCACACAGCACAGTTCAAAGGGCTGGGGCATGCACAAAAAGCCACATTGAAAGCTCTGAAAAGCTGGGAAACACCTTCTGATATCATCATTGTGGAGAGACATGGACTTTATTTTTTCTCTTCTGACTTTATACTAAATCTCCTTTTCCATCATGTCAGGCTGCCATCAGGCTCTGGGTGCTCAGTGCTTGAAAGAACAGCCTAGGTGACTTCTAATTAGGAGACTTATTAAAATGCATGCTTTGGAAACCTCCTCTTGGGATCACCTGCTCCTCAGACCACATGATGATTTCACCTGCTGCCCAGTGCCTTAGATACAAGGCAGCAAACCTCAAAGTGAGAAGGAAGGAGAGCTCGCAGAATGAGGAAAACAGGGAATTGCAAGTTGGTTCTCAGAATTTTAATATTGCTTTGTGCTGTCAAGGCCAGACAGATAAGAAGCTGTCTTAATGAAGTTCTAATTGCATTGCATTCAAACGTCACAAATAATCCTGAATACAGGAGTTTTTCTTTATTCAGTTCTTTTCCCTTTATATAAAGGAGATTAAGAGAGTTTGAGACAAATCATTATAGCAGGAGCTGATTGTTGTTCTTTGCAGCAGAGTCTCTTTGTTTCACAATCAGGGAAGCCTGTTTTAAAGTGAAGACTAATGACATGCAACAGAGCCACGGAAAAGTGTGCTTAAACTTTTAAAGATGAAATCCAGGAGCCATTTATTCCAGTGCTGGTGGGGTGTGTATGCCCATGGGAGGTATTTACACTGTGGCTCAGAGAAAGATGGGCAGACCTAAACCAAAATTGACCTGTCATGTCAAACCTTTCTGTTACAGCACATGGTGTGCAACTAATTGCAAGTTGCTGATTGAAGGTTCCTGTCAGCTACGTTCCTGTCAGCTACCATTTTTGCTTGGTTACAAAGCAAGTTATCAACATTTTATTCATATGCACTGATTCAACTTTCCTTTTAATTTTAAATTGCATTCTACAATTAAAACCCATTTGTATATTAATATTCATATATTCATAAATATATCACATATATTTAGTGATAATGCCTAGACTTAAAAGTATGCAGGATGTCCACAGCAAGTTTTAGGTGTCCTAAATAATAGTTTAGATGTGACGTAAAACAATATCCTTATTGTCAAGCAGTAGCTAAATCTGTCCAGAATAACAACAGACAGAAAATAAAAATAATCCCATGCCAGGTCCTGAAAACACTTCTTTTTTTTTTTTTTCATTCTCCTGGTCCAAATCCTGCACAATCCTATGTGTGGGCTGCACCCAGCTATTTCTCTTTTGAGGATGGGATTAATGTCACATCATTTTAGTCACTGAAAAGCTGCATTTGCTTTTTACCTGTTCTACCAGATTATTAGTCCTCTTCTATTAGGCCTAGTAGAGATAGACCACCTATCAGTGACCGTGTTCCTGTCAATGACTTAGGCAACAGCACTAAGATGAAGTAAGTTGCTTTTCTCTGAACATCAACCATAGGGAGAGCCACCACGATACCCTTGAACTAGAAGCCCAATGTTTAGGTGAGTCATGCTAGGTAAGGTCAATCTCACTCCTTGGAGCCATGGTCTGATTTAGCAACCAGATTGCCAAAGGTTTCTTGTTACCTCCATCTACTCCTCTCTGGAGCAATGTCCAAGAGTGAGATCACAGAGGTGGTTGTTACTAACCATGCAAACTGCTTACATGAAGGTACATATGGATGAAAACACTCATTCTAGGTGAGGGACCAAAGATGGAAATACAGGGTGTTTTACACTTGTGGTTTTAGTAGCCTGACAGTTTTTCCCAGACAGCATCTGGAGCATTGGACATGGTCTGATTATTTGTGCGTGGTCTGATCTCACTGACTGTGAGTGCACTCCAGCTGGCAACTCTAATCTGCTTCTATCCCCTGCTGTTTTCCTGTCATTTCCCTGCAAGCTTTTCTCAGGACATTTTGCTACCAACAACATCACTGTTGTGTCCGAGCAGGAAAGAAAGGTAGAGCTGGTTGAATCTTCTCCAGCAAAGAGTTTATGCACCAAAGGGGAAAAAAAAAAAAAAAAAAAAAAAAAAAAAAAAAAAAAAAAAAAAAAAAAAAAAAAAAAAGGAATTTTATGCTAATTTGAGATATTAATGATTTGCAAATTTTATCTAAAAAAAAAAAACTTTCTATTTTGGACTCTTAGCAAAGAGGATGTAGGCATCTTTCACTCATCCCTGAGGATGAAAAGACTTTCTTCTGTTGTACATCCTGGCAGAGGGGGCACCAGCCAGGGGTGGTGGAGACCTGAGCTCTGCTTGCTTCAAAGCAGGGGTTCAATTCAGTCTCCTTGAACCACAGAGCTGTTCCCTAAGCACAAAATAGTAGTGTCATTGGCTGAGAATAGGCAGTTTTATGGAGAAATGGGACAGCTTTAACAATCTACACTGTTCTGTTCCTTTGGGATGAAGATGCTGTGTTATAGATCTCTGCTTAGCATCAGTCGGAGAGAAAAACCTCAGATAAGTGTCCTATCCACGAAACTGTGTAATTCACAAATAGCACTGCCACTGCTTCCGTGGTGATGTAGCTGTTGCCCTCTTTTTAAGTCACTTTTGTAACCTTCAGCAATGTTCTTCTGAGCTGCTAGAGGTTTCAGTGAAGTTTGAGTGAGGTCAGCAGAAGGCCATAGACTGGGACACATGCTGTTTGAGGACAGAATATGAGTATATTTCTCTCAAGATAAGTTTCCTAGGCTGACAGATGGTAGTGCAGTTGAAGGTCACTAAAACAGCCAAGTGGTGGAGCATATGAGTTACTAGGAAAGACTAAGATAATCAAGGACTTTAAGCCTTGAGAAGAGAAGGGGAAGGGGAAAATTGAATGTTGTCTTTACCTCAAGGGAGGTTACAGAGAAGATGATTGAGCAAGCCTCTTGTCAGAGGTGAATGGGGAAAGGACAAGGACAATGGACAAAATTTGCAACGACGAAAATCTTAGTGGAACATAAAGAAGAAAGCTTTCATGATGAGAGTAGCCAGAAGTCCAGCGTGCTAGAGGGATATCTGTCCTTGAAGCTTTCCAAAACTCAGCTGCAGAAGACCTTGCAGTCAGCCCTGCTTGGAGAAGACAGTTGGACTAAAGTGCCTTTCAGCCTGACGTTTTCCATGATTCCGTAATTTCTTCCCAATATCATGTGTACTTCTCTGATACTTGTTAGGTCCACATGATCTTTACAGAAATATGTGTAGTAGGTCATAGTTTCTTGGCACACTACTTTACTCTGGTATGGTCTCTGCTAGATTATGACAGAAATGGTAATTTGCAGTCCTATCTCCTCCCTTCTCCCCATTTCCCCCAGTTCAATGACAATTTACTGCCAGATTTTTGCTGCAAGCTGGTGGAAGGTTTTCCTCCCACCAGACTCTGTTTCCATCAAGGCCACTTTGGTTGTGACACAAAAAGGAGGATATTTTATTAGTTACTCGCTGGAGTAGCTCTCTGGCTCGTTCTTAACAAGTTTCTATTCTGTTCTTACCACCTATCACCACAGCAGCTGGGCCCTTTCCAGTAACACATTAGGCAGTGTGACTAGTATCTGTTGCATGTTGTTTGTTCTATCACCCTTTCCCAGAAGGAAAA
>VZSG01000130.1:1583571-1628284 GCA_013398315.1 Nothoprocta pentlandii
TGTTTGTTCTATCACCCTTTCCCAGAAGGAAAAGCGTGTGAAGTTTTGCTGGCCTAATTTTTGCCTGTGCATTTAAAAAAAAAAAAAAAAAAAAAGTTGGGGGTTGTTTAGCATATCTACATAATGATTGCTGTGTGTTTGCACAAAGGAGACAGATGAAAGAAAGGTAGTATGTATTTCAAGAAGAGCCAATGAGGCTGTTAGTAGCTATCTGTTCCTTCTTTAAAGTTAATTCCAGACCAGCTTCCAGGAAAGATGTAGAGCTGATCTTTATCCATACCATATGTCAGAGGAGCAAAGTTCTTCTTGTGTTTTGCCCCATGCAGGACATTATGAAGATCATTATGAAGATCATTTCTCAGGGCAAGCAAAGCACTGTCCATTTAGAAGTGCTCAGTTTATCCCAGGAGATCTCAGTACGGTTTTTGAGACCATCCCAAGGCTTCAGACTATCCCAAGTTGGACACTGCCCATGTCCAACCAGACTGTGCGCTTCATATGTGCCCTCATTCAAATGGTAGCTTTTTTTTTTCTCCCTTGTTTTGACTCTCCACAGATTGTCTTGAAAAACCTGACTAATCAAGAAGTGGCTACATTTACATATGGTGAGTGGCTGTCAAAACTGAAAAATGCCACGGGAAGTCTTGTGTGTGAAATGCCAGCCATAATAAATGACGAGCAGATGATGGAGGACACAACGTACACTATTCAGGTTAAAACCAGTGATGTTGGAGGTAGGTGTATGGTGGATATTTTAAATCTTTTCTAGCATGAAGTTCACCTTTTTAGCAGTGAAAAAACATCTCATGTGTAATTGGAAATTATGCAAAAAAAAAAAAAGTGTAATTTAGCCCTGCTTTGTTGGAACACTGCCATTTTGGCTGTTCGTCGTGAGAGCATTACTCTGTGGGATTCATCTTCTTCTGATCAGTGGATATGAAATATTTAGACATCTGGCCTTTATATGAATGTTAACTGCTTCCTTGGAGAAACCCCAATCAGAAGCTATTGCCAGAACAAGTTGCTACTCTCAGCAGACCCCATATTTCTTTCTGGTCAGGACTGTGTCCACACAGAGTGGGTGACTTGACCATGGTCAAAGCTGGTGAGTTCTAGGTGTTCAGCTGGCACTGTCTGCCTTGGCCAAAGAGGACAGCAGTTTTTCACCCTCCTTTTTAAAGTGTTTTGAGATCATTTATCTCATGAGAAAACATTCCATAAGTACACCCCAGCGAGAGAAGTTAAAAGAAAGCTACAGAGCTTCCAGAGCCAAGGAATGGGTGTTCTATGTCATTTCCTGGGATCACTTTGCATAAGATCTTCTGTCAGGCTGTTGGATGAAAGCTACAACCACTACACACAACCACACATGTCAAATCGGTGCAAACTGCATCTTATGATGAAGACACCTTTTTTGAAAGGTTGACCCTCAAAGGGAGCCCTGCCACACCATGGTGCTTATCACCTTCTCTTAATTTACCAGTGGCAATTCTTGCAGCTTGTTGCGCTTTGGGCAAAGTATCTTAATGCCATCTCACTTATTTTTGTCTTTTCTGCTTGCTACTTGTCTGAAAAAAAGCATGTTGTGAAATACTACAAACAAAAAGAGAAAGGACAATTTGTTTATATATCTGGCAGTCTGTCTGGTATAATGGTAGATCTTTCAGTGGCCTTTGTGTGAAATTCAGCCCTAACTCAGAAGTGACAGAAACAGGCACAAGAGGACAACAGAAGGTGACAGCAACAGCAGACAGATACGCCCTTCCCATTGAATGAAGGATGACGGGTATCAGTGATGAAGCATTTTATTTCATGATGGGCCACGACAACCAGTAGGAAAGAACAGATTACAGAGGGGTTTCAGAGAGTCTGGTTATGACTAGATCATACGGCACCCTGACATAATGCTGAACTTCATCTAGTTTATCTAAAGAAGGTAAAAGTCATGAGCCATCTCCCCTCTTTGATCACTACGTATTCCATTATTACTACTTATTGGAGCACTTCAGGAAAAAAAAAAAAAAAAAGGCCTTTTATCCCTGATAGATATTTTAAACATGTTATATCACCTGGCACACTGATACTGTCTAGGGACAGCAGTAGTCCACTGTGAATAGAGTCAGATGTGTTTATTTCTATGTATAAAGCTTTTCTCAGCAATGGCTTTGAACTTTCCAGTGCATCAGAGACATTCGAGAAAAGAGGTGGAAAAAAAAGAAGAAAATATATTGTAGTATTTATCTCACCTGTTTGTCATTCTGCTCCAAAATTGTATTTCTGGTCTAAACTCTCTCTAGTTTAAGCTCACTCTAACCCATTCATCCAAGAAAAGAGTCTTAATCTTGGCTGAATCATCCTCTGGAAGGTCTCTCCCTGCTCCTCCTCTGTCCAAGCCAGGCAAGGGCAGGACAATTAATCTAAACTAGGGAAAATGAATCCAAACAAAACTGTTTGCTAGGAAATAAGGAAGCAGCAGTCATTCTGTCCCCTTCCTCCCCACACACTTAAGAATAGGTTTTCTTCTATTTTTCCTCAAAAAAATTTTGTTGTTGTGTCACAGTATATTCCCGTGCAAAAAAGACTGATTCCAGTCTTTCAAAGATCTACAGGCCACCAGAAGCACCTCAGATGTCAGCTCTCAGAGCTGGAGAAAAGGGAGTGTCACAAGACAGATGGTGGAATCTTTGGTTAAAACCAAGATTTTGATTTATTTTAGCCCTTAAAATGCAAATAAAGCATCAACTTATTTTCTTCAAAGGATGACTCACAGGTAGAGCTGCAACAGAAGCAGAGAATGTGATGGCTTTTTCTGTGGCACAAAAACGGTCCTGTCTTTCAATTCTGATTTCCACAGCCGCTTTGTATTCTACATGCAGGCATCATATACATGACAATGCAATAAAGACTGAGAAAGAATAAATACTGCTTTCTCATTTTGCAAGCATTAACAAAGCAGGAGGTTTTTATCTGTCTGGTTATAAGATTAATTAGTATGTTGTCAGCTCAGCTCCGGCCTACAAATTACATAATTTAAGGCAGCTGATGTCAATGCCTAGTGGCTTATCCAAGTCTCCATTAAGTCAAAAGAAGGACATTCCTTGGCCTCAGAGGACTATTATTCAAAACTGCAGTTAGGCTAAAAATGATGCAGCTGCTCAGGAAGAATTGTAAAATCTTAGACCCTTTGGTTGGAAGGGGCCTCTGGAGGGTATTTCATCCAGCTTGCTGCTCAAAGGGCACTTGCTAGCACTAGGTCAGGTTAGGCCTGGTTTTGCCCAGTCAAGCCTTGGATATCTTTAGGGGTGATGATGCCACCTCTTAGCTGGTACCTGTTCCATGGCTGAAGCATGTTCCTAAAGGAGATTTTTTCTCCTGATACCCAACCTGCATCTCCCCAAGTGCAATTCAGGGCTACATCAGGAGGACGCTCCCCATTACATGGTCTGCACTAGCTCAGACTCAACCTAAATGCGAATGTTACTGCAATCCTCCTTGCTGAACTTCATGAGGTTCCTGGTTGCTCAGTGCTCGACCACCTGGCTTGAAACTCTGCTCTTCATTATGTCTGCCACTGACCCAAATTTAGTTATCATCTACAAATTTGCTTACCATGCATTCTCTGTCATCATTTAGGGTGTCGATGAAGATGTCCACTGGTATGGACCCCTTAACTGACCCCACTAAGATAGATTGTTCTCACTGCTAGCCAGAGCTTGTACAATAACAGTTCCTTCAACCCTTTATTTGTCAAATTTGTTACAGTTCCTAAATGTACTTGACAATTTCCTGGAATTAAAAATAAAAAAGGACCCAGATAGGTGAAATGTACATTGATTCAGCAATCTCTGTTCTTTTCTGTCCAATCTCCTGCTAATTGCTTGTGAGGGAAATGTCACAGCGTGAGGCCTTCATAAGCTTCTTCCTGCCAGGAAGGTTTTGCTCAGAAACAGTTGGTTCTTTGCTTTTTGAGACCTTGCATTAATTGGGAACCTGCTCCTTGTGAGAAAATGGACTTTAGTTTGCTTTGTTCCTCACCTCAGCAAGCCTTAGGGTCATAAAAGGTACTGCCAGATGAACTGCCTGAATCCCTGATGCTTTCTCTTCCTTCTTAAGTTCTTCCCAGGGAACTGCTGCAAATTAGCCCCAATTTAACACATGCAATTTTTCATGTGGACACCAAATGTTGCTTTGCCTTTTCTCTGTATGGCTCGTTTTTTCCCCTCTTTCATGTTCTTTCAGTGCTGCTATCGGAAGGGGTGCAATTTCTTCCTAAAAGAATTCTATATTCGAATAATTATCCTAAAGAAGTCCGAGTACTTTGACTGTAGCTAAAAAGTTAAAATATGTTCTTTAATGTGCTTCCATAGACGACGGGATGATGTTGTCTGAGTCACTTTGCTTTCCAAGCCATATTGGGAAAATGAGCATCACGGCACTGATGTTCTCTGCAAAGCAGGGAGATGCACAGTGCTGTGTCAGGAGTAGACAGATACTTCTGCTTTCTATAGGTATTGTTAGAGCTGCCATCCTTTGAATATCGCAGAATCACAGAATATTAAGGTTGGAAGGGACCTCTAGAGATCATCTAGTCCAACCTTCCTGCTCAAGCAGGCACACCTACAGCATGTGGCACAGGGCGGCATCCAGGCGGGTTTTGAAGACCTCCAGAGAAGGAGACTCCACAACCCCCCTGGGCAGCCTATGGAGTCTCCTTCGCTGGAGGTCTTCAAAATATATAAGGGCAAAGCATTCCACTTGTGTTTACAGGGATGGGCTGGAAGGGCTGTCGCCTTTACTACCACAAGTCCTCCTTGGAGACTCCTGCCTGTGATCTATTGACAGTGCCCAGAAGAACGTGGACGTTACTGCAGCCACCTCCAGCCTGCCTCTGCTGCCTCCATTTCCATGCATTTGGTAACAGGGTGACAGTCCTACACAGCAGGGTCGTGTACATGACTTGTGACAACGTGTCCTGCTCTCTCCTTCCAGGGGCAGGTACTGATGCCAATGTGTCCTTGATTCTGTTCGGGGAGAACGGGGACAGTGGGACCCTCGCTCTGAAGGAGTCCAACAAGTCTAACAAGTTCGAGAGGAACCAGCTGGACGAATTCACCTTCACTGACATGCTGAGCCTGGGAGAGCTCTGCAAAGTGCGCATCTGGCACGACAACAAAGGTCAGCATGGAGATACAGGCGGGATGGGAGAGGCTGGGACAACATCTTCATGGGCAGATGCATCTGTAGATATGGTGCAAGTTGAGGACAGACCAAGCAACCTCAAGTGCTTTGCTCAGCCTCCTGTGTCTCTCTTCAGGCAGGAGACCATCTCCCTTCCTGATGGTATAAGATCTGCTGTAACAGGTCCCCAGCTTTGGTCAGAGCTTATAGGCTGCAGGACAGAAAACGATAACTCCTTCTAAGCAGAGGCATCCAGCCCATTACCCCAACAGCAACTCTGTTAATGCAATATGTTTGTCACAGGCCAGCATTGCACTCTCCGAGCAATTTAACACCGCCAACGTGACGCCGACACGCGGGGTAATGTGGCCTGGCATCACGCACTGAGCCTTGGAAGGCAGAAATCATGATCTGTGTCTGTGTTTATTAGAATCACTCCATCATACAGAGGGATGCCAAGAGGGATGCTGACATTTCCCTGCTGCCGGACGCCCTTACAGGTTGCATAAGCAGTCGCAGTCGTCAGTGCTGTTAGCCAGGTGTCAAGCAGCATCTGGTGACAAATGCCTCAACCTGCGCTGCTGTCACGATACCTCTCCCAACCCCTGCCTCCTCTTTCAGTCTTCAACTAAAATAAATGATCTTACGCTAACGAAGCACCAGTCAGTCCTCGCTGCAGCCCTTGCTGCATCCCGAAGGTTGAGGACGCCCATAGATCCCCCTGGCTGGTGTTAGCTCTGTGTTTTGGACAGCAGTATTCATGTTAAGTCCTGGGGGGATTTGCAGCAGGACTGCCCAGTCCTAATCTGACCGGACTGCTCTTCTGACCGGGCTCTGCTGGACTCTCCACGCTGTGGCAGCTCGCACAGTATTGCTATATCTAACACGTAAGACAGCGCTATATCTCTGTTGCAAAATGATGGAAACACTACCATCCAGCCTGGCGTTGTTATTCCTAGTCACTGCAAGCTTTGGGCCCACTTTTTTTCCACTCTTACAACCTAGGACAGTTTAGTCAGTTAACTCCTGTGGCTTCTAGTCACATAGCTGGTATTGCATGCAGTTAGGAGGCTGGTTTTGCCCAGTTTTGATTTTAGTTGCCTGAGCCCCTTTTCTTTGAATCTGTATTTAGGATGCAGAAAGGAAAAGTGCTCCTGAATATCCTCTAGAGTTTTAGCTCAGCAAAAAGACATCTTTGCACCTGCAAGTGAGGTTTGGGTGTCATTCCGAGGTCAGTAAGTGGTCAGCACAGCCTTGGACGTTCATTTCCAAATCTATAACCAGCTCAAAGTGCTATGAAGAGAACATTTGCAGAAGCCACAGCACTGGGTCACACTAACCAGACAAAACCTCCCCATCAGATTCACAGCTGATGCCTAAGGCTCGGGTTGTGGAAAAGCATGGAACATAGGAATAGAAAAACTGGATTAGACCAAGGGTCTGGTCCTACTGTCAAGACCGGTAGCTGTTTCAACCAGCAGCCATAATTAAATGCCTGAGGAAGAGAAAGAACTGAGGAAGCAAAAATAATCCATCTCCAGCCTCCAGCATCCCGCTGTTTGTAGCTCAAGGGATTTATTGAGCTGGATGTCATTTTTGTCTGTTAAGTAATTTTCCGTGGATTTTCTCATCCAAGTGCTTTTCCAGGTGCTCAAACAGACGCTTGGCATCTGCAATATCCCATGGCAATGGTTGATATTGCACAGGGCTCCAGCAGGCAGTTTCGGTGCCCTTTCCTTCTTGCACAAGCAATCCAGATTCACTTTTTCCATGCCACCGATGGTGCTGTCACCACAGGTTAGGGAGTTGCCACATTGCAGCTGTGCCCTGGTCATTGCTGACTGAATGCTCCTAGTTGGTGGCACAGGGAGGTAACAGAGCTTAGCCTTAGGCTAAGCAGTAAATGGTCTCAATTAGTTTGCATCTGCTGTGGGCAAATGTACGTACCCAGATAGTCACCACAGGTCAGCTACAGCCTGCATTCAGACCCTGAGAAAATTGCTCATATTTAGGAATAACAGTACACATTGCAACCTTAGCATTTCCTTCCTCATTTCCCTTAAGTCAGTCTTTTTGGTTTAGAAGTAATAGGTAATAGGGATTTTACCAGACCTAGTTGTCTGTAAAGTTAAGCCTTGGACAAACGACATGCTCAGGTTTTGTTCTGCTTAAATATAGCTGGTTTCCTCCCTCCCCTTAAGAAGGACAACTGTAGTTTAAATCATAACATATGTTGTCTTCATTGTTCTTGCATTAGTCATGTGAAAAGCATATCCTTATGTAAAACTTCCTGCAACGAAGCATGACAGTTTCTTGGGTGGATAAAGTATTTATTACTGCTGGGATCCCAAGCTATAGCTGTCCTTGGTGTATATGCCTTCTCTCTATATATAATTTGTATAAATTGGCTGGTTAGAAATTCCTGGCTCTCTTTTTTGAAAAGGAGTAGAAGGGTCAGGGGCTGAGGGTCATGTATAGTTTTTATCAGATGCTTCAGGGACTTTGGGTTTAAAAAACAAAAATGCACTTCTTTTTACCGTTGCTTGGAGCCATCAGCTCTTGATCATTCTTCCTTCCCTTGTTTCCTTGTCAGAGCTACTAAATGATGCTGTGGAAGACCCAGTCTATGACTTTACTATTCCATTGCCCTTCCTGTGATGAATATTTAGAATGCAGGTGATGTTCTTCAAAATTTCTTGCTAATCAGCCATAATCGCAGTATCAGCCCGCTTTGGCTCACACTAGTACTTCTAGCATAACATAAAGACTAGTTAAGGGAGTTGCCAACCCTGACATGTCTCCGTTTTGTTCCATACATCAACCTAGTCCCAACAGTAAGTGAACAAGCCTGTCTACATTTCTGGATGAAATGCAGTTAAATGACTTGCCCAAAGGAGTTAGTTTGCCATGAAATGCAGCTCAACATCTGGTCCGTGGACTCCAGAATAACCATGCAGATGACCACCACCCTCAGCAAAGTTTTACTGCAGGGGATTTGCCACCAGGTCGCATCCCACTTTTGTCTGTTCTTCCACTAAAATTTGACTAACATTAAAAGTTGCAGTGGAAAAGACTATCAAGTAGTCTAAGCTATAAACATTGCATTTGTTTTTTTTTCTGGAGAAGCATTCAAAGCGTCAGTTTTATGGTCTTACTTTAGTGCTTTGAGGTGTCATTTTTCCCTATAAAAACTGCTAGTGGCTCCTCTGTGTTTGATATAAAGGAAGAATTTAGCCTCCATCTAATTCCTCTGACTTCAGGGAAATTGATTAGGGAAGAAGTCATCATTCATTTGAAAACAGGCAGTTTACAGATTACGCGACTCTACTTTTAAGTAACTTTTTCCTGATTTTTTAAATATATAGAACACACCAGCAAAATCTGGTTAAAATGAATTTATGTGAAAAAAGTATAGATTTAAGCTTTACTGCTTGTCTTTTTATCCTACCCCTGCTTACTTTGAGATACTGATGTTCGACCTAATATATTTAGACTCCCAGAGCAAATTTAATCGCTTTCAGGCTCCCCATCTCCTGATCTCAGATAGGCACTATGTATTTTTCTCATATCTCGGTTCATTTACTTCTACATTTATGCAAGATCAGTATCTGTAGGTCTGTACAAATGCTGGCTTTCTAAATATAGGCCTCATTTTTTTTCTCCGGTTTAGGGACTAAATCACCATTCTGGAAGAATGGTTAAAAGTTTCTCAGTATCTCAGTAACGGAATTATTTACCTATAGGAGGCTTTTTTCTTTTTCTTTTTTTCTCACTACAAGGAGATGTGGGAAATCTGGGTTTACTTCTTCATCTGTCTAAATAGATTTCAGCCCACACGACAAACAGTCTTTCCAGAGTCATTAATTTCAGATTCTTGATTATCTCAGTTGCCATCAGCCAGGAGGAGCCAGGAAGAGTCTAATTACCCATAAAACAGGTTTCTCTGTGTTATTACAGAGCAAAAGATAGAAGTAAATAACCAGGATATGCAGTTCAAGTGCTTCTCTGCCTGAACAGGACCCTTCTCTCCATTTCACCAACCAATAGTGCATAGTCTAATTGAGAATTACATGCCCTAACTGTTCCAATGAGTCCTCATGGGTGGCTCTTCCAAAGGGGAAAGTGTCTTATTCCTCTCTTTTGAGTTGGACAAAATTCAGGAAGAGTATGTTTGATTTTGCTTTCCTTCCTCTGAAGGAGCTGCCTCTTCAAGGATCTTGGATGAGATTTCAGATTGCTCAGGCCTTCATCTCACAGCATTTTGCATTTCCAGCAATGTGTTTTTGCATCTCAGAGACATGATTCCAAGCATTTTGGAAGCTAGCAGAATATAACTTATTAAAAGAAGCACAAAGATCTTCCTTCCTTGCTCTTTGTAGGGATTTGTTTGGCTATCAGGCTCCAAAACATGCCTTTTTAAAGTCCTTCTCTCAGTGTTTCATAAATCCTGTAGATCCATGGGGCAGATCAGTTAATAGCTTCCGCTTTAAATAAAAAGTGGAGGAAGGAGAAATAGCTGTGGAAACCTGACCAAGGAGAGAAGCCAGCATCTTTCCCCTACTTTGTCATGGTGCCTTGGTGGTTTGGGGTGCAGCTTTGATTCCTGCATCGTCCTTCATGGATTGCAATGGTGCTGTTGATGAAGCAGAGGTGCCAGTGCAAGCTGCAAACCTTCATATTGCGTACCAGCAGCCTTGCCATGACCTCTCAGTCTTTCAGATTTGACAAATCCAACCTCAGGAGACCCTAGCATGGACCCATCAGACCGCACCATAGAAGTGGGCAAATGCACCTCTCTCTGGTAGCAGATTTCTTGCACTCAGCTATCTGTCTGTCACCAAAATATGCTACCAGCACTGCAGCACTAATAGAAGACACAGCAGAAATCTCAGGCTGGAGGTGATATCAAGTAGGAAAAAGAAAAAAAAAAAAGAAAAGATGTAAGCAGGGAAAACAGGAGACTTGGAGACAAAACAAATGCCCCAGTACTACCTTGCACAGAAATGAATAACCTTGCACAGTTATTCATTTCTTCCCTGTCTCCTGTAATTGCAGAATCCTTCACTACGGAGTGGAGAAGCCCACTGGGCCAGCTAGTAGCTGCAAAATTATCAATTCTGTAAAAGCTTCTCTTTGCTACGAGCTTCCTTTGCTCCTCTTGGCAACGAATTATTCTGCACCCTGGCTAAACGCTTTTGAATTAAGTATGCCTCAATAAAACACAAAATATGCTTCAATCACAAGAATATCCTCTGAGCAACTGCTCTATCTTCATTCTGAGCAGTTAAGTGTTTCTGCACTTAATAGCGGTTTGTCTGTAAGATGCTTCTCTTTTTTTCATTTGAGAGTAATTTATTGGTGTTTTTGACCCAAGTCAAATCCTGAAGTGAATGAGTTGCATGGCCAACGCAGGAGGAACTTTTCTTTTGAAAGCGTCCCAAGTGCTAAGCTGTTCCTTTGTCTAAGGTT
Source organism: Nothoprocta pentlandii (assembly GCA_013398315.1). Lineage (NCBI taxonomy): Eukaryota > Metazoa > Chordata > Aves > Tinamiformes > Tinamidae > Nothoprocta > Nothoprocta pentlandii. Next base: position 1,594,219 of record VZSG01000130.1, read on the forward strand.
GTGAGAGGCATTTCATTGCCTGTCAGCTCTGATGAGAAACCTTGTTGTGTGAACTAACATGATCCTAAAGGAGAGAGATACAAATGCATCTATTTTTATTCTGCCACTGGCTTGCTGGATGACCTTGTGTAAATCACATCCCTGTGCCTCATTTTCATTTATGTAGATGAGGGATAAAAATATATTCACCTTCTTAAAGTGTTTTGAGATGTGCTGGTGCAGAGCTAGATGCTATTATTTTAACCCCGCACAATTAACACTCCGTTTCTAGCAAACTGACACTTCTATCCAAACTCCCACCGCTTTCTGGATGATGCTTCGTGTGATGGGATGTAAGGATGGATGGTCATCTAACCAGGCAGGAGATAATAGCATTAGAGGACATGAGGCTGATGAACTGTCTTTGCAATTGCTATTATTTTATATTTCAGAGGAGCACGTGAGAAGAAGAAGAAAAACAATGCAATTAAGGGGTTGAGCAGCACCAGTTGCTAGCTGTGAATAGTTCAGCAGCAGAAAGTCTTTACCAGGACCTAAGAAGTAAATGTCCTGAGCAGGAGTTTTCTTTTCCTTCTATGTGAACATAAGCACCAGTAACGACAACTATTATCCTTGATCACACGTCAAGTGCTTTCCAAACCAAACCAAAGCAGACGTGCTAGCGACAGGTTGGCTGCAGAGAATGCCAGCCAGGTCGCCCAGCACATGAAATAACTCTTGTTTGCATTTGCCACATAGCTCACAAAGCAGATAGACATTTCTGGCAATTTGCCAAACAATAATTCGCATGAAACTTTGTGAATGCTTCTTGTCTGAAACTAAAAATAGGAAAATAGATGCATATGGCTGCAAAGAGAGGAGGCAGTTTCACTTCCACAGGGATGTATGTCTCCAAGGCTGGACGTGGTTCATCTCCTGGTCTGCCAGTATGGGATTTGGATCTACCAGTTCTCACTTGTAATGAATAGTTAATATTCACTAAAGTAAAGATGGGGACCCCAATGCCTGGTAAGTGCTGAACTTGCCAGACTAGGTTCATTCTCACTTCCCTTCTACAAGTCTCAGGAAATGTGTTTGCATCTGTCTAATATTAGTAAAGCTCAGTTTTTGAGCACCTCTTGGGAAAAAGGCAAGATGGTCCTGAGAAGACCTTGCAGAGGTCACAGGTCCATGCACAGAGGACCTGTGGCCAACATCACTCAGCTGTTTGCTTGTCCCTCTTGGAAAGGAGGATAAACGGACAACTAACAGCTCTTTTGGATGAGGATGCTTGGGAGGAGAATACATTTTGCTACATGACACTAAATTACACAAATGCCAGAATCAAGCAAGCAAAGTGGTTGTTTTCCCCAAAGCTCTTCTCTTCCTCTAATTACATTTAAAATGCTTTGCATGCTATTGAAAATGTCACTTCCAGCTGTGGGAACGTTAAGGAACCTATGTGGCATAGCCATGGGTTTTGTTAGGGCAGGTTTGCTGATAGGGGGTTTGATGGCAGCAGAACAGGCCAGGAATGAAGTACCTTTTGTTCCGAAGCCTGAACACTAGTTATAGTGATCAGGAATCATCCACAAAGGCACAGCGGTGAACGGGCTATTTTAAAGACCAAGACCTTGTACAATCATGCAGAGATTGCTTGGATATTTCCTGTTTCTTCCCTCTTGCTTCAAAGTGGTAATGAGATAAATGGAGGACCGGTTATCCCTGGAATTGCTGTTTTCCAAGGCATTTCTGCAGCTGATTTGGGCCTCATGCTCTTGGTGCTGTTGGTCAGGATGCCCGAGCACAACAGAGTAGAGTAGCACTGGCCACGATGCAGACAGTGGAAGTTGAGTGATGGAGCAACCTTTTACAGTGGGTCAGGACCCACCATCCAGCAGGATCCCAGCTCCCAGGGGCAGCTCTGGGACCCTGATGAGCAGTCGTTGCTCAGATCCTCCAGTTCCTCCTGCAAAGCCAGGCTGTGCTGGCAGTGGCAGGGGCTAGGAGAAGCTCTTGACCCTACTATGCCCACGATGTCTTCATGGTCCTCTCCCTCGTCCCTTCATTCGCATCTAGTCCATAAACCAGTCTGCCCTGAGCCGTAAGGTCTCCTGAGTCACCTCCATATGGGATGTAGCTCCCCGTCCTATCAGTCCTCAAGTGCTGTAGCATTCCTGAGCCTGGTACTCTGCAAAGGCCGTGCAGAAGCAGAAAGCTGAAATAAGGTTACAGCCTGAACCTAGACTGAGTTTCTGCTGAGTTGTATTCATTTCCTTCCATTGGGGTGCTCATGGGCACACAGAGCCAGAGCAGCTGAGTGAAACAAAGTCAGATTCTGTCAATCACTGGGTTTTGCATTTTTTACTACTTCTGTACAAAAGACCAATATTTTCAGTGTGGTCAAACAGAATAATTTCTTCAGTCCTAAACAAATCTACCTATCTCCCTATCAGCTTTTGAACAGTTTAGTGCTGTGGCAACGAAGGGCTGGATGTCAGAACCTCTCCTGGAGCTGGGGAAGAGAAATGGGGCAGCAAGATGTGCTGCCGTGGGTGTAGCCAATACAGCATTCACCTGGGATGAATTCATGTCTTTCCAGAAATGAAAAGTGATATAAGATGCTTCTACAGCTTCCAGATATCTCTGTGTAATTTAAATTGCTAATCAAGAAGGAAAAGTAAAAAATAAAAAAAGAATGATTCTAAGATTATAATGACAGGGAAGAGGATCTTCTTTAAAGCAGACAGGAGGACACTTTGAAGCAGTGACCAGCCAGCTCCTCACCTTGCGCTACCCTGGCAGTAAGGGACATCCTGCTGGGTTTTGCTTTCAGGGCTGACACCCTGATAGAATCCAGAGCTCATTCTTTAAATAGCCCATAGCAGATAGAGGCATCTTTCGCAGGGGACACCAGGAAAAGCTGCACTGTGCCCTTGCTTTGCTTTCACCTCCAGCAGCCCTGGAAATTCATGGCTGGCCCATCTCACCCTGCGACAAAAGTGCAGGTTTCTGTGGCAGCTCTCGTGGCGAAGGGCTGCTGAGACCAGGCTGGAGAAGAAGCTATAGAAGAAGAGGGATCAGGGCTGAGGCCTCTAATTTATTCCCTCCCAGGCCACAGCCATCGATCTCTCTCTCTGAAGAGGGAAGGCGTATTTTCTTTTTTGATCCAGTGCTGTTTTAACTAAAGGCTCGATGGAAGCAGAGCACTCTCCTCAATATCCCGCAGAGGCATTCATTGAGCTTAAATGGAAATGAGCCTGCCAGGAAGATTAACGGCTGACACCACCAGCATGTTTGGAATAAATTTCCAGACGGTACCAAAGAGAAAGTCGCTGTGGCCAGAGCACGTTGGGAGCACTGGGGAGCTAGAGAAGACCTGCTCCAAGGCATTAACTGATGAGGATTGGTGAGGTTACTGTGTACCAGGCCACTTAAACCCCTCTGCGTGCCTTGGCCCTGCTTGTCATTGGCACGTGGCAGTGTCCTCCCAGTAGAGAGATACATGGACACGCTGGAGCAAATGCAGGGCCGAGAAGATGCTAGAGCATCTCCCATATGGAGAGATGTTTAGGGGCCTGGGGCTGTTCATGTGGGAGCAGAGAACTCAGGGGGATCTAATCAATGTGTATAAATAGCTGATGGGGGCAAGGTGTAAAGAAGGTAGAGCCAGATGCTCTCAGTGGTGCTCAGGGAATAGTGTAGACACCCTCCAGAGGTGTCTTCCAACCCCAGAGATTTAAGGAATTCCTTAAGTGGGAATTTAAAGGGTAAGCAGGGTATTCAGCTGAGGACTGTGCTTTGTAGGGCGTGATTTCCTATCTGGAGAGGGTTTGGGATACCAAGGTACCCAGCAGGAATGCCTGTAACCAGGAAGGAAAGGCTGACGTGGACGTCATGGAGGGGTCCATTCCATGGGAGCAGGATGACTTATTGACTGACTGAGAAAGGTGCCATCCTTTTTTTTTTTTAGGGTTCAATATTATTTCTTGCAAACTAAGGAGGAAGGCACACATAGCAGTGAGTTCTTGGAAGATCAAGAGCCATCTAATGCCTCTGGGGCATAAATAACAAGGCAGCAGAGATCTCCTTTTGTGAACATAACCTTCTTTTGTCTGTCGAACTACAGGACTTGTAGGAAGAACTGTCAGAACCTGCTAAACACCAGCTCAGCAAGGGCTCCTTGTATTCCAAAAAATCATTCCGGAATTTGTTCCAAAATGCCCTTTACTTGATTTTTCCAGTAGCTTTTCTACTGCATAAATAGAAAACTAAGAGGAGTTACAAATCCTCAGAGGGAACCAAGGCAAAGCTAGGTGAGCTAGCAGTCTCCCTTTGAGTAGACATCACTTCAGTCAATGCCACATCCATGTCTGGCCACAGCATTAGTGAATTCACCATAGATGCCTGTAGAGGAGAAGACAGCATGGGTAACTTCCCTATATGTGCTATCTGACAGGGTCAAATTGTAATTGACCCCTATAATATAGAGCAAGTCATAACTTACCTTCAGACCTTCAGATTCCTGTGGCTTTGATGGCTGCTGGTGGTCTTTCTCTGGAAATATAATCTCCACAGACAATTGAGAGGTGCTCCATGTGCCTTGTTGTCTTTCTGCACCCTTGCAAACAATTTTAAACTCTTGTTGCCCTACTGTGAAAGGATTGGGGGTAATACAGGACAGAGAGAAAGACATGAAACCCTAAAGTTTGCAGTCAGGTAGCATTCCTCAGACAGGAAGGGTCCCCAAAAAGCGTGCATGCACTTCTATGTCTGCATAACTAGGAATTTATGGAATGGAGAGATGGTTGTTAGGTGGATGGGAATGGGGAAAGGATATTTATTTGTGCACTCTTTCAAAACTCAGCAGTCTGCAATGAAGGGCTTTGACTTCTGAGAACAGGCAGAGTTGTGAAAGGACTGATGTTATAAGACACTGTAAAGACTCATATCCTTCATTTTGGCTTTAATGTTTTCCTTAAAGTGGAAGGAAGAATCCACAGTGATTTATCTAACAGCGCTGTTCCTTTAACTTTTACCTCAAACCTCTCTAATTTTCAGGAGATTTTTTTTTACTTCTGGCTGTGGCAAACAGCTCTGCCAGGCCCAGGTCACCCTGGGGACTCACCATGTGATACTGTCCCTAGACTGTGGTGGTGCTTCCACCTGGGATGGCTTTCCAGGCTGGTCTGACAAGGCACAATCTGGCCACAGCTCCCCTTGCTTGGTGCTTCTGCTCATTGCAGAAGGTGCTGCACATCTCCGAGCCCCTCTTGTGCAAAGGGCTGGGCCAGGGCAGGAGATGGCCCTTTCTCCGGGAGGCTGCAGTGCAGCTTGTCCAAGATACTTCAGCATCCCTATGCCTGCTGAAAAGCCAGTGAGCCCCTCTGAAGGTCTAGAAAGGAGGATCAAATTGCAGTCTTGAGCTGGTTATCAGAAGAGCTCACTTGGTGTCATGCTCTTTGGTGACATTATCTGAGGTAAATCCTAAGCATTTCCAGCACCAGCAGGGTACCTCTGGGAAGGAGCACATTGTCTCCTTATCCAAGGGATGTGAAAATACCCAACTTCTAAAATTATTATTCTGTTTACTATAAAGGAATTGCACCAGGCTGGCACCTGGAATATATTGACGTGACAGACTCTGCCATAGACAAGACATTTCGCTTCCAGTGTGATCGCTGGCTGGCTAAAGGTGAAGATGATGGGCAGCTCCTAAGAGAACTGGCTTGTGCCAACAACAACATCCTGGAACTGAAGGAACGGACCGGTAAGTTCAGAGACAACTTGGGGCATTTCCTAAGGGATCCCTGAGGCCATAAGACCACATCTGAAGGGTATGGTTCCCATACAGGATTTGTGTTCACAGGATCTCAAGGCTGAATTGCTGAAAGTACTGTTTCCTTCAGAAGTGCAGTGCTGTGGTAAGAAAGAAACAAATCAGGATTTATGAGGAAGAAAAATGTCTCATTCTAGGTTGAAATGTAAGAGAGGCCCATCTGTAGTGGTTCAATCCAGCAGTAAGCCATAAGGGTACATGGTTATGTTCTCATTAGAAATAATGGCCTTAAGTTTGAGGTGGAAAATAAGTTCAGTTCTTAAAGCTTTGCAAGTAACGTTGCTCCAGCTTCCTCCTTAATGTGCTCTGGGCTACAGGCTCACATGTCCCAGCTGAATATGACAGCTGAGTTTAACACTCCATAGCCCTGGTTCTGCACAGGATAATTCCACTGAGTCCAAGGCAATGACACTGGAGTCTAATGTGGTGAGGAAGAGAAAGAGCAGTATTATTTAACTATGCTGACCAGTAAGTTAAGCACATCTCAGCACTCCCGTAAAAGCAGCACTCTACTTCAGGAGAGCCTTGGAAAGCCAAGAATCACATTCTTCAGGGTGATTTCACGCTGCCCCTGCTAGAAGGCAGCCTTGTGATTGCTGTCTTGCTTCTCTTGGGGGCTTTCACCCATACCTGGCACCACCATAGCATCGGAGCACATTCTGGTGGACATACAGGTGGCTTCACTACCCCCGTAAGGGTAAGCAACCTTAATGTTAGGAACAGTTGTGCAAAAATTAGAATGATTTGAGCCATCTTAAATAGGGAGATGTTAGCACAGCAGGGAGCTGTGCACGGCTTGTTCAAGAGCAGCTCCATCTGCTCACTGATCACTCGTATTCTTCATGTACTCTCTCCTAGGCAGGCAGAAGTCAGAAGTCTCACTTATTTTGTAAATGCTTTCTTATGTGCTGTCATAAATACTGAGAAGAGGGTTTTTTGACAAGATGACAGTTAAATAAAGAGATCTTTCTGTTCATCTGCTCTTCCTCTACTGCTTAACATGTGTGTTAATTATGCTTTTAAAGCCTATGAGATCGTCACAGTAACAAGCGACAGAGAGGATGCGGAGACCAAGGAAAACATCTGGATCATCTTAGAAGGAAAGATGGGTCGCTCGAAAGAATTCCTTATGGAAAACTCCTCCAAGAAAAGGAGATTTGAGAGGTAGTGGGAGTGGACAGTGGGCTAGAAGACCTTCTCTCCTCTTCCACAATTGCCATCTCTTCACCAGGACGGTCTATTACAGTTGCATTTGTGCCGTGGTGTTTCCCATCCCCTTTCCAAAAGGTTAAATGAGTGGAGGGAGTGAAAGGAGCATGTAAAATTAGCTTCTGATAAGCAGGCATAGAGCAGGCTTAAATATGGTGGGGGTAAAAAAAAAGGCATTTGGTAAAGGAAATGCAGATGATAAATGTGTGTGTGTCCTTTTGTATTAGCACATACAAAAAGGCTCCTGGTGAGCCTAAGGGGAGACTGTGATTTTTTGAGCTGGGAGGAGCAGAAGGAAGCTGGAGGTGGTTTTAGTTCCTTTTACAGCATGTCGCTGGCAGTAGGAGTCAGAGAAAGAGTAAAAATAGTTGGAGGCTAAATGTTGTCAGAGCTGCTCAGATTTGACTTTCCAGATGGATTGGAAAGGGGGTAGGGCTGAAAGATCAGCGTCGCGTGAGGAAAGCCAAATGTCAACCTTGTGTGCAGGGGAGCTGGAGGCACATCTGGGCAGCGTGGGGTGGATTCCTCCTCCCATGTGGGGCTGAAATGCTCCAGATTTGAGGTGGGGTTTTCACTTTGCTCGTGGAGATGATGTGCCATTAGGAGAGAGGGATCTATCCAAAGCTGTGGACCCTGCTGATGTTTGGCTGCTTTGCAGGGAAGAAATATCTTTCCTAAGGCTCTGTAAAGGAAGGAAAAAATATATAACTGACCTGGGCTCTGGATGACTGAGATTTCATGTGAAATGTGACAGATTGGGAGGCACTTCCACCTGACACTCCCCTGACAGAGAGTTAAATAGAGTTGGAGACACCATCCTCTGACGCATTAGTCACAGCCCCTGCTTGGAGGATGGTTGGAGTAACGACCCAGGCCAAGGAGACAGGCCTGAAAGATATGTAGAGGACAAAATGGGGGATCCAACCAAGTGTTTGACAGAGATTTATTCTTTAACTAATCTATTTTCAAGCTAGGCTTCTAAAGCAGGAAGGGTGGCTGAACTAGCAAATTTAAAGCAGCTAGGGTGGGTAGACGGGTAACAGATACAGTATCTGTCAAGAGTGAATGAATGAATGCTGGAGAGGAAATTAGTCATTCTTTAGCTTTATCTGTAATGAGGCAAATTGATTTTGTATGTGGAAGAGCTCAAGTTTATCCTGGAGAGTCCTAGTGGCAGTAATTTAAGCGTCACCCCTAATCAGAGAAAATACTGAATTTAAATATGGAAATTATACTTTGTGTTGAATGATTGTGGGTTAAATTAAATGGCTTTAAATGGATGCTTATCTTCTTTCTTCCACAGCCATGTGCAAATTACTAAATGTCCATATGAGACGAGTCAGTGCCAGCCTTCAAGATATTAACTGAAACAGTTCCCTGTTTCCTGTAGGGCCTCAAGAGACACATTTCAATTTTCTTCAAAGAATGTTGGTGATGTTGCAGCCATCTGCGTTGGTCACTGTCCAAAAGACGGGAAGAAGTCGTCCGCAAAAGCTGATGTGTATTGGCATGTCCAAGAGATTATCGTAACAGAGATGGAGCTTGGCAACAAGTAAGTGTCTTATCTACAAGGCGCAACTCTTGGAGGGCATGGAGAAGATCTGCATGCATCTTCTTGCAAAATTTCATACTTACACGGTACTGGAAAATCTCAACAATTTCTTTCTGAAAGCTAAGGGCAAGTTGGTTGGTATCAGATGTATAGAGGCCTCGTTTTGTTGTCCAATTTCTGAGTTGATTGAGAAGCTTCTTGCACAGCTGAACAAAGCAAATCATTTTTTGGATGAGTTTTGCACCAACTACAAGCTAACATCTCAACTTGCAGAGAATATTGATACTGACTGGAATTTAATGGGTCTTGTAGGATGCTCTACACAGACTGGCCTCTAGGTAACTTGTGAAAACAGCCCCTAGATAAAAAAAAAAAAGCCTAAACCTCCAATTCAGATCCTTTTGGGGGAGAGAGATATCTAGGATGATCTGAAAACTCCATTGTAAAGGTTGCAGTTAGCCACCAAATTGCAAATGTTACTTGTTCTGGCTAGAATATGACTGAAATCTTCTGTACTCAAACGATGACATTGTCTGGAAATCTCTGAGATGTCTGGACATCTCAGGAAATCTCTGAGCACTTTAGTTCCCACACCAGTGGTCTGAGCCCTGGTGGTGCCCTTGGGCTAGGTTAGCACAGGGAATATAGAGGAACCAGAGAGGAGCAGCCACTTGGAGAACAAACTCCCCTTCAGAGGAAATATCCATTCCATCAGTGGATTTCTTTTCTTTTCCAGGGTATTTCCATTCCTGCTAAAGAATTTAACTCTAAAGGTTTTTGTTCCAGCTGAGACAATTGAGTGTTTGAGAAGAGATCCTTGAAGTGATTTTTTTTTTAATGCTAAGAGTCTCTCCTAGCAAATTAATCAGCCAGCAGAAGAGCCACAATACTGTTTGCTGAATGAAAACTCAGTCAATTATATATCAAACATGTTCTTTTCTCCTGGTGGGGAAAAATCTAGGACCCTTAATACCCAACTGTGCAATCAAATCCAGGCATCAAGTGCATTGGGAGCTCGGAGATCTCTGCTGAGACAGTACATTTGACAAATGTACAAATTAAAAGAATTACAAAAATGGTCTAACAATAGTTCTCAATGATTTTTTTTTCCTTTTGATTCTAGGTCGTCTAGTATGCAAAAGAGCCACATTTAGATGATTTTCTTTCTGTAAATCAAATCCAAGTGCTAGAAAGGTCATAATTTTTCTTCCCTCCCACCTTCCACACACTCTCATGATTCATCATAATACCAAAACATTGGATATTATGTCATCCAGAAAATAAACTGCGAAGTCAGGCAATTCCCCCCCCTCTATTTTCACATAGTTGTTTTCCAGGTCCTAAAATTATGCCCATACCAAAATTTCTCATTCACAAAGCTGCTTTGCAGAGCAAGGAGAGCTTTCTATTGGCTTCAGAAAGCATGAAAGCATCGTAAGGTTTTAAGAAAAGCAGTACTGCTCAAATTGCAGTGAATCTTCCTTCAGGTGCTCATTTTACACACGTGCAATGAAGCATCGCTCCTCCCGGGAGGACCTGCTGCAGTTTGGAGAAGGGCAAGGAAGGGGGAGGGAAGAATCGTTTGGAAATGATCTGCATCCTTGGAAATGAAATACGTCGTGAGGAGCACGGTGCTCCAGCCCTGGCCAGGCGCCAGCTCCGCAGTGATTTATGACGGTGCTGTGGGCTCCTCGTGCATCACCAGAGGCAGCACCGCAGCGTGGAGGTGTTTCAGCATCTGCTACTCATCACTTGAGGGCTTGATGCTTTTCTTGCCTGCTCAGGATGGGCTGGCACGTCTAGAGGGGAATATATAAACTCCAGCCCTCCGTGGTGCCTTTTGGACCCTTCTCCCTAACTCTTGGTTCATCTTGTCCTATGCCACTGGTAAGGATCGTTGCACGTCTCCCCTCCAAGTGCAGTTGCAAGCCTGCTCCAAAATCAGTTTAAATACAGCTAGGAGGGGCAGCATTATGCGCCAGGCCAGCTGGTTGCATTGCCTTGGTACTTGTGCAAATGGCCGTGCCGTTTCATAGGCGCAAGAGGTGACAGGTGCCCAAACTCAACTCCGAGCACGTGCAGGGTGTCAGTGTCTGCCTGGGGATATATCGGATTTTCCAGCAGTTGCAGGATTCAATCAAGACCTGTCCTCAGAAACACAAGCTCTAGTGTTAGTACCAAAACAGCGTTGCTGTTGTGTGATCAACCAGCCCGTCTGTCCCAACGTACCCCCACGGGGAGCCCATCCATTCCCTCATCCCGTTGTCAACTTTCCCTCGGCAGGTACTTCTTCAGGTGCAACACGAAAATCCCCCTGCGCTACAAGAGACGGGACTACAAAGTCTTTGAGTGTGCCAAGGTCACCGAGAGCTTCGCCAGCAAAGCCCGGAGCTTGGTGCCCGTCCGATACGAGACCATCGTGGTGACGGGCTTCGAGAAGGGGGCCGGTACCGACGCCAACGTCTTCATCACCATCTTCGGGCTCAACGGTGACTCGGGAAAGCGGGCGCTGAAGCACAAGTTCAGGAACCTCTTCGAGCGGGGCAAAACCAACCGCTTCTACCTGGAGACGCTGGACATGGGGGAGCTGAAGAAGGTCCGGATCGAGCACGACAACAGCGGGCTGGCGCCCGGCTGGCTGGTGGAGCGCGTGGAGATCACCAACTCGGCCACCGGCGTCACCACCATATTTCCCTGTGGGAAGTGGCTGGATGAGAACCGGGGGGATGGTTTGATCTGGAGAGATCTCTTTCCTAGATACTGAGCAGGACAGTTTTTAGAGCCTTCTCCTTGGGTGTTTTCCACATTATATAGTTTTATAGAACATTTTACTTTTTAAAATATTGCTTTTTATACTGCAGAGTTTTTTAGCAGTAAGATGGGTCAACATTTTGTAAAAGTAATACTTTTTTTTTAATTATTTTAAACTACCCATAAAATTGTGAATGAAGTACGTATCTTTCGTATTTATGATTAGAAGCCGCAAATAGGAGATCCATAAACCATCTCGGCAGTCTTTGAGCACAATCTGCCTCCTGCTTTCAACACCCTGCACTGCCAAGGCTGGAAGTGGCCTCCGCTATTGATCGGTTCCCCTTTCAGATGAAGGGAAAGGTTCAGAAAACAGAGAAAAATAGAAAATAGGGGAGCAAAAAAAAAAGAGGAAAAGGAAAAGAAAAAAAAAAAAGAATAGAAAGAAAATAGAGCTGATGTGGTAACGTGTTGAAAGCAGCAGGACTTTCTGCAGGGAGGTTTGGGAAAGGGGCTTGGGTGATGGGACCTAAGAAGGTCTTTTCGTCTGCACTGGACCCAGCTAATGGATGAGGGCAGGATTGGGATGGCTCTAGTGCAGAGACACTGTGATCTGAGGGCTAGGGCAGCTGGTGTGATTCCTAGGACTATGTTAGCAAAGGACCTAAGAACGAATCAATATCCCTTCAAGGAAGCTGTCTGACTGTAAGTTGTCTCAGGATACTTTTACCCTATATGGCCTGAATACCATTCCTCTTTTTCAGAGCATCGGCCATTCCTTTTCTTTATTTATTTTGTGAAATATCTCTATTTGATATCTCATGGTGGGAGGGATTTCTCAGCTGCAACAAGACCCACTGCCCCCAAAGGTGAGCTCTTCCCAGGTGCTTGTCTCTCTCCACAGGTAACAACAGGAATAGCTCTTTAAACATCATTAAAACATCATTAATTCTCAAGTCTCATCTCTGGAGAGCAGCTCTAGGCTTTGCTCACCAGCTGGAAAAATTCCCATTGCCTCCAGCGGGATGAGCCTCCAGAGGAGGTTGGGTTGAGTGAGGAGGAGGAGCCTGCACTAATGAGATGGCGCTGGATGCTGCAGGCTAACGAGGCAGTTTTTAAACAGCACTTGGTGTGAAAAGGGGTTGAACGCACCGAGCCCACCAGCTTATCCCGCCACCCCAGCATTCGACATCCCACTGGTGCAGCCAGGGATGCTGCTGTGCTGATCCTGCTGTCTCGTACCTACCTGGCCATGGGAAAAGGTCGTGGTCTTGAAGTGCAAGTGGCTTAAATGATCCAACCTCAAGAACGGTTAAAGAAAACTCTAATGGGAAGAGTAACAGATGCTTCAGTATCTGTGTTGTCCCTTTGCTGCATTCCAGCCTCAGGCTGTTGAGCATGAAGCAGGGCTTGAGCTGGGACTGGGAGGAGGACTGCAGGCACTGGTGTTAGCGGACGCATTACTGGGACCACACGGGACCGGGACCGGAACTGGGCTGGGACCTAGTGGGACTGGGACTGTGGGAGAAATCACAAAAATCTGATAGCAAAGTACCTAGAGCCATGCATCAAGGTCCTATGAAGAGGGAGTGTATGATTTTGGTCTCACCCAGTTTGTCTTGCTGCACTGCAATTTTGCAGTTGCTGCATTGATGAGGAATGGGATTGAAAGTCCTGGACTTAAATACTTACCATCCCTGGGCAGAAAGTCATGTGCATGTTGTGCCCCTGCTTGTTGTGCCTGGGAGCAGTACTAAATTTTGGGAAGCAATGTTTTCCCCAAAAAGGCCAGGGGGGATTTTGCTAATAGGGGGTCAGCAAAGCTAATGCCTCCCAGGAAGAGGACCTTGGCAAGGCATGAAAAAAAAGTCTCTTTTTTTTTTTTCTTTTTAAAGTCTTTTTTTTGTCTTTTTAAAAGACTTTTAAAATGCCCCCTGCTTGTGCAAAGCACAACTCTGTCTTGGCTCCGTGGGGCCCGTCTGTTGCTACAACAACTAATGCCACGAAAGCAATAAGGCCGAATGGAATTTTTCCAAGGGCTGGATTTGCATTAAGCTGCTAAAAGCAACACAGTCTTGGCCAAGCAAAAAACTTGTGAAAAAGAAGTCAAAGTCATCCCTGCACTGTGCCTTTTGCAGGGCTTAGGCAGCTTATACCTGCAGGACACAGCACCCCGAAGCTGCATGCTGGGCAAAGGCACAGACCCTGTAGCTTTTTCTCAACTATATTTCTCCATGGGTACGGTCTTAAATCATGTGTCTTTAGTTAAAAATTGTAAGAAGTGGGAATGACAGGCAAGAGTAAAGGTGGTAGCACCATGGGGATGTGGCTTTGGGAGCCATTGATGAAGGCACTCGGGTGCTGTTGATGAAAACAAGCATAGTCAAGGTGCCCATGGCAACATGATGGAGATGGAATAACTTAAGGCCAAGAAGAATCCAGGCTGTGATGGCTCCCACTCTGTTATTACACAGAGGGGTCCATTTCAACACGCAGAAGATGCCCATGAAAACCAAGACCAAAATCCTTAGAGAAAACCAAGAGAAAACCAAGAGCAAAGTCCTTAGTACCAGGACTGTGCTGGAGCCTGAGGCAACCTGACCACTTGGATAATACCACAAGACACAATTTGGGGTTGACCCTCCGAGCCCCAGGAGGCTGCTGCAGTGAGCAGATCCATCAGGATGTGTGCAGGATGCAGAACCCTCTAGGATATCCTTGAGGCAATGTGGGCTGCAGATAGAGGATGCATCTGTCTTTAGTAGACAATTCCCAGGCTGGGTCTAGAAAGTAATTTTGGTGCCAAGTCACCAAATTGAGACATTAACCTAGGATGCACCTGGAGTCCACAAGGACCTCAGTTCCAGGCATAACATCCCAAAATTATTTAAAGGCTTAACCCCACAGTGCCATGAGCTCCCAGGTGGCAGCAGCCCCAGAGTATCCACATGAGCAAACCAGCTAAGGGAAAATATTTTTTTCCAAGTTGAAACATATAAACCATGAAAAGAGGATTTGCTTGCTCCCAAAGAAACAAGGATTTGGTCACAAATCACTGCATTTCACTGGGTGATGCACAAGGAGAATTGTGTCCTCGGGCAAGGATGTGCTGCTCCCATTCAGGAGGAGGTAGAAATGCTTCAAAAAAATGAAGTATTTCATCCTGAAAAGACTGGTTTTGCCAGAAAAGTTTTAGGCTTGGACATTGGTGGGATTAAAGCACAGCTGAAGCCTCACAGGGTTTCATGAAACCTCCAGCAGGGATGGAAAGACAAGGAACAACAAGAGGTACAAGGGAGATCAGGAGACCATGAGTGCCCGACCAAGTCACTTCTGTGCAGTACTGGTATATAGTTAGCAATGCAATTCATTTTATTAGTTATAAATAAAGTACAAAAAATCCACCAAAAGTGAATCTAAGCATTTACACAATTTCTAATGTCTTTTTTTTTCTTCCTCAATTTCTTCAATGCACTATTGCTTTAATATTAATAATAAATATTTTTTTTTCTAGCTTTCTTCTATAAAATAGTCTATGTAGCAAAATGTCGCACAGCACAACAGAACAGCAGTAGGAGTACAAAAAATGTGGGTGATCCTTCCACGAGCCCCTGCCCTCGAAGGCGAGGATTTCTGCTTGCTTGCTCCTGGCTTTGCGCATCCCTTTTGCGGAGTCTTTGCAGGGTGAGAGGGAAAACAACCAACGTGGGCTTAGGGAGGAGCATTAAAAAGCAGCAAGGGGGAAAAGGAAATAAAAAACATGGAGAGGTTTTGACCGTGGGGTGGGATAAGGTGGACAAAGTGGAGCAGCACCCTGAAGGGGCAAAGAGGAAAATGAAAATTAAGGTACAGGCACGTTGGTGCCCTCCGACCCCTCAAATAAAAAATTGCATCCAAGCCCACGTGGGGCGGGTTAAGATGCACATCCCACCCTGTCCGGCTGTGCTGACCGAGCGGGCAGCTATGGCTTAAAGGTTAAGATATTCCAGGGGTTGCCGTCCCCCTCCGACACGGCTCCCACGGGTGTTGCATGGGAGCTGTTGGAGGCCACCACCGATGGGGACCTCCAGCACGAGCCCCTGGAGCACCGTCCTGGCCCTCGGCACAGCAGGAGGTGAGTGGAAGGATCACCGGAGTTTGATTATGAGTGCAAATAATATTCATATATATGTGCTAAAACACCGTCACTATATTGCAAGTTTTCCACTAGGTCACAGCATACAGAATCAAAAGGTTTGCATTTTTTTTTTTTTTATGGAATGTATCCAAGGTAACAGCACCACAGTAATACAGTTTGTAATCACACACCCTGATTTTTTTTTTTTTTGACAAGAGAAGCATTACCCCACACACACACATCCCATGTTTAACTTTTGTTTTAAGTACCGATGCATGCAAAGCATTCCATTCCCAGAAACAATGCAAAAATGAGGTAATAGGAGTAATAAAAAAAATTAGTATTAATTTCTAAATAAATAAATTATAATTAAAAATGCAAAAAAACAACTATAAAAATAATTAAATAAGAACCCACAATATCTACAAGTTAGTCATAAATTATGATTGTTAAATATAAGGCATTTAAACTCACAAAACCCTGTAAACTATCGATGTTTTGTTTCTAGAGAATTTTTTTCTTTTTTTTTTTCTTTTTTTTTGTTTTGAACTCACTCTATGAACCGCAATCTACTCGCACGAGTGGTTTAAACGCAAAGGAACCGGACACACCGACGCCACTCCAGACGCTGCAAGCTCTCACGCACCGCGGCACCCGCCATTCACACGAGACCTTGGGAGTTTGGTGCTTTTCTTCACCAATTTTTAAAAACTGTGCTTGTTCGTTAGGCAAAGAGTAATACTTTCGCATAGGCTTTAAAAAAAAAAAAAAATAAGGAAAAAAAATAAAGGAAAATTAAAGCCCGCGGGGCTGGGAGGTGCCTCCTCCCCGCCGCGCAGATTGCCCGGAGCGAGGGCTTGGATTTGCTCGGCTCCTTCCCCTGCTTGGTCCCCCGGGACAGCCCGGCTTACAGTGTATATGGAGAGCGATAACTTGCCCTGCTTTGCTGCTAACTGGTATTAATAGTGGTTGTAGCGCCGCTTGCATCTGCTGCTGCTGGAGCCAGACCCCGCGGGGGGCTCGCCTTGCTACCCCGACAGCGAAACAGGGGCTCGCAGGAACTAGAAACCCTTCTATCCACAAGTGTTTAAGTGTAAAAAATTCTTATTAATTCCCCTTTTTCCTCTGCACCTCTCTTTTGCTCCTTTAATACATTAAAATAAAATATATCATATTATAAAAAAAAAAAAACTTTTCTCTAGCTGGTATTGGTTCTCCAGAGGGATTTTCGGGTAGAGGAGGGAAGGGCCGGCTCGAATCCCGCTGCTGCTCAGTCCTGGGGGCTGCTGGTCTGCAGTCTGTGTACCACAGACCTATCCCCCATTCAGGGACTAATGTCGAGCTCTACTTTGTGCACAAGTATAATGAGACTGATAAATTAGCATTTGGCTCCTTTTAAAATCATCACTCTAGTTTCCATATGGATACACAGCGAAATGTGTGTGTGTGTGTGTGTATATATATATATATATACACACACATATATATATATATAAACTTATATAAAGTGTGTTTGTGTGTGTAGAGATATGTGTACTTTGACATGGTCTTGAAGTCCGGCCCTCTAGAAAGCAGCAAATCCTCCTTTAAAATTGCCTTTAAAACTCCTTTCCTGGGTGGAAATGCTCACATCATCAGCATTTTCCTACCAGCCACACAAATTCTCCCTTTTTTTCCTCCCATCCTGTTATCAGAGCTGCTCTGAGAGATTTGCCACAGCAGCCCATGAGCCAGAGTGGATTAAAAGTAATTATAATAGTAATAATAGACTTCGAAAATCCCTTGCTTGCTTGTCCCTGTGGGAGCCAGGAAAGAGGGATGTGCGGGAAGGACTGTGGCACTGAGAATTTTGCACCGAGTCTGCTAGGTTGGGTTTTTCTTTTTGGACACTGCCTTTAGTTAGTGCATCATCTTGTGCTTTTGCATTGCGGAGGAAGGGGCCTCACCACCTTCCTGGTGTGATTTCCAAGGGATCCACCCAAGCACAACTGTGGGGGCAGACCCCTATAATCGTCTTTTTCAGCCAACAAAGAGTCTAGGAGCTCTCAAACCCCATCGGGCAGACCTGCGCCAGGCTGCATCCATCATGGCAAGCACGGTCATGGGTTGACACGGTATTCCGTGTTGGTGTGGGAAGGTCCATGCCATAGGGGCCACAATGCAGAGCGCTCACGAGAGAAAGGTATATGAAAAACTACAATCGTCAAGATAGCCCGTGACCTGCTTCGGATTTGGTATGTCAAGCTACTTCATTAAGATATAGAAATAAAAGAAAGAGAATGCATGTCTCTATTGTGCCCCTACAGAAAGTGTCCAGCACCAGCAGATAAGCAGGAACGAAGCGTCTCCCTATTGCTTCATTCATTTCATTCCCAATTTTTTTTCTTTTTTTCTTTTTTTTTTAGGCGTCTCTAAATTTGCAACACACTGTAAACACAAGGAAAGGAAGTACATGCGACTGAGGCAAAGAGCGCAACCCTTCTGACTGTAAACAGGATTTTGCTTTTTCGCCTCTTCCCCCCTGAGGGTGGGAAAGTTCGACCTCTCTATTCCCCCTCTGCAATGTATTATTAATCAGGCACCAAAATAAGGACTCTATGAAAAAATATTTGGTGCAAATTAGGTAACAGCAACATGTCCACCACAAGATGAGTAGGGCATCAAACACAACATTTCTTAAGCTAACATGCTCCAGCTGCCATCCATAGAAATAGCTAAAGAACCCCTAACATGTTTCTACTTAACCGAGAGGTATATATACAATCCTCATGAAATGCAGGATTGACAGGCCAGACTACCACAGCTAGTTCCTTCATGTTCAAGACTAAATCTTCTGCAGCACGGGATCTGCGAGCGCCGGGAACGCCAGCTCCCTTTCACTGGGCCAGGATCCTGTACGTGCAATAGCTCCTACCCCTAGATATCGTACCGCCCATTCCTCCTTCTCGCTAACGTGCCTGCAGACTTCTCCTCTCAATCAAATGGCTCAGAAGGCAAAATTTTGCTGCAAGGGTTGATGGCCATACGACCTGATAAGGAAAAATGGAGCATCCGGCCGGTTCTTTCAGCTGTCCGAGCCAAGCTGTGTTTCAATGTCCACCCTGCAGATCGGGCACTTCTTGCTGGTGGCCAACCACTGATCCACGCATACTTGGTGGAAGAGATGCATACACGGTAAACGCCTGCGGAAGGAAGATAGCCTTGCTGTTAGGGTCACATGGATGGGAGAGGTCCATGGGATCAGCCTCAGGAGAGCTGGAAAGGGCCACTAAAGGGATGGCAGGTTGGAGGTAAATGTCCTTCTAGGCTAAAAAAACATATGGAAAAAAACAACGTGCTCCTGAAGCAGGTTGTTCCCGTGATGGAATGGGCAGACAACCGTGAAGAGGTGGAACATCTGCATCCTTCCCAGAGGATGAGAGCTGAACACCACGCCCCAAGGTCATGGGCTTTTACCACGATTTGGCCATCCTTGAAGCCTGGATGCTAATGCCCCTCAGCTCCTCACAGCTGTCTTGGGGGTGTTCAGCCCCATCCTCCTCCTCTGCCACTTGCAATGTGGCCTGTCACCACCCACTTTTGTGGCAGGTGATGTATACATAGAAAATACTATTAAAAACAGCCCTCCTGCTGTTTCAAAACTCTTTCTATGCATGACCCACACCAACATCCATGCAATAACATTTGTTTGCCTGCACCCCACAGAGCTCCACTGGTTAAAACAGGATAAGAGTGAGGACCACCCTCCACAACTCACTGCAGCAAGCTGTCCCCCCAAAAAGCACATCTGGGACTGCTGGAAAGGCAGTGGAGATTGGGGAAAAGGGAAGCAGAGAGGATCATACCTCACGTCTTCTCCATCTTCCAGCATGGACAGACAAATTGTGCACTTCTCGTCGGTGTCTGACTCCTCGCCATCCTCTTGCTCAGCTTTGCCCTCCTGCGGTCTTCTCTGCAGCAAAATCAAAGACATAATTCAACATGGATTGGACTTTCTAACACCTATCCAGAACGCAGAGTTGGAGGAAGGTAAATGATGAGGACATCCCTAAAGCTAGGGAAGTCTGGCCTGCCCAAATATCCAGAGGGGAAGGACTGCCAGCTCCTGAGCACCCCATGGCCCAAGCCATGGGCATGGTGGAAGCATTCCCAAGGACCAGGAAGCCCCAGCGGTTCACAGCTGGCGACCCACTGAGGTCCTTCCTCTCCGTGCCCAACACTCCTGGCCTGGCCTGGCGGTTGCTGCCATTTATCAGCTCACCTTCTTGTACTTGTGCGGGAAGGTGAACCTCTCGATGGTGTTCTGCACGGCGCCCCGGCTCACACTGCCCAGCCTGTCCTCCAGCTGCAGCAGCTCCTTCAGCAGAGAAACAGCAGGAAAAAGACATCAGGAGAATGTCCAGCTCACAGGCCCCATGGGCAAATGGGAGCCACCAGGCCCTGGCCCATGAGGCTCCTTCCCTGTTGCTTCTTCCTGGGAAATTTCCATGGAAAGCAATTCAGCTGGGCTTTAATGACGGATTTGAGCCTTGGAGCTTGAGCTAATAAGCTCAAGTCTTGAGCTAGGGTTTCAAGATGCAGAGCTGAGACCTGGATGTCAAATGTTGCAGAAATTAGGGTGAGATTTCTTCTTCATTTGACAGGCAGGGAAATAAAGGCCCAGAAAAAAAAAATCATCATTTCATTTACAGACATAAATCGAGCCAGAGTTAACCTCAGGCAGGTGCAGATTAGACCATCCTTTACCAAAACCGCTCATCTCCTTTGCCTTTCTGTTAACACTAAAGCTGCTGGAGGCCTCCAGCTGCTTGTGAACATTTCATCAAACCAGTTTCGCCACCTGATACGGGGACAGGGATGATATTTCCAGGGCAGCCCAACCTAAACTTCTCTCTGTGGCCGAGTCGAGGGACCTAAACAGAGCCCATATCTCCATCCTCCCCCTTCTGCAATCTCCTCTGCAATTGCCATGTGTAGGAGCTGTAGGAATTTCCACCAAAGCTTCCACAGGGTTTAGAGATTAAATTGCTGCTCCAGTCCATGAGATACGTACTTCATAGCTTTCCCGCACGGCAGACGTGTGCCTGCTTGGGTTCAGGCCCTGAAGAGCAAGTAGCTGAAGCTGGGGATAAGGGTAATTTCTGATTTCGTGGACAACCTGCAAGAAACAAGGAAGAAAGATTAAAAACATCTGTATCAGTACAGCAAAAATCCCTCGTGCATCCTGATTTAGAATAAGCACTTTAAACCTTCAGAATTAAAGAGCAGACTGATGTCTTCACCAATAGAAGCCTTTTAATAATCAGGAACAAAATTAGGTGTATTAAATAGATCTCTCACAAATTGATAACTGAGAATGTACATTTAGCCTGAAAAAAATGCTTCTAATGTGTTCTGCTGCATCTTTAACACTGCAGCTCCAAGTCCTAACTCAGATTATCTTAAAACAAGAAGTTACTTAAAAGTGCAGATTTCTCATCAGCTGAGCTCTGATTTCTTAGCCTTGCTATAGGGCTCAGGTGTCAAGACCTGGCCCCAAGAGCAGCAGGCAAGAGGAAATACCACCACCTTGGCATCAAGGAGGCTGCCTTAAGGTCTAGAAGAGCCTTACATGGTTCAACTCAAAACACGAGAAGAACCACGAGGAGAAGGGCCCCTAAATAACCCCGGTCTCTGCCCACGCAACAAATCCTGCAAGAACCCTACAGACAACGCGGAGGCTGATGCAGCCAGCACTTGCGCGATGGGAACAGACCCAAATGAAACACTTTCCATGCAGCCATCTGCACATGGGGACCTTTTCCCAAGGGCCGGGGCTGGATTTACCCTCCATAACAAGCATCTGTCTGGTGCAGCAGCATCTCCCCAGAGCAAGCGAACATCCTCCCTTGCCATTTTTCCCCTCCCTTTCTCTAATCCGGAGCACGCCGATACAACGCGATCCTTTCAGACGCTGCCTCCCACGGCCGGAGATGAGCAGGATGCTCAGCAGCCAGGTGATGCAGAGACAGCAGCCTTTATTTTGACTGCCTGCTGGCAGGCAATGCATAAACCATTCCCCGGGGAGAGCGCTTCGCTTACCATCTGTGCCGAGGACGTGCTCCTGGCGAAGTGGTGTATCCGCGGAGTGGCCAGGTAATGCTGGTAGGGCTGCGGGACCGGCCGGACCTGGAACTGGGCATGAGCCAGGCCCGCGTCGACACTGAGGTCCCTGCGGATGCGAGACCAGAAAACACACAGTTTCGATGGTGTGTTTTTTGTTTCCAGGTCCCCCCGCTGTTGGCTTTGATGACTTAGATCATACTCATGGTGGAAGAGAGCAACATCCCCTTGGTGAGATCTTGTCTGCTGCTCGTGCCTCTGTCTTGAGGCCTCAATTCAGAGCAAATCCAGAGCAATGCTACTGCTCTAAAGGGAGTTTACTTGGATTTACGTGGTCATATTTCCCCAGTCAGAACAGAAAAGCAAGGATGCTGCAGGTGTCTTGTGTTAGCCAGGGTTAAGAGATTTACAGACACAACCCAATTTCAGAGTAAGAGGAACACCATTTTGGCTCCAATTATTCTCCCCCTGGCTCGCAATAGTACCTGGCCAGGTCAGACCCAGCTCATGCTAGCATCACTGCAGACAATTGCATTCTGCCTCCTGGTTTTTGTAGAAATACATCTAAATGTGTTGTGGCAGAGCATCAATGAGCCTTTTTGGATAGTCGCTGGGATTCACCTGAGCACTTTTGACACACTCGTGTATTCCTTGGAGATCTCTAAGCGAAGGCCAAGGGAGGACTTGGGAGAACAAGGGCAGTGGTTCTGGAGCTCCGGGACCACTGTCCATCCAGAAAGCGTAATGGGTTTAAGATATTTCTGTATGAGTCCTCAGAAAACTGCACCCTGCAGCCTGGCCAGGGCAAGTAGAATGGGAGCTTCACCCAAATACCTGGACCTGGACTAGGGAGGACGGATGGGTTTGGGCCCTTCAACCCTTCCAGGAAAAACACAATCTGTCTCAACGGTGAGACATCAAATGACCAACGAGCATACTGCAAGCTGAGGGACAGCTCCCAGCTTGCGGCACAGCCCTTTGGACCCCTCCATCAGCCAGAAATCCCTGAGGCACCTGCAAATGCCCCTGCTCTGTGTGGGTGCCATCCATCAGGCCAAGATGCCATGCAACCCTTTTCCCCCTCGCTGCAGGCACTGGGGACCCAACACAGCATCTCCACAGCTAATCCAATCAGCCGATCCCTCCCGCTCCTGTCAAAGAATCGCTCAACAAACAAGTGCTGCGAGTGTCATTCCTTTTACCATAATTACAAAAGCTTTAATATCCATTGTCTTCGCATTTGCCAAAGCAAAGCTAATTAGAGTATGGGGTTGTTTCCCGATTCTGCATCAAACTTCTTTTCCCCTCCATGGAAAACAGCAACAGAAAGTCCTGCGTCTTGTCAGGAGCCATCCAGATGCACTAAGCAGCTGTGGAACTGCTTCTGCTCAGCTGTAGATAATAGACATGAGGGGACAGATAACACAGAAATCTCATACTCAGGACTGCCTGTGAAGTAGGCAAAAATCCCTGTGTTTCAATGTCCCCTAAAATGTTTGAGGAAAGAGAGAAACTCCCCTTGCTTGCCCTGTGCTAGCTGGAGCAAGCCAGCCACTTAGATGGGCAAACTATGGCCACAGTAAAACTAAGGAGACAACCAAGAGCACAACTGGGACACAAATCCACAGGACTGAGCATTTCTAGGTCCCGTGTCACATTTTCAGAGATCCATCCCATCATTCAAGACTATTGCCAGGTGGATGGAAGATTCAGCTGGAAACCAGGAGAGGCTGAGTCTATTCCCAGCCCTTCTGCTGACCCAGTGACCTTGGGTCATTGACCTTGGCCATCTCCTCTCCACCTTCTTAATTCTCTGCCTGCAAAACAACAGTGACAATACCTCTGTCCACAAAGTGCTTTGAGATCCATGGCCGAAGAGCCCTCTCAAAGACTAATGGCAATTAACTTGCTCAAACCACTGCTGCAACAAAGCTGCTGAACTGCTCATCCACTTGTGATCTGATTCTTAAAACTGATAGGATTTTTTTCACACTCAAAATCTGCATGGAACAGTGTTGTCCCAATGTTTTGACATGGATAAGCAGAGCACGTTAGCTGAAGAAAACCAAAACCAACCACCACGCTCCATGCACAGCACCTCGATGCTCAGCTGTGAGGTTCAAGAACTGCTACAGCTGCACCGCACAGGCTCCCAACAAATAATAATTACCAGATAAGGCCCAAGATAAAAGATTGGACGGTAGTCACTAGAAGTCTCTTCAGAAGATCACCTAAGGAACCAGCTAGGAGTTCAACGTTTCTTCACAAGAATGTTTTAATCACAGCTTGGCTGTCCAAAATGATGGATCACTTGCATCTCTTCCTGCCTTCCACTTCACATGACGGTGTAAACTACCACCTTTGAGCTAGTACCAGTGCCACATTAGACAAATATTTTCACATCAGTCACTCTGAAAAATCGTACCAATGCCCCAAAGAGAAATATAACTATATTTGGGTGATTTATATCTATATATATTATATAGATATAGATATTTTACACTATATACTTCCCTGCCACCCGTGTTCCTGAAGTTTTACAAGGCTGTAGGACAACATGGGGGCTTGGAGGGAGGAGGAGGGAGACATTAAGTGATGCCTTATCAGAATCTTCTAGCGATTTTAATTAAATACAATAAGAGTTTTAGGAGAGACCGAGAGACAAACACCATCCAGATTGAACCACTTTTTCCCAATAACTGGTTGAACAGTTGTCACAAACTGATCTTAACAATGTCTTATTGGTCAAATTCAGATCATGGGGTGCCAGTAATGGGAACACTTGAAAAAACAACAGAAAAGGCAGAAGGATCTGTCCATGTTTTAGGCTGTGTATTACAACCCCTGAAGGGGAAAGAGCCCCATGTTCAATTAACTCTCTATTTGCAGAGCGAAGCCCTCGTGTTCAGAAATGCTGTAATTGAGATTTCCTGTGCCATTTTATTTTGCCTCCCTGGTGCATAAAAGTTGTGATCATCTCTAGTTACATGTTCACAGGCTGTTTTTTCCATTCACAGCACAGAAAGGACTTCACTCAGCTAACAAGCAGCTGCTCAAAAATCTGTTTTTATTTTCTCATTTTCAAAGTGGGGCCTCGTACCTCTGTAATCTTGCAAGAGCTCGAAACCTGCTCTGGAAATAGAACCACTGATTTCCTACTCTGAATTTTCCAGGATGGCAAACAGTATGGTGTGAAAATCATTAACTCATTTTTTATTTTTATCATTAATTCATTTTCCCCCCTATTTAGGGCAGCATTGTCCTGCCTCACGGGGAGGGTTGAGGTTGCTCTTTTTCAGTGCTTTTTAACTGCAGAAGATCTTGTTCAGACGGAGATTTTGGACTGCAGAAAAAAGCCCCTAGAGGATGTTTTGCCGGAGGCGATGCCCTACAGAAGGAAAATCCCCTGGGGAAGTTGCTATTTGAGGTGCACTCTGCTTCCGTGGGTGGAGCGAGCTTGGGAATGCTGATGCCTTGGTGTTATCACACACGTCTAGCAAAACATTTGCAAAAAAGTACTACAGTGAAATGCTGTGCTTGCTCAGTCTCGCGCAGGGCTTTCACACGCGCTCGTGGCCCTCCCAGCAATGAATTTCCCCTCTTTACATGATACCAGCACTAGATCTAACGAGTCGCAACGGCTTCAGGGCAAGAAGACATTGGCTAATCCCATCAGCCCGCTCAGGATTTTTCCCCTGAAAATTTCATTCAAAAGACAAGGGGAAAGGAAAGGTGGAAAACGTACCAGTCGGTGCCTTCGGCTAGGTACCTGGGCTGGGGCCCCATGGGCTGCGGGGTTTGCAGTTGGTGGCTGAAGTCGAAGCTGGGGTGCAAGCGGTGGGTCTGGACAGAGATGCGCTCTTGAACTCGCCTGTGGGAACAGGAGACGAGCAAGCGTGAGAGGCACGGAGGAGGCTGCTGGTATCCTCCTTCCTCCAACCTTTCCCTGGAAAATGGACAACCAGGCGGGGCTGGGGCTCCTCCTGTGCCTCTGCTGCCCTTGCAGGAGAAGAACAGAAAGCAGTGGAAAATACTGTAAGCTTTTTTCCTAGCAGCTCCATTCCTGCCTCATGACTTTTGTCCTTTTGGACAACCTTTGTTCAGAGGAAGAACATGGGCAACGTGATCAGCAACACCTACCAAAACCTCTATATTTAAAGAGATGCAAGCTGGATGCACAAGCATGGTTTGCACTGCGGAGGCATTCCCCAGGCTCCGTACCAAATCCCTGCTTACTGATGGGGATGAAGCCACCACAAAGGAAGTCTCAAGGAAAACGCTGGAGCAAAGGGAGAAGCAAACTGCTAGAAAAAGTCCTCAGCAGCCACAGCAGAGGCTCCTCTCTTGAAGGTACAGCCCAGGTTCCTGGTAGCAAGACTGTGCCCACCACCCCTGTAAGGTTTTGGATATATGTCCTTCAAATGCAGCTGGTGCTGGCTGCTTGCAGACAAGGGTCTTGAGTCCAGGCAAGAGCTTTTCTATGCCAGGATCTCTTTTATCCAAGAACCTGCATCCAGATATCATGTCAACAGCATTTACAGAAGCAGTTCCTGCATGGAATTGTACTCCATGGTTTTATTTGAATGTGGCTTATGACTAAGAGGTAAACATCAGCTCCCCCGTCTCTCATATATTTGCTACCCAATTATTAACTAATCATTAAATCCACCTAAAATCCAGCTTATGCAAAACAAAATAAGCATGAGAAAGCATGATTTGCAGATGGAAAGCATAGGGAAAGAAAGACTTTTCCGCCTGTAGCAGCCTTCCCAAGTACAGCATTACCACAGGAGATCATTCACCAGCCCTTGATCTCTGGGCACAACACACGAGCAGCTTCCACGAGTTTCCAAATACGTCTTCCTATCTTACTTATTACTTAAATCTCTCACTCGAGAAGTGTACTCAGAACAAGGCCAGACATGTGCTTCCACCTCTGTGGAAAAACAGTATTTCTCTTTGAAATCATCAGCTCGGTGCGAATTTAGGCTGCCTTTTTGCCTGAACATGCTTCAGAGAATCAACAGCATCCTTCATTCCTCACACAGCCAGCCCACAGCCAGGAAGTCTAGACCAGAGTGGCAAGCTCTTCATGCACAAAAGCAAACACTTATGGGGCACATATGTGAAATATCTTATGTAATTTTGAAACAAAAGCTATAACAGCTGAGCTTGTTCATTCAATTTACTGCTTTTTCTGTGAACCAGGGCAGGTTCACTACAAATCCAAGGCGTTTTGGCCATTTTTATCATATAAGCGACAATAGTAACTGACTTGGGACAAATTAGGTGTGCACAGCATTAATTTCCATGGGAAAGACATAGCCAGAGAAGAACTTGGCAGAAGTTCTTTGGAGGTCCACAGCCCAACTTACCAAAGTCTCTTCACATTCAATGAACCCCACACCATTGCACCCCTGGCCAAGAGAGCCAAGGAGCCAAGAGATCCCCCCAACCTGCTGGGTATTCCCTAGAAAACCAATTTTCCATCTATCCGAGTGCGAAACGCCCTTACCTGGGATGGGGCATGAGGCGGCGGTGCTGGGCCTCGAGGAGCTGCTGCTGGAGGAGGTATTGCTGGTGTAGCGCCTGAGGTAGGAAGGAGGGTCCCGCCACGTCCTGGAAGGACAGGGCTGGCACCGGTGCCAGGGACTGGTGCAGGGGGCCGCTGTGCTGGTGCGCGGGGGCCATGTGGGGCGTCAGCGCCGGCTGCGGCTGCACCGCGGCAGGCAGGGCGAAGTCGGCCGAGAGCTGGGCTTGGGGGGCCAGGTGGAAGTGCCGGCACGAGGTAGCATGGGGATGCTGAGACCTTTGAAAGGGAGCACCTGGAAGAGAAGAGCGCGGCCGTCACGGCAGGCCACCCCGCCGCGGAGACGGGGCGAGGGTGAGGCACGGGGCTGGTGCTTTCTGGTGGAAATAAATAAATAAATAAATAAACGTCAATTAGCCCAAATCAGAGCGATTCATAGGGAAATGTCGATTTGGGCTAACGCTTTTCCACCTTCAGAAAGCATCGAGGGAAAACCACTGGCTTTTCGATTCAAAGTGACTTTCTGGCTCAAAAATGAAATGCCTACTAATGAAAAGTTTGCTTTGGCTTGGTTTGTCTTTCTTAAAGTGGAAGAAAAAAGCCTCAATCTATTAGAGAAGGGAAAAGGTCAGTTGTTTAAACTACGCTCTCGCAGGATATCATCTCACAGATCTCCTTTTTTTTTAAAGGTTGTTGCCTATCTGTACAATGCAAGGTGTTTCTTTTTCCATCTAAAAATGTCTCAAAGGCAAGAAAATAATATCTCCTCTAAGAAACTATATTCCCCTGACTGCAGGGCATGAATTCTACACCTTCCACCTCTGAGAACAGGGTTTAAGATCACGGATGTCTCCAGAGACCCCTTTTCAATAGGTGAGCCCATAATCTGTGTGCACAGAGACACTGGCTACAGCAATCCCAGCACAAACTGCCATGAGATCTGCAACTAAACTGGTGGGAATGAGGAAGAAATGAGGTGTGAACAATATCCATAGCAGAGGATTTTTTTTTGAAAATATCTGGCACTGTCTTTTATCTCCCTCAAGATCGCTGCTTAGACGGAGCCCTTGGCTCAATACCAATTCCTACTGTAAGAAGTAGGATGCCTACTTTAGGCAATTCCTACATTAATTCCTACTTCCTAAATTCCTAGAGAGAATTTACAGCCACCATGGCAAAAAAGTTGGGGCTCTTAAACCAGACAGGCCATTTGGAGCTGAAGGAAGAGACTAGCCAAGAGAGCTCCTAGAGGTGCCTCTCCATCGAGCATCCGTCCCAGAACAGGACACCTGCAATTTAGGCAGCGTTTTGAACACCTGAACTTCTTAAAAACTCTTGTTGAGTGTTTTCTGCTCTGTTTTTAACCCTCTTAAACAAAATATCCCGCAGCAACCACAAAACCCCAATTGCCATCCCTGGCTGGCACACCTTGTCTTGACCCAGATCCTAAGAACTTTCCTGCTTGTGTCTCCTGTCTGTCCGCAGACAGGGCCGGGCAAGCAGAGCAGCCTGAGGAGCCCTCGGCACTTTCTGTTCGTGTCCTTATGCAAACCGAAGATGCACAGAGAAAGCCAGATGCCAGCAAGAGAAGTAACGGGAGGGGAGCTCGCAGAAACAAATGGTTTGCAAAGCAGTGCAGAAGTAATTATACGCAGCATCTCTTCTTAAACACGAAATAATCCTCCATAATGCCCCTGTGAGGGAGGCATTAGGTATAACAAATGCACATGCCACCATCAGCAGAACTTCTGAAGGTGATAATCACTCGTGCTGCCAGCAAACAGCACAATTCAACTACCCTGTTAATTAAATCTGGAGGAGCTGGAGTCAGACCCACCATTCTTCCACGACAGAGCTACAAACCCAGGTCCATGAAGCTCTCTCCCCGGTATTGTAGGTTGTATTTGCAGTCTTAGACCCGTGCCCAGTTCAATGATGGGTGGTACGGGTGGAGTCTCCAAGCCAAAATATGAAATTGGGATTCTGAGCAACACTGAGCAGCAATGTTGGGGAGAAGCCCTTCAGCCGCTCTATTTGCCGAGCCTTTGCAGGGTGACTCCAGTGAATTACTTGCCCTCTACTAGCCACAAATAGTCCCAGTGAAGGACAGATTTGGCGAGAGGGTTCCCCCAGGTGAGCCTGATCTCCATGAGGCCTGAAGGAAAGATGACAGGGCAGTTTAAAGTGCTAATCCTGGTGTGCACACAAACACACAAACCAAGAGACAGTAGCTTGATGGTGTTTTAGTCAAAACGGTCTTATCACAATACAGGATAACAAATATTAGTGATTCTCCCTATATTTCATAGGAGAAATCTTGCAGCCCATAAGAAAAGCAGAAGAAAATGTAGTGTCTCATTCTCTTCTTTTGAGGCCAAGGGGAATCTTAGCCAAGGATTTACAGTCTTGTGGTTGAATTTTGGGAGGCTTAAAACCAGTTTAGCAAAATGACTTTTCTGAGCTTCCGACAAACCTGAGTCTCTGTGGAGACCATCATCCTCCCATGAGCAAGGGCAAATGCAGGATGGCAAGTTTTAGCTTTCAGAGATGGGATGGGGTCCGTGATTTGGTTCTCTTCCCCTCTAGTCTGAATGGCCTAAAGCCTTCAACTTAACCCTCTATCAGTTGAGATGACTGGGCAAGAGACATCTACCTTCCAGCAGAAACTGAGACAAGGCCAATAGGGCCAGTCTATGTTTCCTTGAGAGAGAAAGCATGGAGAGAAGAGCCTCCAAAGTACAATTCATCTCAGTCTAAAAGTGCCATAAGCAGAGGCTGGATATTTTTACACAGATATGAAACAGGATTTAAGACCAATAGGTGAATCCTGCTTTGGAGGCACTTTCTTAGGTACCCACAGGTGGTGGTATGGGTAGAGCTCTCAAAAACCAGAAAACAAAGAAAAAGCATTCTCAGCTTGTACTCTTTAATTACCTCAGGTGGTCAATTAATGATTTTGAAAGAACTACAGTAAGCAATGCTGTGTGAAGCTCATTCCCTTGAGTGGTTATATGAGAGCTCAAGTGCAACACAGGAGGCTGTTGCACTTCATATGCTAAAAGAAACGCAGGAACAGAGGACAACAGATAGGGAAAGGACAAGAAAGTCAACCAATTTAACTGAGGGAAAGCCTGCCAGATCATTTCTTTGGAGATCAACCTCCCCCTTAAACAAGATCCCTTTGCACCTCATGGGAAGCTGATGGCCTTCCTCAGGCAAGGAGCTGTGACATGGCAAGGGGCACAGGGTGGGCAGATCACACCTTAAGAGCCTTTGGACCTGTGTTTTCACTCCCACACCAAGGCAGTCCTAACAAGGGACTTCGATTATATAGTTCCCTGTGGGCCAGAAAGTGGAGGGAATCTAAAGAGAACCCAATATTTAGACTGCTGAAACTGAGAGAAGCACCTGCTTTGAAGACAGTTGGTGCATGGTTGTGTTCATGTGCACAGGGCTGTTTGCAACCTGATTCTACCCATTCTGATTTACCCTGTTGTGCAAATCAGCTGAATGGACAGATTTAGCCCTTTCAGTGAAGTCAAGCAGTTTTTACCAGCTTCTTTTCTAATACTCACTAGTTAACCAATATCTTTCCATCTGTAGGAAAAAAAAGTACTATCAAGATGCAACTGAGACTATATGATTAAATAAAAACCAACATCTCATCTCAACATAATTCACCATCCTGCGCTGAAGCTTTTTATTCCCTATGACTAATCTATTTGCCGATGAGGATGCTGAAGACAGAGACTTTGGGGAACACTTGAGCAAATCTACACCTTTTAGTAGCAATCCAAACCCATAGAGAAATAAAATCTGCTGGCCTAGCTGGAGCAGCACACACAACAAAGAGCAAATATTCACCAAACATAGGAGCGTTAGACCCCCAGAAAGCCCTAGCAAATAAACACAGAACATTTTCAGTACAAAACAGAGTATTTCATCCCTTTGTCCTCTATTGGCAAGTTTACCCAATTCCGCTCATTGTGTGTAGCCACAAGGGGTCTTGGTGGAGTCTTCTCTTCAAGGGCTCATGCTGATCTTGCACACAAGGCAAGTTTAGTGTCACACTGCTGACACCAGCTAAGCAATGTTACTCCAGAGAACTCACTGAGGCCAAGCCCCAAAGCCCCCTCGCACGTGTCTGACCCCTGCTCTGCACAGCAGAAGATCTCGCCTTAGCAGGACCTGCTAATCCACTAGCACATCTTCCTTGTCTTCCCTGAGCCAAAGTTTCATCCTGGGTCACATTTGCAATGGAATGCAAAATCAGGACCCATAAAATACCTCAAGAAAAATTGATTAATATATTTAAACAACCTTTTGCATGGACAGAAATATCTGGCACGGCAGAGAGCAGCCTGTAACAAGACATCACCCCAGATATATCAGCCCAGCTTTTGTTTCTGCTCCCTCTAAAAGCAGGGCTAATATTTTCACTGCTCTGCTAAGCCTGGAGAATATTTCTGCAGCTGAGACAACAAGACTGGGAACTATCGAGCAACAGATCTGCTAAGCACATCCTCCACGAGCCACACTTCCCACCAAGAACTACAGGAAAGTTACTCTGGGATCAGTGCAGCAGAATCCTCTATGTTTATCACACAGGCTCCAAAGATCTGGCCTTACAGCTACTGAGAGTTGCCTTTCTCCCTTAAGATACCTTGATCTTACAGGAAAGGGGGCTGTTTAGCTCTTGGATGGCTTTTATGGTCTCCCTACTGTCAGCTCATCACAGCTAATCAGCTTCAGTGGTGCCTGCTGCACATACTGACCTTCTTCAGCTGTGCTAGGAAAGCCTACTGCCCTTGCTGCAGAAGCAGTGTGGTCCTTGTTGCTCTGAGCCCATGTCTCTGCAGCAGACAGCTCTTGCCCTGAGGCTGGTCTGGAGCTTATGCCCCATCTCCAACCATCCAGGCAGGTCAAAGAAGCAGGAGGAGAAGGGGCTTCTTGCTGTGCAAGGCCTGTTGAGGTGCTCCCTGCACCTACAATGAAGAGCTCTGCTCTCATTTCCAGGACTCTGGAGAACCAGGTTCTTTGCTCCCTCCATCAGAAATCCTTTTTTTTTTTTTTTTTTTTTTTTTTTTTTTTTTTTTTTTTTTTTTTTTTTTTTTTTTTTTTTTTTTTGGTGTCTTGCTGCTGCTTCCCTTCTTCCTTTTATTTACATGCTATTTCTGTGGCAGATGATAATAGCTCAAAGGAACATCAGATCAGCAGTTCCAAGATGAGCCGAATGTCACCTCTATGTCAGAGCAGGAGAAAACTTGCTCCAATTGCCGGAGTTAACTGGTAGAGGCCAAATGTCACGGAGATCAGAGATGCCTGTCTCCATGCAAGCATCTTCACTGCACATTATTTTTAGAAAGCTAGGAGGGCTATTCCCTCCCTCATTTGTCTTTTCCTCCCAACATAAATGGAAATACCTGATTTTACAAAACTGCTTTTTTCTGACTAATATGGTAGTGCCAAACAGTCAGGTAGTTTCCAACAGGTTAAAAAAAGGAATAAGCAACCTGGGCTTTTTTTTTTTTTTTTCCATGATCCTGGTTTGCTCTAGAGGTTTCTCTGTATTTTCTGGATAGGCTGATATTTAGCCTATCTGTCATGATAGGCCGCAGTCTCAAATTTAGGAGCTACCAATTCATTTTGGGGACGTTAACAGATGATGCCAAAGCTGGGATTACTGCACTCATTTGGCCTCTTGCCATCACAGAAGTTTCCACCTGCCACTCACATCGCACTCAAATTTGGTACAAAACTGCGCTGAAATTCATCACTTCCTCCTCCTTGTTGCTTTCTCCTCTCCACAGTTTATTTTTTCCCTCTCAGCTCCACAGTTATATTTGTTGTTTCTATTCATTATTTGAGGCAGTTTGGACTTTTTTTTTTTTCATTAAAAGTGACACCCGGGATTTCGTGGCACTCCCAGGTGGACCATTAGACCTGACACATTCATATATTTTTACAGACTTCTAGATGACATCTAATCACAGAAATTCTCTCTGGTGATTCTGGGGAATTCTGTCTTTGGGGATTCGCCGGCGCTGAGAGAGCGGCCGCTCCTTTAGCATCCGTCAAGATTAGATGGTCCCTGTGCACATGCACATTCACCCAGCTGCCAATATTGTCCCCGGTAAGGCTCCGAGGATATCGGGATTTATGTGCTCATTAAAAGCTGACCCGTGGCGGAGATGCATAGCTCCCGGGTAATCCTCTCAGAGAGACGAGGGATAGTAGGAAAAAGGAATAAAAACCTGGGATGGGATTTTTTGTCCTTATGGAGGTGGTATATTTTTGGAGGAAGGGGGTGCAGGACGTGCCCCGTGCTGGTGATGGGTATCTCGAGCAGACGGCTTCTGCCCACGGGAAGGAAAATAAAATCTGTTTTGCACCCAGCAACTTTAAATCATGGGAGGCACCTTGGTTTTGGCCACTCATCATGTATTAAACCTTTTTACAAAGGATTTGTAAATACGCCCTTATTAAAGGGGTTAAATTGGCTTGCTAGAAGGGAGAGGGATGTGACCGTGTGTATGCAAGGAGGCAAAAAAATCCATATAGAAATCCCTCAGCCAAGTCCAGCCAAAGCCCCTGTGTGCTCAGGCACACAAAAATCCAGCTGTCTTGCACAGGCATAGATAGGATGTGCAGAACACAGCCGTGTGCCTGGGGCTAGAGGAGAGCAAGCCGCGAGGCGAGGAGGACAAGGAGAGCAGGAGGGAGCAAGAGATCAGATGGGAAGCACGCCGAGGTGCTTTCAGCACCTTACCCAACAGCTTTGTCATTCTGCTGAGGAAACTGGGAGCAACGGGCCAAAAATAATACGCAATCCCGCTCGGCTCCAGCCCGGGGCAAAGCTTGACGTCCTACACGTCTAGTGCAAACCCCAGCCGTGGCCCTGGCGTGTGCGAGCAAGAGGAGAACTGGGTGTTTCACCCTTCGTCTTGCCTGCAGTGATGAGTTACAAGGAAAAATAAAAATAAAAAA